>JAPMOQ010033461.1:665454-718093 GCA_026543055.1 Argiope trifasciata
TTTACATTTGGCAGAAAACAGATTTCACCATAGTCACTTTACATTTGCGTTCTGCTTAGCTGTATTCTTGACTGTATATAGGAGTATTTGATCATAATTAAAACTGTTAAATTTTAAATGAACTTTTTTTTCGAAAATGAGCATTTATTTTCAGGTATGTTTGAAAGGCTTTCAGAAACTGATTGAAAGACAGAAATGAATGACTGTTTACCAGCATTCTGAATGTTCAGCAAGAAATAGCATAAAACGATTTTTATAGTTTTTTTGCGATTCTTATTGCCAACTTTGGAGTTTTTTCATACTTCTACATAATATTACACTTAAAAATTCGATTTATTTACAGAACAAATACATTAAAACCTAAATAATTTGAACTCTGGGATGTGTCATAAATATTAGCAAAACCTTAGTGAAATGTGAAATCTATTAATCATTTTAGTGAAATCCCTTAATGATGTAATTTATCATAGATACTTATTCTGAGTTGGCTATGACATAAGTAACGAAATACAAAGAAATTAAGTTATAAAAGGTACATTGAGTTTTAATTATATTTGCTTGAAGAATTATTTGGCATAACATACGCGTAAACGTGGCACTTTCTGTTTTTAACACCAAAATGAATTATCACCCACCAAATTTATTTTTGATGGTTTAAGTCATCATTATTAGTAAATTCCTATATGTTTGCATGGCGGAATGCAGTAGACTCTCACTAAGAAATAAGAGAGATATGTAGAATATAGATGTAGAAACAATTTTGAAAAAGCCAATTTATGATTGTCATCCAAATTATTTATTACAGATGATAATATTAGCACCCATCTTGTAAATCTTAATGTATATAATAAAAAAGAATCTTTTGCTATACGATATGCAATTTTCAAAACTAATTAATTTTTTTTTACCTATCGTCAAGATATATGAAATCAAACATATTTTTCTGGATAAAGCTTGTATTCTTAGGCCAGGAAAGCAAATGCAAAATACGTAATTTTACTTCTTGGCTACTCAAAAGATGAAATAATTATCAATGAAATAGTTTGATCGTTAGCACTGAAAAATTAAAGCTGCAGCAGAAATATTAAATGCTGCAGACTGCTACATATAATCAAAAAACTTCAATTTCATTAATTATTTCTCACTCATAGATGACTGTCATTTTTTATTCAACTAGGAAATTTATCACTATATGTTTTCTGCGGTGATTTTAATATGCAATCGGAAATTAGGATTCCTTTTATTGAATGAGTTTGAAAAGTATCATACACCTCCTAACACATAGTAAAACAAAATTACTACTTGGAAAATAGCGTTATTTCTTAATTGAAATTAAGCTTGGTTAAAGTAGAAAGACCATTCTTAATTTTGAAATAAATTTCACTCTATAATATGAAACTTTTTATGGTAAATCGATCTTAGAAAAATTTGTTTAGTGACATTAAATTAGTGGTTTCTCATTTCTATTACCCCATATCGTATTTCAAATAAAACATTCTACACTTCCTGTTCAATGATCTTATTTTCCGGTGGAAATTTAAATAATTTAAAATCATTTTTCGAAAACAATTGAAAAGTCCAAAATGTTATAAACTTTCTTTTATGATTTTGATGGACTTACGTCATTAAAAATTGGGGAATATGGCAGAAATACTATTTAATCTTAACACAAAATTATTTTCTTTGTCATCATAAAAACGTGAATTTTTTAAAGTTATCCCAAGGGAATATTATCAATTTTAATGCATTTAATAAAAAATAATTTTGAACTTTTATTTTACAGAATTCTGTTACTGTCTCTATTAAGATTATAATAGCTTTACAAAAAAAGATAGTTTGTAATGTTATTTACAAAGTTATTCTCATGACAGTTTCAAACTCTGTGACACTGTCAAAACATTTCTCACCACTGTGACACAAGTATAACTTTTTAGATTCTTAACAAACTAAATTTAATTTTATATTTTACATATACGTATAGAATAAAGTATATATTTCAGTTTAAAAATTTGATTCTCAAATGCCCAAAGGAAACTTTTTATATGTTCCTAAGAAAGAACTATAACTCAGGATAATATCTTTCTTAGTCCTTAAATAAGCTCTAAGGATAAAAAAAAACTAAAGTTAATCTCTTTTGTACCTTAAATTTTTGCTTCTTAGCTGCAGAAGAACCGCAATTTTTCTTCCAGGACTTGAAAAGAACACGAAACTCCGCTTCCGGCAGAGAAAGAGATGCTTTCCTCGGAGAGATCTCCCTTTTTTTCTTGGTTTTATTAAAGGTCCTTATAAGTTATCAAGTTCGTGTCATCTAATGTTATTTTCTGAATTGTTTATTTTGTTCTGGCTGTCAGTCTGACTCAATGCGTCAGGGAAGAAACTTTTTTTACTTAAGATTCTTCTTCTTTTTCTGCAATCGAACATCTCCCGGATCTAATTGTCATTCTTTGGGAAAGAAACCTTATCATCTCTTATTTGTTTGAACCACAGAATGAAGTGCAAGAAGAAGAAAGAACAAAAAAGAAAACCACGAAGAAATAACAATAGTTCCCCGAAGGTAAGCTAGACCGTCGGCGAAGAGTGGCATATGAAAAATCGTCTCGCAGCTGAGGAGTTTTTGTCAAGAGGCATGGAAGAGGACAAAGCCAAAAGGGAGATATAAATGATGATTTGTGCGAGAGCGTAAAAGGAAGACTTATGTACGTATAATGAGAGGAAAAGAGTGTCTGATGTTTTTTCATGTCATTTTCATTAGCCGTGGATGAAAGCATCCATGAGGATTTAATGTCTTGGTGGGTAGATTAATTAGATAATGCTGAAGAGTATAAATGGTCTACTACTTATCCAGCAGTTATTTACAATTACAAGTTATTAACGGCTATAAGTTACTCAGATTTCTTAGCTTTAATCCATCAAATATAAATTAAATGTGTTATTTCTAAAAGAATTTGCTTTTTGAAAATAACTGGGGCCAATTATGTGATATCCAAGAAGAAGATACAGTTTCTGTGTCAGAATACTATAAGAAGTTATTCCTCACTTAACCCTTAAATGGGGAGGTGATAATTTAGAACCTAAATGGGGATTTGTGATCTATGAGAGCATATTTACATTACACTCAAATTAAATTTCCTAATGAAAGTATTATTATAAAAATAAAACAATATATCTTGCATAGACCAATATATCAAGAATATAAACCAATATTCTTGATATATAAATATGTTAAAAAAATTCCAAAATATATTGCCATGGAAAAAAGTAATTGAGTTTGAACATACATTTTCTTCGTAAATTAGGGGTTACAACAAATAATATTCATGTAAAACTCATTTTACTTTTTAAATCACATTTATTCTTCTAGTACACTAATAGTGTAACAATTTAATAAACAAAATTCAACAATTATATAAAAAATAAAGAAACGGAAATTGACAATTTTTTATCGACATCATTGTTGAAACACGTGAATATTTGTTGCACAGTTTTTGAGGCCATTTAAACATGCAGATTAAGAATTAGAATAAATATTAGCTCGGAAATTCTGTAGATATTTCTCATGGTAAATTAATACATTTAAAAAATCAAAATCCGTTATCACTAGAAAAATTCATTATATTTGAGCATACATATCTGAATTAGACGAATGCAAACTTTTATCCAAAAAAAAATCTGATAACTATTCTCATCACTAAAACCCTTTCTACTTCATTTAAAAATATGTGGAACTCTAATGATGATCTGTAGATTGGATGGTATTTCGAATATCAAGTTTTAGAGCTATCCGTTAAGCCTTGTTTATCCCTCTGACATTAACAGGAAAGAGCAATCTTAGAGACCACTATCAAAGAAATAACTGTCTTATTTTAAAAAGCATCAGCTGAAACTGGTTTAAAAAGCGCAGGCGTAATGAAAATCGCGAAACAGGAAACTAACCATTCAATTGAGCTAAAAAGGGTGGTAGAGGGGGCGACCGAAAGTCCATCGTCCCTTTCTTCATTCGTTTTGAACAGAATCATTCGGCGTTGAAATCTTATGAGTACTGCAGAATATTTTTTTCATATTTTTGCACTATTTTCAATACTTATTCTATAAAAATTTCTCCGGAATTTTCATCAAAAAATTCATTTCCTATCTTTACTTTCAGTGGGATTTGAATAGAGTAATTAACTATATTTTGTTGAGGTCAATAAATACACTAAAAAAAACATGGATATTTAATTTTATAAATATAATGGTAAGTCAACCAGATTATGTGAATTATATTTGATACTCTAATTTTTAAATAAAAAAAGAAAGAAGTGACTTGAGTTGTTTCTAGTTAAAATACTTTTTATTTCTTCACTCTTGGGGACATTTCTCTTTTAAGTGCCATTGTTAATATACCGGTTTTTTTTTTATAAAATAAGATTTTGTATTTAAAGTAATTTCTTTTGACCATTTCATAATCATCACGTACAAATTGTCATATCAACAATTTTTTTCCATGAATTTAATTACTATAGCAGTAAATTTATTTTGGATATCTATTACGAATCACATAGCAATAAATTTACTTTTGATATTTATTACGGATCACAAAACAATAAATTTACTTTTGATATTTATTACGGATAACATAACAATAAATTTACTTTTGATATTTATTACGGATCACATAACAATAAATTTACTTTCAATTTTTTTAAAGACACAAATCCGGAATTTTTTCCTTTTTATTACTATGAAAGATATTGAATATGAAAGCATCCGAAGCCATCAAGATAATATGCCAAAACTTTAAAATTTTTCCTTATAATATTTTGTCTAATATTTGTGTTTAGTTATAAAGTTCATCACTTTTACAAAATTTTCAAAAAATTTCCTCAAAATACAGAAATCTTCAAAATTCTTTTAAGTTAAACCTATTTCGCAAAGCAGAATTTTTTGCTGTACTTTCATTTCTAAAATATACACAGTTCTGTCAGACAGAACTCACGTTAGAATATCTTTTTCTATAAAAGCATTGAAACACGAAATTTTCTTTTCTTGGCTTACGGATAAATATACAATCTAATTTTCCGTAAATAAAACAAAAGATAAACCTTAAAATACATGTAGAGAAAGAAGAAGGAAAATAAAAAACAAATCCCCCGCAAGAAAACGAAGTAAACTGAATTACATAAACGTCCTCAGACAGGAAAATAGTAAAGCTAATTTCCATATTTCTTACCTTTAAACATTTTTGCAAACCCAAGATGCTGCTAGATTTCCCTCGAGTGATACCTTGTTAGTTCTCCATCGATTTTCCCCCATTTCTTAAAAGTGAGAACAAAGTCTCCATCGCCAGGAAAAAACCAAGATTTATTCAATATTTTATACAGCTGTTTCTCAACAAAGTTTTCGCTTGAGTTATTTTGGAAGTTTGCTTTTATTTATTATAAAAGGATTTTTTTTTCATGCAAAGTTGAGGACCTTTTGACTAATATTTTTTCATACACTTTATTCCAAAATGTGTTGAAGAGCAAAATCATATTTTTATCTCGTAACACAGTTCAGATGTGTAGCTTCCTATCTATAACCTGGTCCTAGGGAATGTTAATTTCTCGCATGATTTTTATTGTTTCTATTTTTTTTTAATTCAGTAGGCAATATATATGGTGGTTATGATTAAAGTTCCAATTTGAAATGGTGATAAAAGTAAAGCTACTGGACTAAATCTTACCTCAATCGGTAATACGACGGGTGATCAAAACTGTGTGTAAAGCAAATGAAAAAATGCTTTAACTAACAACAGACACATGATACAAATGGTAATTAAGAGACATATATGACGATCACTTCTCTTGAAAATCACCAATCCTGTTGGGGCATTTATGAAACTTCTGGACCAATTTACTTAGCTAGTCTTGGTAATAATCAGGTCCCTAGCTATTGAGCCAGTTCTTGGCACCTTTTTTTTAACATTGCCATCTGATATGAGCTTTTTTTGATAAATGCTTCTTAAATCCCGTGTAAAAAGAAATAGTTACTGAAAGCCAAATATACGCTTATGGAGAGGACTCCACACTTCCCACCTAAATGTTTCCATATTACAGTTTATCACTTGCTCTCTGTCCACTTCAAAATAACAATGCCTTTTCGCCATCTGTTGTTTACTCCTCGCTTCGTTCCTGTAAACTTCAACTGTTCGTCTATGAAAGTCCGATGGGGATAAATTCTTGACTCACAGAAATAGTATCATGGCTAGTATTTCTGTGAAATATCAATTTTCTAGGCGTCTTGTCATTGTTTTAGGTCTCGGTACTAACACTATCTGCTCGAAAGAACGATTTAGACAATTAACGCGATCTGTCTCTACTCTGGGTAACAATACTCCCTTCCTCAATTTCTACTTTCGAAATTCTGCTACTAGTAAGCTTTTTTTGGGGGAAAGGGGGATCAACCCTCATAATTTAAATAATGTCATGAAAATTTCTTTTCCACCAAAAAAAAATTAATTAAAAGCTCATCACCAAGAGGGAAAATGGTGTTTTATGCAATATTATTTAGCAAAATAAAACATGAAGGTAGTATTTTGTAATGTGTTTAATGTTTTCTAAAATGTGTTACAAAGCATGTTCAAAGTGACATTTATCATTTCCTGAAAGCAAATTAAATCGCATTACTGCATTCTTATCAAAAGCTCTTAGCATGTCCTTCAGCATATTCCTCTTACTGAATGATACCTTCGCAAAATAAACCAATCAATGCTATCGCATTCATAATAAAATTTAACTATAATGGGATTACATGGTTCGACTTGACTTTTCTTAACAATAAAAACTCTTACAAACAGGCTCACTTTTATCTGGAGAGCCAAATGAAATGGGAATGGTATCTGCATAAATCATTTACTTCTTCCTGCCATAAGCCAATTACAAGACATTGCTGTTTTACATAACCCAACAAAGAGCTTTATTTCAGAAACGATTGAACACATTATAAACTGATTTTCTTTAACAGTATCGCATACAATGCTATTTGCCCTCCAGATGGTGAGTTCATGAACTGTTTTTGACCGGAAAAAAATTCCCATGACCTCCTTTAAACTATTACCAAGTTTAAAGCATTTGGTCCTGTAGTTTTTCCTTTTATGATCATTTAAAAGAGGAACTTTAACTATAACCACCCTGTATTTAAAAAATTTCAATAATGTGTGTCCATATTTCTAAAAAGTATATTATTTCAGAAAATGTAATGAAGGTATTAAACCATAGTTACTTTGTCTTATCATGAAGAAGGTTAAATAGTACAACTAAAATCATCAATTTCTATATTTTGAGAGAGCTCGTTTTTTCACGTTCCCCCGGCCGTCACACATTTATGCCAGTGTCTTGGAACGTTTTAAAAACTATAACTTCTGGTACAAGATGGCATTGTATGTCCATATGGTTTCAGATGCGTGTAGATTTGACCTTATACTTGAAATGAGAGTAGAAAGACGCCATACACGTGGTTAAGTTTTTGATTGTATAAACATAAGGTAAAAGGAAGGTTTCCGAATTGCATGCTTTATGGCGGCTTTTTAAATTGGCAAAGTGGATTTTGTATACAGGAGGCAGGGGAGATTTAATTTGGCTACAATTTTGGGAATTTTGGTTTACAGTCCAATTTTCAATGCATAATTATATTTTCTAGGCGTTATTTTTCATTTCTTTTCACCTTTAGAATGTCAAATCGTCAAAAATGTTTAACTTCAAATAGCAGAAATGAAACAAAAATATTTCATACATTGATTTTGAAAAAGATTCCGATAATATTGACGTGACATTATAATTATTATCAAATAATACGTTGATATTTCTGTAATTTCAGGGATTTAGTCTTAATACCAAAAACCCGCCAGCCCGGATGGACACTCGCGAAAGAGACTGTCAGCCTCAGCGATAAGCGCGGATTTTCGCTTTCCCTCGTAAAGAGGTTAACAGTAACTTGCAGTTTTGTTTTTTGAAGAAAGAAAAGGGACATTTTTTTGGCTTCTCTAACAAACAAAAAAATTAATTTTTTCTCCTGTCTTCTTAATTTTATATCTCGTCCAGTCATTGAAAATTTCAGTTTCCAATTTTATTCGCCACTACGATTTAGCTTATTGGCAGGATTCAGAGGAGGAGGGGGGGGGGACTTTTTAAATACTAGTGCTTTAACAACATAGAACCAGAGGAAAAAAACAAATTTTACAAACCCACACAACCCTGCCCTATAGATCGAGAAATGAATGATATCAGATAAGAGAGTACCGTTTGTAAGAAATAACGTTGCTCAGAGTAAGTAGAGTAAGCAGATGGTTATTTCAAAAGTACAGAAAACTTCCTTAAACAGAATGGATGACTTACATTTTCTTATAGGCACGATGTTCTAGAGTGGTGTCTATTAATTAGTTCTAGATTTATCGTTCCCGTAATGACAGAAGAAAAAGTTTTACAAGGCTGTTTAACAACACAATACCAATTAACATTCTTTAGATTCCTTTTAGGTTAGATTGTGTTTGTTTTCAGACATGTCAACATTTTAAAAATGTTTTATTTAAGAAATAGAACTATTTTACTTTGAAAAGACAAAAAGAATTAGTATTATATTTTCTCTATTTCAGGGCATCTGCTTTACTAGAAAGTCTTAAGTAAAACACTGCTACTAATTTTGGAAAACATAGTAAAAATGTTTTTCGATATTCTGAATTTTTGAACTACTTTCTTTAAAAAAGTTTTTGAATTTTGCTTCTACTTTCATTCCTTTGGGAATTATTTTATCTATATATCTTTTAAGTCTCAAATTAAAATCAAATTCTGATTGTTCCTGAAATTTAACGTTACACTTTCTAGATTTGCTCTGGGGTTTCTAAATAATTAAAAAAGAAATCAATTCATTAAAAAAATGGGAAATGTCATGTTACTTTTCACGCAGCGCTTAAAAGTAACCACAGGCCGTTAAAGGCGGTTTTATTTGATTTGTTTTCTTAAAGTTTTAATGATAAAAATACTGAAGAGTGTCAAAAATATGTAAATTAATTTTTCGGCAATATTCAATTTCAAAAAATTTCGTATATATTAATTTTTTGGAGCAATAAACAAGTCATCTTATTCGGTAATATTTATGCATCAAATTACTTTTCAGAGCTTAAAATAGGTTATAGAAAATTTAATATGAATGTAAATGAAATGCGGTCTCGTAAACCGCATCTCCCCAGTTAGGTCCTAAGATTTCCCCTCCACTGTTAATGATTAATAATTCATTGATTAATTTGTGTATTATGAATAATTTTTAGAACAAATTATAGCTTTTGTGTTTGATTTAATCCTTGGTCATTTTTTAAAGAGAAAATAAATTGATATTCGAATGATGAGCAAGTAGAACCATTAAAGGGCTAAACTGTACGATATAAACATAAAATGAGCATCAAAAATGATTTTCTTCCTATTCACTACACTTTTTCTTTCTGTATGTTAAAACTGTTCTGTGCATACTATTCAAACGAGATTGACACAAGATTAATAAACTGTAAAATCTTTCATTTGAAAAATGTATTGATGGAACAAATACAATTTTGCAATAATCTAAACAACCTTCAAATGATTTTTATAGAACAGTGTACAAAATTATTTCCAATTCCAAAATCGATATCCGAATGATGAAAAAATGTGACGTTTTGCCTCTTGTATGGTAAAGTATCCCTTGTAAGTTAAAAGATTAATAAACTGCATAAAATTTCTATTTTTTAAAATTATTTTTTATGAAACTGAATTGAATTGTATGTGTAAGTGTGCCACCTTGATAAAACAGCCTCAATTTTACAATAATCGAAACTGCCATTAAATGAATTTGATTAAAGAATGTATAAAATTCAATTATTTCTAATTCCGAACTTGGCATCCGAATTATTTACAATTCGGTATCAGAAATATGCACGAGTACGACGCTTTGCCTTTTTGTGTATTAAAGTATTCGAAGAGACTATCACAGAGTTTATAAATGATATAACATTTCCGGTTTTTAAAAAAGTATTGACAGACCAGCTAAAATTTTGCAACCAATAAAATGTTTCAATCAATGAAAATTTTGCAATCAAATCAAATAAACAACTTTCAAATAATTTTATTGGACATCATATAGGAACTCAATTATTTTAATTCCAAATTTGATTTCCGAATTATTTATAATTACTTGCAGTTTGGTATTCGAATAATACAAGAGAACGACGGTTTGCCCTTCTGTGTAGTAAAATATTTAATTTATAAACTGTATAAAATTTCCATTTAAAAAAATCTTTTATTAAATATAATGGAATTGTCATAGGAAATTTAGCACCTTAAAGGAGAAACTGCAATTTAACAATCATCGATCTTTATTTCAAATAAATTTAATTTAACATATAAACTCAAATAAACCCAAACAAATTCTTAGATTTTCATATTAAAATAAGTTTATTGTTTATTCAATTAATCTAATTACGTTTCAAACGTATGAAAATGATACGAATTCAGGAGATAAACTCAACCTATAATTCTCAACATAACGAAGCTGCTTTCCCGGACAAGTGCTGACAGGCGAGACCCAAATCCTGTCACAGAGATTCCAATCCTCGAAACTTATTAATTCCCATCCCCCCCGCACAGACAGCAGAGGAAAGCAGCAGTTTTATTATTCCATTAAATTCGGTGAATTTTAAGATTTCCAGGAATTTAAAGTACCCCAAAGCGGAGCTGAAGACGGTCCGACACATTCCACCCTATGCATATTTAACGGTTTCAACCCCGGCACATTCAAGTGTGCCAACTGTCCATGCTCTTCTCGTATAATACATCACATCTGACGCCAGAATCTCAACCAAATTGCACTGACCCCCCTCAGGTCACTTAGGGCTCATTTGGGATCCAGACGCGGGTATGTGATAGCGGCCGGTTTAATGCAATGGGTGATGGGGGCGGAGGTCTCTCCCCCCTTCTCTTGAAACCCCGTCATCACTTCTCTGGTTTCAACAACTATTTAACTATCGCATCTGCTAACTTTGACAAATGCTAGGTTTTAACAGCTGCGGAATACTAATTAATGGGAACGTATCTGGAGGTCTGCGTGAGTGACTCCGGACTGTTTGATTCGTCACTGTTGCAAGATTTGCACAAGTCCGGGGATTCTCAAGGCGAGTAATTGCTCCGACGAGTCTGGGCAGTCTTGAATTGAACAAGCGATTTCGGCTTCAAACACGGGGCTTGGCCGACCCCCTCTCCCCATACCCTATTTCTCCTCTCTTTGTGATGTCGTTTGCCGAGATTGACGCCTTTCGAAACGCAGCGCCGAAGGCTATTTCGAAATTTATTCATGCAAGGAGGGGTGTTCTATGAAATGAAATATTAATTCGGCTTCATTGACTTGGAAGTATTTCGTCTGTCTTTCAATCGAATGTATATATTTAAACTGAAATTCGAATTTCATCTTTTCAGATTCAGTGGTTATTTACTGAGCTTTCGGATTTATTTTTGCAGAAAGCATTTAATTCAATGGAAGGAATTTATTCGAAATTGTAACAATTGTAGTTAGCAAGACGTTATTATTTATTCCATCAAATATTTCTCACTGCACATAATTTTAAAATCATTTCGCTTATCCGAGTACAGAAGTTTAAACATTATTCTTCCTTTTTACTTTTAAAATAAGTTGTTTGACAGTTGTTAAGATGTGATTTTGTACTTTATATTGCACTCACTTATGTATTTAAGGCTTGTGTTATGTAGCTCAGCTGACAATATAATTTTTTAATCATATTGAAATTAAGTTATCGATTAATCAATTAATTTTTAATTATATATTGACTTCATTCTACATTCATTAATGAATTAATTCATAGTCTATTCATAAGGGAAAAAAGATTTCGCAATCAAATACTTGCTGAAATGATGCGTCTGGAATCAAAATCCGCAAAGGTAGTAATTTTTGCAGATTTGCGCAAAGCGAATATTAACATGAAAAGTATTTATTTACATTACAACACATTCACGGAAACATTACAGTATATGATCAAGAACGTAAAGGACGGTTCTGAAAAGCATTGGAAGGATCTTCAGCCATATAGAATACATGTGACGTAAAGTTCTAGCTTCTGGCGTATGCTCTGCTTAGTTGGCTTTCATAAGAGCAGATTCTGCTATAAAATAAGTGATACATTTTTTGTAATTCAATTCCTACGTAGGCCGACAAAGAATTTTTTTTCTTTTAGTTACTTTTTATTAAATAATTATCAAAAAATTTTAATCAAGAAATTATTGATTTCACAAGAATTAAACATTCACATTCACGTCATATTCACGTGAAAAATACTAAAATATTTTTATGTAAAAATTACTCAATTCCTATTTAGATAAATGAAAAAAAATATATATTTTAGTAACTTTGATGAAATAATAATGAAAAAATTATTAAGCATAAAAAAATTACGGATTTTTTTAAAGAATCGAACTCGCATTCTTCAACTTCACGCGAAAAATATTGAAATCCTTGCATTTTATAGATTGAGCTACTGTCTGCTGATTTAAATTTTCATTATAAACTGCTAAAGTTTTATTTAAAGTATTAAAAACTAATTAAATTTAATTAATTAATTTTTGGAAAAACTGCATTAGCATCAAGTTTCCTCTACTACAAGTTTGAAAAAAAATGTATTTGAATTTAAGCGGATGAAAAAAAAGTATTTTAATAACAAATAAACATTTGTACAAAATATATAGGGAGAGTGTGAATTAATAGTATTAAATAGAGTTTCAGCAGTTTGTAATAAAGTTAACGGGCAGAAGCTCAATATGTAAAATACAAGGAATTCAATATTTTTCCGGTGAAAGTGAAGCACAATTTTTCAAAAATCAATTATTTTCTGATTTAAAAAAATGTTTAGTTTTATATGGGAAAAATAATATGAGATATTTAGAAGGATATAAATTAAGGAATAAACATCGTCAGTGACGAATCATGTAGATCTCTGGAAAAAAAAATTCTTTAACCATTTAACATTGTGATTGTCATATGTATATACATATTTATATTTTATTAATAAAAATAACTAAAAAAATTTCACTGTTGATCTTAGTAGGGATTGACTTAATTTCTTTTTACTATTTCTTGTTCTAAGTTTCTACAGAAAGTAGATAAAAATGCGGTTACTTATTTTAATTGCACTCAATAATTATACTTTTCGTATTTCCGTCTGGGCGTTTGATGTGTATTTGCTTTTATTCTTAATTAAATCAAACGTCGAAAAACATTTACTAACAGAATATATATATATATATATATATATATATATATATATATATATATATAATATGAGATAAATTTCAATATAACAGTAGAGTAGTTCTGTATTAACGCTGAACAGTAAAGTAGTACCAACAGATTTCCTTATTTCAAAATCATCAGCGTGAAGTTTTCTAAAGACTTAATAGGTGAAAGAAAATTTTCATAAAAGGGAGATTGGAAGCATTCACTATACCAAACATTTATTTCTGGAGTTTAATTGAGAGACTTTAGATAATTTTATTTAAAATCAATGATTGCTCTGTTCTCGACGGCTGCAAAAAGTTATTTTTTATTAAAATTTTAAAATCTTTTATTTGAATGAATTACTTTAGGTGCTACAGCTATTTTTTAAAAACTTTTTATTAGTGTAACCACGGCGTAAGCATAAATTATCTTTTCTTTCAATTGAACAATCTTATAGAAAGTAATTTCAACTTGATGATAAATTTGATCAAAAAATTAAAAAAAATTGTTTTAGCCTTAAAAAATGATTTATTTGTAAGAAAATGAATTAACAAGGTTTAAAAGTATGAATATTCCTTTTTACTCATCTTAATTTAAAGTTTAGTTCCGTCAGATAAAAAATTCTAAGATATTTTATTATGAATAAATAACTTTTTTCCAACAATGTTACTAGTATCTATAGCTTTTTTACCTCTTAAATCCGCATCTAATCGGCGTTCACCTTATTCTTCATTGAAAACTTCTTATTTTTTCATCTTTTCTTTTACCCCCCTTTTTTAACTGAATAAAACACATCCTATCGCATGCGCAAAAGATTTTCGAATCTGTGAATAAACAGTAAATACACAAGGACTGTTCAAATGAAAAGGTTCGCTTTCGAATTGAAGCCCTACCCTTTCAGATGTTTTTTTTTTTTTTGCAGAACAATTAACTCCGATCTGTACACTGAGACACTCCAAAGGCTTACCAAGTTTATCAAGGACAAAGGACTGGGGTTACTCTCATACTGTGTGGTTCTGCTACATGATAATTCGTGCCCACGCGTCTCCGTATCCACACACGTTGAACTGGCCAAGTTCAAATGGGAGCTGGTTCACCATCCATTCCACAGCCCGGACATGCCAATGCACGATTTTTTCAAATGTTTGGTCCTCTGAAAAAAAAACGTATGAAAGGGAAGCTCTCCAACTCAGACGACAAACTCAAAGAAGCTGTAAAAAATTGGGTTGTCATGGCCACAGGATTTCTCGGAACAAGGAATCTTCCGGCTCGTCAACCAATGGGATTGTTGCCCTCAGGTCTTTGGATAAATTCTTCATTTATGCCCACAGTGTCGTTCCGTACATTTTCATTTGAACAGCTCTTGTATTTTGTTATCACAAATCTCTTCCAAAAGTTTATAGAAATTTTTGCGCGATACCAATTTCAAATGTAATTTCCGGTTTGCATTTCATTCGAATTATCTTGTTTGCACATATCGTTTCTCCAAAAATGGAAATATTCTCTCCAGGTATGAAATATAAATTTTCAATTGAACCTCATGAGCCAATTTTTCAATTATTACAATATCTTATCATCGCATATTTCTTGCATGAGATATTAATATATCGCATCATAATAGCAATTTGTATTTTTCAAAAACAATTTTAATCTTCTTATCCTCTTTGTGTTCCATCTGTTTATACAGGAGAAAACGTGGTATTCCCAAATACCTTTCAATGCTCCAGATTAAGAAGTAGGACCATCGAAATTCAGAAATGAAATTCTGTTGTAATACGCGATTGACAAGTGGGAAATCCTTATTCACAAAATTGCATTCATTGTGCAGAATACCCACAGGATTCGAAAGGCGAGAATTATTTTTTTTCTCGTTTCGCCATTGGAGGTTCTGAATGCAAACATAATCGCCTTATTTCTTCTATTCGATAAAGCCAATTTCATTTTTGGCTGCATATTTCTTTTGACAGAAAGTGAATATTGACCCTCAAGAATCGGAAATCAAATTGGAATAATCAATCTACACACTGTTCTTATAATATTCAAAGCAAAACGGCGGGCGAAAATGAGAAATTGCTTTCTATTGATACTTTTATTAAATTATCTATTTTTCTGATATTATATTAATAATGGTATTTATTGTTATAACTAAGCGGTAATTTAGATGGTGCTTTTCAAAGATCTGTAAAAAAAATTAGGGATATAATTATCATTCGATTTTATCTTCTGAAAATATAGCCTCATTTCAATAGTTTCCTACATTGAATTTTTATTATAACGTTAATTATTTAAAATTCCGAGGAAAATTATCCATCATTATCAGTAATAATCAAACTGTTTAGTATTAATGATGAACAGTTAGTAATAATAATAACTGATTATCCATCGTGCGCATACACGCACACATATAATGTGCGTGTATGAACATAGAGATCCCTTTTAATGTTTAGAATTTCAAAAATGTAGCACTTCGTACGCTTTATAAAAATTAATGTTAGACCTTTTAATTTTCGACTGTTATTAAAATAACTATATTTCAATGATTATCATGATCCATAATTCCTTGTTCAGAATGATGAATCAGATTTGGAATAGGACTGCAAACAATTAACAATATTTTCTGAGACTTGTAACTTTTGTAAGATGAAATCTTGTTTCTTTCTCAAATGAAGACAAATATTAAAAAAACAATAACTAAGAAAATATTTAACTTTATACACACTTTATAACAATGATTTCATTATTAACTATTTGCATTTGAAAAGAGATGCCATGCTAATCGAAATTCTTTAGTCACAGAATCATCTAAAGACATGCTACACACGTCAACGGGCAATTGCCTTAGAAGTAAAAATACCGCTCGTGACTCGTCGACTGAGATGGAACACAAATTTAAATCGAAAATTAATTCATTTAGTAGCTATAAATCTTTTCTGATGTATGTAAGATTTTTGATACTTTGTGTGACCTCGTTGTGATCTACAATAGATGGATTTGTCACTTTTACTTGCATATTTCTTACCACTGCAAGTGGTTAATAAGATTTTGACCTACAACATAATTCTGTATATTGACCATAAACCGAATGAAAGTAAAGCAATAATAAAAAAAAATTCTTCATTTAAAATTCTTTTGTGCTACATGCAGCATAGATTTTTTAAGTGATATAAATCTAACTTGTTTCAAAGAAAAACTATAACTACTTTATGGCCTTATAACTACATTTCTACTACAACCATAACGATCAAAGTGACGTTAAAAATGTGCTCTACAATGGTCTAAAACCTGTTGCAAAAAGACCCACGCACATGGAATTTTAATACATAACAATTTCGAACACGAAGCGCAGGAAAATCTATTTCACTGTAACAACTTTTACGTGAGGTTAGATGTAATATTAGAGAGAAACAAAATGGAATTCTTTGAAATATTTTTCCTCTGTTAGCCGGGAATTTTGCAGTGTCGTGTTCCTGTAGCGATACTCTAGTACGAACTACTCGAAAATATGAGACGAGCAGTTTTGAATTTGTATAAGAATCACGTAGAAAAATAAATTTTACAAAACTGAATCCGATATTTTGAAATGTCAAACGAAAGATCATGATTCTGTTCTGTACAGTATTTCAATGTCTCGAGAGCTGGTTCTCTATGGTTTTATTTGAGATATAATTTATTCATCTTTTGATGTCCATATTCAAAGTATCCGCTGGAAATATTTTTAAAGCATTAGGAAATATTTGGAGAGAGAAATATAGGAAATTTTGAATTCTGAGACAGAATTTTCAATTTCATGAAACAAAAAAAAAGTAGAGTTGACATAGGTTTTAATATTTTATTTTGTTACTGTTTATGACGGCACATTAGCAACAGGCTACAGAATTCACAATTTCATAAATTTTGTAAACCATTGCATGAAATAGTCTTTTTTTAGCCTCTGTTTTAGAAAAAGTTATTATGTGTATATTTATAAAAAATTGTCAAGTTATTGTTTTGCTTAGCTTTAAAATAACTCATTAAATATTAGGTTGTTCGGAAAGTAATTTCGTTTTTTCCTGGCAAAGGATTTAATTGCATTTTTCGCACCCAATTTCATACTTAAACCGCAAAATCATTTTATGTTTTAAGAGCTGATATAGCAAGGCTTGAGTGTGAAAAAGTGCAGCTGATTCTTCGCAGTAGTTTTTGGATGGTGCCCTTTTAAATATGGAGAGCAATAAACAGCATTTTCGTCATTTTTTTCTTTTTTGTTATAAAAGGTAAAAAGGCTGTTCAAGCCAGAAATAAATTAGCCAATATGTGTGGAGAAGATGTGTTAACAGTACATCAGTACCAGAACTGATTTGCAAAATTTTTCCCTCAAATGAGGAGGCCAAAAACCACCTCGATCAGTTTTTTTTTACAGCAAAGACCAAAACTTTTATGAGCGTGTAATCATGTTACTACCAAAAATATGGCAAAAGGTATTAGAACAGAATGGCAATTTTATAATTTAATAAATAATTTATTCATTAAACGAAAATTTCTTTTCATTTTGACAAAAAAATACGAAATGACTTTCCGAACAACCCAATAGTTTTGAATTAGAATATTTATTGGAAACAATGGATTGTTTTATTAATGATCATTACTATTTCAAATATTTTCTAACTACCGGTATATTGGCTATATTGATTTAGAATTTCCAGTTTTAAAGACTTTGCTAAGTGAAGCATTTTGAAAACAATTTGCTAAATTCTAATATTTGAACCAATTTTAATAAAATAAAAGCTTTTCTGTCTGAAACATAATAGGAAAAAAATCACCTATAATTGTCTCCTTGAAATTTCCTCACACTCTCTTTTCCAAAAAAAAGTGTTATTTCGCCTTTATATTGCATAAAATTATGAATCTTAAGCAGAGCCGTGACAACAATGAGTGTTCAGACTAATTTTTACAGCCACGTAAAAAGGAAATTTTTAATTTCTAGAACCGAATATACTTTTTGGCTATCTTTTTACGAAAGACTGAAACAATTTTTTCACAGCGATACAATTTTAATACAAACATCCCATACCGAATTTATTGATAGAAGTCGTTACGACTTCGAGATAGCACGAATGCAATCATAAAAATGTATAGGAAGACTAACCCTGAACCTTTAGACAGATTGTGTCCAAAATTTGATTATTAATCTGTTGAAAACCTCTTGATAGATTAGTCTTGGATTATAAACTACATTCGAGATTTTAAACTAAATTCTACTAAACATTTTCTTTTAGCAGAATTTCTATATGAAAATTTTGAAAGAAAAAAAAAATTCGAATTTTTTGTAAAGACACGTAACAAATTTCATCTGTTTATTTAAAAATATTTTTTAGTTTTTGTGTTCGCAGATAGTAAAAATACCGGAAATGTGATTATCTGATTCGTGCTTATCTGAATCATGAAGATTCATCAAAGTACAGGGTTTGAATTTTTTCAATGATTAAAATATTCTCTTCTCGTTAACTTCGTTTATGAGAAATAAAAGAACAACAGATATGTGCAGTCCAGCTAAAAAAATGTGTTCTTCGTTCTGTAATGGAGTGAGAGGCATGTCAAAGATAATTGTCACTACCAATTGACACTCTATATATATATATTCGTTTACATGCCTTGTTTAAATTTTCAGTCGTTAATACAATACTTTTTATTTATCCACTCAAGTTCAAATACATTTTATTAAACTTGTAATAAATGACACTTGATTTTAATACAGTTTTTTTCTCTCAAATAATAATTCATTAATTAAATTTAATTCCTTTTTAATATTTTAAATAGAGTTTTAGAAATCGGTAATGAAAATTAAAAACGGCGGGCAACAGCTCAATCAGTAAAATACAAGGATTTTAGTATTTTTCATCTGAAAGTGAAGAATAAAAGAGTTCAATTCCTACAAAAATCAATAATTTTTGTGATATTATTTAATAAAAAGTAACGAAAGTAAAATTTTCCTTTGTTGACATAAATATTAATTGAATTTTAAAAAATTATATTACTTGTTTTGAATGTATATTAGTCTTCTTTTTTCTGAACATTTTAATGCCAAATTTTTATGATACTATCAAAACTTCCATGGTTATTGAGGGGAAAAAACACCGATTATGCATATAAACCAAAGCTTACTCCGTCAGAATGCCAGAATACATACAAAAGCAGCGCTCTTTGATGCACATAAAGACAAATCAAAACTTAAAATTTCAAAAGATATGGAACAATTTAAATTGAGAACTGTGACTATCCTTCTAGGGGGAAGGGGCTATTTTGAATCACTTTGTCAAAATTCTTTTTTTAAATCTATGTTCTCTATTTTGCATTACTGGAAGGGTAATTTTTTTGTATTTTACATGGCATATATAGAATTTAACCGTACCAAAAGAAAAATCGGGATTGATTAATATGTAAATCGAACGAAAATAATTTAAAAATATATTATAGAGAAAAACTTAATAATTTGCATATCTTGACTTAAGGAATTCAACATGCGGTTTTATTACTTTTTTTTCAAATAGAATTTTTCGCTTTTTAGAATCAAACGATCAACTTCCTTTATACCATAAGTCTCGTAATCATTCTATGTGAAAGGGTATTTCGATTTAATTTTGCAAAGTATGATATGAAATTTGAAAATCAAACCATTAAGTTGGCAAACAAACAATTGCTTCGTTACTAAGGCAATGGCCTTGCCTAAATTGATGTATGTTTTAAGAAATTTTTATCAGATACTACTTTTCTGTATTTTAATATAAATCTTATTCAATTTAACCTCATGTTCTTTATATAACATATAATATGTGTGTGGGTTTAATTTCTCAAAATAACGTAAAAATCTGATGTGATAGAATCCGTATATATAGTGAGACATGAAAGTTTTTTGGGAATTACTTAAATCACTTCTTCGACAGTAGGGAAATGGTGTGGAACAGTATGAATATTGAGTAGTAGAGTGCGTTAAAGATGACGATTTAAAATTCGTTAAAACTAAAAACAAAATGACGTTTCAACTCCTTTACTTTATAGCTACAGCTCAGAATCTCAACCCAAAACTCTGTAATTAATTAATTTTCCAACTTTAACACTATGTGTTCTGCTAAATAATATCATTAACATATTGCCCGCTTTATTGCCATTAATTAACATACAAAGATAATTCAGTCCTTGGAAAATAAAGTTTGTCATTCAAGTTTCAAACAAAATTAATCGGAACATTCTATTGAAATAGTATTTAATATTTGTAGCGTTAACAACAATTTTTCTATAATATTGAAAGATGCAGCTTGAAAAAGGTTTTGAGGAAAAGTTCCGATAAAGTAAAGTATTTTTAATTCCTAAAATCCTTCTTAATGAGCAAAGTAATCACTATATAATTAATACATTGTGTTTAAGAAAAGATAATTTAATTTTTTATTCTCTCATTTTTCATCCTTGGAAAAAAGATTAGTCCTAGATAAAGATACCGAGGCAATTTCTTTTAAATATTTAGCTTCTTTTCCATTCTGAAAAATCATTAAGCAATAAATGCATTTTTTTATCGTATGCTTTCTCAGTAATCACATTTTTATAAAAATCTCTTCATCAATTGATTTTTTTTAAATAATTGATGAAAATGCACTTTTAAAATAAATGAGACTGTAAAATTTTAACTAAATCTTCAATAGTTGTTATTGTCTTTGTATTATTTGATAAAAAACTCAATTATATTTTATGATTAATTTACTTAAATTATGTACTGATAGTAATTTTCTTTACCCTTAAAAACAGATTGAAACAGTACGTATTTGTTAAAACTCTATCATTCTTTCCACTCATAATAATTTAATCAAAAAATATAATTTTTTTAGTTTTTTATTTGATAAACATAAAAGTTTATGCTTTTCCATACTATTATACCATTGTATCTGAAATTAGAAAAAAATATCCAGATTTCTAATTTTTCTAACATATCCTATAAACAAGCATATTTCTTAGCCTACTTTAAAGTTCAATCAAGCGAATATTTTCCAAACGAGATCGAAAAATTTGGAAAATGATTTGAGAAGCGAAATTATTTCAAGGAATTCTTTTAGTGTTATTGTGAGCACTTACCTGTGTCCTGCAAAATGGAGATTGTACCTTCTAAAGTTAAAATAAATTGCAAATGGTGCATTTATTCTTCAATCCTCGTCACTTTTATCCCATTTGTCTACACTTTAATAACTTCTTAAGAGGACAAAGGACTGTAAATGCCACATGATATTTTTAGCGAAATGGAACAGAAAAAGGATTTTTGAAGTATTCTATGATTTTAAAAGCCAAAAACGCACAAATGAAATTCAGTGTTATAAAATATGTTCCAATAGCTAATTATTAGCAACAAGCTAAAACCGTCTTCTGTCTTTTAAAACACATAAAAAATTGTGTTATCTTTGCAGAGTTACTTACAAACGACTTTCTACGCAAGAGCATCTGCACCCACCAGGATAATTCTTTTACAAAAGTAACTAATATTCATAATTTGAGTCTTCAAAATATTAGATACATTGAAATGAAAGAAAGATAAATGCACATAAGTATTAAAAACAAAATTGGCTACTCGTATAAATTAAGTTTTTGAAAACGAACACTGAAAAATAAGTAAGCATGAATAATGTCTGCATGAATAATGTAATAATGTAAGGTGTTACTTAAAATAAATTTAAATTACAAGTTGACAAACTAAGCAAAATTGTTGCAAATCGTCGTAATTAAAATTTTTATAGAAAATATGGTTTACAAATATGCAGAGCAAGTGGAATAAATTAGGGTAAGAAAATTCTTCACGAAACCTTGACTGAATTATTAAATAAGCAAGATATGAATGTCTAAGGACCAGGATGTTCTTTGTGTTATTTTTAAGGTAATTGTTGGGATTTTCTTTGAATTTTTCAAGGGTTGTGCTCCTGAACTTAATCAAATTGAAATAAAGTTTTAGTAAACTTCAGACCTTATTTTTATTATTATTTTCTTTTTTACAAATTTTAAAATGTATTTGCAGTTTGATTATCAAATCCATAAATCAATACCGTGTAATGAACAATTTGTAAATTCTGTACTAGAAAATTTAAAAAAAAAACTGCACATTCCGTATTAGAAAATTGTGATAAAAACTGTTCATAAATAAATAAAGTTAAAATATCTCTCTCTCTCTCTCTCTCTCTCTCTCTCTGTATATATATATATATATATATAGAAAATTGATGAATTAGGGTAGTTATTCCAATTAATTTGCTTAATGGTTACTACAGGTATTAATTAATGCAGTGTTGTTGCTAGTTACATATATTTCATAATTACAAATTAGTTCCCAATCACTTTGAAACGCTTATGGTACATCTACGTAATCACTGAGTTTCGCACAAACTATTTCCAGCAATAAAAGTACTGTAGAATACATAAAGAAATCCCAGTTGTTCTACTGGTTTCGATATAACTTTAAGAATTTTTCGAAAATCTGGAAATTGTCCCAAAATTATTTATTTTTCTTTGCTGCTGTCTCGAAGTTGTCTGGTCTTGGAATATGCATAATTAGAAAAGAAGCTCCAAGTATTTGTATAATTACAGTCGATAGGTATAAATACCAATTATAAGACTGAAGTATTAATGGTCCATTTATGTATTCACTGGTATGGCATAGAAGCACTAAGGAAGTGATAAAATACTTAATTCAGTACAAATTTTTTTGAAGATACCGATGAAGTAAAGACCTGCTTTAGAATTTCTATAAATACCCGTTAGTACTCCATTATTAATTCTCATTCCATGATTAATTTTTATCTTTTAGGAATAAGGAATTGAGTGATACTTAATGCAGCGATAATTCTTTTGATGCTTCAAATAAAATAAAGCACATCTTTAAGAATTGCTGGTAAATTTAGTTAGAAACTGTTGCTTATCTATTTTTGCTATCGTCTGTTTCGAAGATATTCTGGTTTTAAAAGGTGGGCAATTAGAATTGATCATAAAATCTTCTATTCTCTAAAATCCAAAACAGCAAAGATTCACATCAAACTACAGAGGAAAGCCCTGGTGGTAACTATGCGATTGCATTTGATGAATGACTATGCGATTGCTAATTATAAATAAAATTAAATGTAGGTATAAATTGGAACATTAAAAGTCATTACATGTAGCCACCGGCAGTGTATGCAAAAGCTAAGGAAACCGTAGAATGCTAGAAAAGAATACCGATTATTTTAATTTCGTGGATGAAGAAATATATCACTTTAAGAATTTCTAGAAATATTCGTTAAAAGCTCATGATTCATTCGCATGACATTTAATATAATCTTCTTCCAGCAATAAGGAATTGTAGAATACCTAAAACAATCCCAGTTGTTTCATTTGCTCCGGTTGAGTAGGGGATAGATTTAAGAACTGATGGAAAATTTAGTAAGAAATTGCGACTTATTTATTTTTGTCTTTGCAGTTTCGAAATTACTTGTTTTTGGAAAATGGGTAATTTAAAAGAGTACACTAAATATTTTATTTTTTAAGGTCCATAACAAGGTTTGTTTTGGTCCTAGCCTTTACTTATCAACTGTAACTATATAGTTTGAAACTTTCATGATCCATCCAGTAAATGCTAAGGCAGTCGTAGAATATTTAAAGGAATACCAATTCCTTTAAAAATGCTGATGAGTTAATTCATTGCCTTAAGAATTTCTGGAAATATTCTTTAAAAATTCTTGATTAGTTCTCATGACATTATATACAAATCGATTCGAGCAATAAGGAATTGTAGAATACCTAAAGCAGTATCAATTCTTTTGATGCTTTAAATTAAGTTGCTTTAAGAATTTCTGAAAAAATATCGTTTTAAATGCGTAACTTCCTCTTTTTTTTGCTTGATTCATCGCGAATAGATTCAACCAGATTTAAGTCTTTGTGACTATAAATTGATTTCAAAGAAAATGAAAATTCTCTTTGGCATTTACAACCGAATATCTTTAGTACATTGCAGAGAATTCAAAGGAAAGAGTCATGCCTGATCAAATGAATTCGGATGTCTGCATTCAAAACAAAAATGTTTTCGACTATTTTGAAATATATTAACATTTATATATTCATTTATTTATTTTTTCGCAGTATTTTCGATAAAAGTAAAAATTCGATAATTTTGGTGAAATGCATCCCTTACGAAAGAATAAAATTTTCAACTCTAAAAAGTGCTCAAAAATTGTTTTCGAACTCCAATGCCAGCGAAACATGAATGCGCTTTCAGTCAAAGTAATCCCGATATTTGTTTAAGAACATAAACTTGATCTGTATCACAAATATAAATATAAAGAAATATGTTTTAAGTTAAACTCAAAAATATAAGAATCTATTTTTTTTTAAATGTTATGGGAATATATTTGTGAAATAACATATTCCATGAATACGATGCATTTCAAATTATGTAAAATAACTCTATAACTTTAGAAAAAATGGCAGGATCATGTATACAGTTTTCTAAACGGAGCAAATAAATCGCCTTTGTTTATTTTTGTGTAAAGCAACATTTTCGCTTAGAAGATTATGTAGTTTGTTTGAAAAATATTGCTCTTAGCAAACGATGTTGGCGAAATAAATGAATTTGTTTTATTGGTTTTATACTTTAATGCCACAAAATAATATATTCAGAAATTTTATCCCAAAACATAGAATTGGTAAATATTTATGATAAAAGAATATATTTATGCTATAAGGAATTTATTTCAATTTCCTAAAAATAATTATTTTTCTTAACGCCAGTGAATAGATATAAAATTTTGTAATTTTTTGTTTTTTACAATGAATTCAAGAAGAAGAATTTATATCTGGTTTTTTTTTTTTTACATTATAACTGAAATTAAAAATATATATTATGATTCTGCATGTAAAAACATTTTTACAAAAAATGCTAGTAACTCTTCAAATTTTTAAAGAACAATAGGGCATTAAATTTATAAAAATCCAAAAAATTAAGTTATAAAAAGTTATTTACGCTTTTAAAGTATTACTTGAATTTAAAACGTTTTATAGATTTACCAATATTGATAAAAATAATACATTTATTTTGACAATAGATTTAAATGTATGTAAATATTTAAGTGCATACTTATAAGATCTGGAGGAATGCAGGACTTTAACTTTTTTAGAATTCGGACCAAAAATTATTGTAAATCAATAAGAAAAATTCTTTTAAAAAATAGCTTACTTTAATGTAGCAACAATAATTTTTTGACATTTACGTTTCTTAAAATGTAAAATTTATATTTCTTCATAAATAGCAGATATGCTTCAAAATATATATTTATATTTGTTTACAAAAGATGTTTGTTTTAAATTTATAGCATTTCATATATTTAGAAGTATGTATCCCTTATAAACAAATAACTTCAATTTAAAGTCGAAATATTAATATATAAGTTTTAATCTATGCATTTATTTTTAAAACTTTGAGTAGGTATTGAAGAGAGCATTAATTTTTAAATTGATTTTCAGTTACATTTTTTTTCAATCATTTCCTTTGAAATGTTCATAGTATTCTGAATTTAAATAGTTTGGGCTTAATTTTATGACCGTGGTATATAATATTTTAGAGCAGCCATTTGAGCCGTGTCAAGATCACAAGGACAATATTTGCGTAGCCAGCCCTTCACTAAATTCCTACGTTAAATCAACGGTCAGACGTTTCAAATCATGAGAATATAACATAGAATTTTCTTTATCGAAGCTAAGACTTGATCACAATTTATGTCCTGATCGTGATCTAAGATGAATTAAAAAATATGTGATTTGCAAATGAGGAGAAAATAAAGTTAGATTGAATACAGTTGCTATTCAACCAGTTTTATTGTCATTATAATTATCTACTGACTGATTTCAACTCGCATCGCTTATCTTTTATTATATTATTACCAAAAAAATTACAAATCAAAGGAACAGTGTTGTGTTAACAATAGACACAGGGCACAAATTGTAATTAAGAAACACATGTGGCGGTCAATTCTCTTAGTAATCGCCAAACCTGTTGAGACATTTATCACACCTCTAAAACAATTTGTTTAACAAGTCTTGATAAAATCTTGATAATTTAATAAGTCTTAATAATATTTAGGTCCCTGGCTGTTTAGTAAGTTCTAGGCAGAGTTAGGAGCATCATCGTCTGATATGAGCCTTGTTTCGGATAGGTGATTCTTCAATGCCAAGAAAAAATATTCGTAGAGAGCAAAATAGGTCTGTGTGAGGGGGTAGTTCCAGACCTCTCACATAAGCCTTTCCAGCAATCTCTACTCGCTTCAAAATAAAGAAACCATTTCTCTCCATGTTGCCTACTATTTTTTTCGCCCACCCCCCATACACTTCAACGATTTGTCTGTGAATGTTCGATAGGGACACAATCTTTTTCTATCAAAATCGTATCTAGCACATCTATGCGACACCACTTCTCTAGACGTCATTACTGATTCTCTAAACATGTTTCAGATTTCAGTTCGCTGCTCGAGCTACCGGTTTAGATAATTAGAGCTATCTATCTCCACTCTGGATAATAATATTTCCATACACAATTTCTACATTCCAAATATTGCTGCTTGCAAACTTTTTTTTGGATCACTCCTCGTAAATTTTTTATTCATTTAAATTAAATATCTGAGAGCAAAATTCGTTGTTTGAAGTCACTATTTTAATTTTGAAGTTTGCGGGAAGGTCACAAATTTTGAAAGTATATGACAGTAATCGGGAAGAATATCCTTTTTCTTTTCTGATTTGTTTCTTTTATTGTTGAAAAATAATAAGAATTATTTATATTTTTGAAAATTGCATAAATTTGATTGAAGAAACAAATGTGAAAAGAATATATGCCCAATTAAAACAAAAAGTGCTTTAAAAATTCAAATTCAATATAGTTTATTTAGAATGAAAAGAGGTATCAAGCAAAAAAAAATCTAATTATTCAAATTATTTTTTACAATATCTTACAAAATCGACAATGTTAATTATTTTTGCAGATCAAATAGTATGATTATTACTTAATTAATGAATTGAAAATAAAATCTTATTTCCATCCAATCTCCAAACTTTGAGGGCCGACTTTAAAGTTCTATGAAATTTCTTTGAAAAACAGCTGAAAAGACTGATAAATTATATTGAATTTTGCTATGAAGATATAAAAATAAATAGATACTATTATTTTTATATCTGACTGTAGAAATCGCATTTTCTACAGTCAGGAGTTATGGAACACTATGAAAATTACTAGACGAAGTTTCAGCAATAAAAATAGTAAATGTGAATATAATTTGAATTTATATTGATTTAGCTGAAAGATTTTGCTGAAATTTGGAACTTAAACAGATTGAAGGTGTAATTTTAATGGTAAAACATGTTATGCTAATAAAAAAATAAATATAAATTCCCGAAGAATAAATATAGAAACAAAGATTAAACGGTTTATAACAGAAATGCTACTTGAATAGAGAATACTGAGGAAAAGAAAACTATGAGCAAAATGGACTTTTCAACATAATCACGTACATCAGAATATTCAACAACTAAAATTACATCTTTTCCAATCAATTTAATTATATTTTCTTTATTTGAATGCAGTTTTATAGCGACAATTTAATAAATGATGATTGATTCCATGTTAATACCGCTAATATAAATCAAGAAATGACTCAACCACAAAATATTTATAACTGAGCCTAATTTGCATATTTTAATTTTTTATATTTGAAAATAGGATATAACTTAAAGGAACTGATTATAATGTTTCTATTTCTATATTTCACTAGAATCATAAAACATACATAATATTCGTACATACTATACTTGAAGAAAAATCATCAACATGTATGTAATTATTTTTTTCATATCATCATTGTAACATTTTGCTGCTATTCCTTTATCTTCAGAACACATTTGCTAATAAATCGGAATACAATTCTGAATAACCCAAACCTGCTGTTTAGGATGCAAGTAGGCATGTGTGAATGCCACCAAACCACTGATGCAAACGTACAACCGGATTGGTACACCAATCCAACCATGCGTGTAATGTGGACTGAAGCCAATGCGGTGTATTGGTAATATGTGGAAACCTGCATATTTGTCACTCTCGCTTTGAGACACTGCATTTAGTTATTGTCTCCATCGATATAGATGTTCTAAAAGGCAAGAGATTATTGGTATGACAAAGCTGGCCGCCGTGTTCCATTGGAGGGTGGTAGGCGCGCTGAAATATCGTTAGGTAGTTTTACGAGTTGGAGAGTAGTGATCCTGTGTTATCGGCTGTGGTTAGGGAAGGTGACATGTGGTATTAATGGTGTTTAAATCCTCTTTCTAGAGAGGCGCTGAAGTGGTAGAATTGATTTTCGGTAGAGAGACTCTGATATATAACTGAAATTAAATGTGTTGTAAAACTTAGTTACGGATTATAAATTCAAAGCGTTTGTTGTCCAGTATCGTAAGTAATGGATTGGTTTTGGTTTATTGTATGGTTGATTATTGAATTTAGATTTAAATTTATTGTCTTAATTTTATGTTCAAAATTTCTTTTGAAATGGCTTAAGATTATAACTGTGTGATGGGATATTGGTATTTATTTATTTATTGGAAAATTTTAATCCGAATCCAGATCGAATACATTCTATATTTTTATGAATGTATTGGGAAGATGTAAATTCAAAGTTGATATTCTTGATAGTTAAAAGCTTTTCCATTTGGTTCTCATGAAATGTCTTCTTTTTTTTTATTTATGTTGATATTTTTAAAGAATTAAACTGATAATAGTATTAATCGAATTTTTCATTTTATAAA
This sequence comes from Argiope trifasciata, assembly GCA_026543055.1. Lineage (NCBI taxonomy): Eukaryota > Metazoa > Arthropoda > Arachnida > Araneae > Araneidae > Argiope > Argiope trifasciata. The sequence goes on from JAPMOQ010033461.1 coordinate 694,534, forward strand.
TTCAATTGCAACATTTAGAGCTTCCAAATGTTCAATTCACTTTTCGAATACATACTAAAAGATATTAAATGCAAAGTACATGATGTAATATTATAGTATAATATTACAGCATATAATATTGCAGAAATTTGATATAACAAGTAGCGAAATTTATATTATAAGAAGCAGAATTTAATCATATCATAAAGAGAAGAATTTGATATTATAAGCATTTGAATTTGGTATCGTAAGTAGTTGTTAAAGTTTTATCATTTTATTGATGATCATGCAAGCTTAAGCAGAAATTCACTGTCCTCTTTTGCTGTAAGGTCACACCTTTAAGGATTTACAATGGTGGTGGGACTTTTTTCTGTTTATTTGCCATTCTATTAAAAAAATCAATTCGAAATTCAGAAAAGAAAACTGTTTCATTACTTTATTGTAGTTGATTTACACAGGATAGTTAGTTAAATTTACATTATCAATTTATAAGGACTCAATTAAAACATCAAATTTATACATAAGAATTTAAAAAAAATACTTTATTGCACATTGCCTGCTATATAATATTCTGTATTATATGCATTGAGTTACTAAATACTAAAATAACCCGAAAATGTTATATTAATGAGCCAAAATCATGACAAACACTACAAAATATTACATTGTTATACCGAATAATGCAATATCTGAATGTTTAATACTTTTTGGTGAAATGTTTTCACTACATGAGTATGTGAAATATGTATATTATTAATTGTAAATAAGATGAGATTATAATCATCAATAAATTTGCACATATTTTGAAGAATCTTTGCATATCACTCCTTCCTAGTTTTTTAAATTAATGTTTTTCGAAATTTACCTATTTGTCTCTTAAGTGTTTCTATTCACACCTGAATATTATAGCTTAAAATAATTTTAGCTTTATGGAATGAAATTTGGCATAGGTTTCTTTGTTTCTAATTTGAAGACTGCTGTTAAATTTCGAATGCAAATCTATTGAGAGGAGTTCTATCAGGATTTCTATCAGTCTATCAATCGAATGCATGTAAACACTTAACTATTTCAGCTGGAATTATCTTCCAATAACTTTTTAACATATTGTATAATAAATGTGCAATCTCAGAAAATACTTCCCATAGAAGTGCCGCACAGTAACTACAAAATGTTACCTTTTGGCATGGATTCTACATTTTACTATATTTATTGTGCCATCCTTGGTGAGAGTTTTGTCGATTAATTCCTCGCATGCGATTAATAGTATCCGGAAAAGAATTTGAGTTTTAGACGTATATTTTTGAACAGATTGAAAACAAAATAATGACTCAAAACTGCACTTGTAATAGCAAAATTTCACAACAAATTTAATATAGCTTTTGAGTTATACCTTGTTACATGTTTTTAAAGTACAGATTGGTAGATAATCAACTCCTTTTAAACGATGGGCAATCTAAAAAAAACTTTAAAAAGCAAAAAGAATCCTTTATTAACAATAGATTCAAGATACAAATGGTAATTAAGAGATTTATCTGGTGGCCACTTCTCTACATAATCACCACACTTGTTAAGGCACTTATCGCACCCCTGGACCAATATGTTTAACCGCCTTGGTAATAATAAGGTCCTTAGCTATTAGCTCTCGGTATCTTTTTAAATATCAACGTATGTAATGAACCTTATTTCGGTTAGGGGCTTCTTCAATTTCGCGAAAAGGAAATATTCACTGGGAACGAAATCCAGGCTGTGTAGAAGAGTGATTCCAGAACTCCCACTCAAATGTTTCCAGAAATCTCACTACCCGCTTCAAAAGAACGACGCCATTTCACCACCTGTTTTTTAAACATTGCTTCGCTTATTACGCTTCAATGATTTGTCTATGAAAGTCCAATGGGGACACACTTTTGGGCCACAGAAATCGTATCGTACTCTCTCACAAAACTCTGTGAAAGACCACTTTCCTAAGCGTCTTGCAATGACTGTGGCTGTTTCAGGTCTCAGTACTAACACTATCTGCTTGAACGACTGATCTAAGACAACTATTCCGCTCTATCGAAATTCTGGGTATTATTATTCCGATAAACAGTTTCTACTTTCCAAATAACGCTGCTTGTAAACTTTTTTTTTGTTCAGCTCTCATTGTTTGGCTTAAGTTTTAGCATGCATCTTTACTATAGATGGATAGGATATCCATCTATATAAGAAAAAGAATGAGAAGATAACACCAGCAGTAAAGAAAATGGGAGAAATGCTATTTTTAATTTATCATTTAGAAATAAAATTGTTCCCTACATTTTCAAAGTGATTTCTCTAAAAGACATTTTATTCCTCTAAATGGAAATGATCTTGAAAAAATGTTTTATTTTCAATGCAGAAAAATTTAAGCAATGCGCTTTGATTGTCTTCAAGAAAACTAAGCAGAAGAATAAGATATTATTTTAACACCTTATAAATTGAATAAGAAAACGTAAACAATGGATATATAAAAATTTCCTTTGTGCTTTTTATTTATTAAATGGCTGCACGAATTGGAGTGGTAACCATTTTCTTCTCAGATATTGTTTGAAAGCAAACTTCTATTCAAACAAACGCCATTCATTTTAAGGAAATGTATAATAAAAGGGATTACATTTGCATCCCATAATAGGATTTTCCATTAAGGTTAATTCTATTGTTTCGCAAAAGTTTTTCTCAGCCTTCATTAAATAAATGAAGATTCTAGTAATTTTAAACGATCATGCAAGGTAAAAAAAGAAGAAAAACGAAGCTTAAATGAAAGAAAAATTCTTGAATATTATTTCGTGGTCAGTTTTAGAACATTTTTCAAATTTTAGCGTATGCTATAATTACGTCTAAATAGTTAGATAGAATAATCATTTTTAAGTAATAGATAATTATAGTAAAAACTATTTATTTCGAGTATATTTCTTCTGTTTATTTAAATTTTCCATTATAAAAAATTTATAACATTAAAATAAATATTTTTATTATTAAGAGACATATTTCTGTATCATGGGTTTCATAATTGTTGACATTCAAAAAACTATGTTGTTACAAATTAAAATGATTCACTTTTGAATATTATTGTTTTCCTTACAATTAATCTTATATAAGAAAGAAATATTTAGTCGATATTTTTAGGTTTATCTGGAACGTGTGATACTCTATAATGGAGACTGTAAACAGGAGTAAGCTGAAGTGATTGGCTCAAAATATTTTTTTGGTCTATCAGATTGAGAAAATAATACTTATTTTTCAAGTTTGTTAAAATAATCATTTATCAAATGTTTCTTCTAATTAGAATCATATAATTCAATTTTTCTCGATCTCTAGAATTTTGATAAATTCATGTTAGAAGTATGGCATTGTAAGCAGAAATTCAAAGGTTGGTGTCTTGGTTTCATGGATGCTCTTCAATGGGTTATGGGGCCTTGCGTATAAAATCATTTACAGTTGAAATTTTTCTTCGCCTGTGGTATTAAAGAAGGGCAATCTCAGATATTGCATGAGTTTCAACATCGAAGCTTAAAGAAGCATACTAAAATAATTGAGCTGCACTAAAAGCAAACAAAAATAATTAAACTGTACCAAAAAGCATACTAAAACAACTGAACTGTCTTCATAATCTGCTATCAATTAAATAACTAAGAATCATACTTCAAGATCCTCGCTAACTTTTTATATATGCTTTACTGATACCATTCCAATATTCTTTCCCCCTTAATCATTGAATACTGGAATTTAATACTTTATAAATTTAATTCTTAAGAATCCTGTCTAAAAAAATTCTTACTTTTTTTTCTGTAAATGTGTATAATACAAAATAACAACACAGTTGCATTCTCTCAGCAAAGCGCACCACAATACTGAGCCCAAATATTTCTGGTAATACAGCTAGATATTAGCCATTGCTGTATGTATGCATACTCAACTGGATACATACCAGATTTTGCCTCCTCTCCAGTAATTTGCATAATTCGTCACGGCTGAGAGGTTAATGCATCTCACAAAGTGCGCGTGCATGAGCGGGTTCTCCATGAATTGATCCTCGGGATGAGTGATCCACGCACTGGTTAGATGGTTAGTCCATTCCCACGCCTTTAAACGCATTACACGAACCAGTATTAATGTATAGATCCGAATAGATCTAATGGACATTGCTCCAAGATTAGGGCTTAAAATACTGAAATAGTTTGATCCTTAGAAACTTTCGCTTAATTATAAGTTGAGAAGCATTTATTAGCTTGTATTTCTATTTGAAGCTTAAAACTTGATTTCGTGAAGAGGTGGATTTTGTGTTGAGAACATGCTGAAATATCCATCATTGCCTGGTGAGAAATTTTTTACTTGTAAGAAAATTTGAATGAACTGTCAGAATGAATTAATTCTAACTTCATGTGCTAATTTATTGATTGTGTCCAAATTATTTACCTAAATAAGTAATTAAAACATTAATAGGGACATATATTAAGTAATTAAATTATCTGTCAAGATTAATTAAATCTAATTCTATGTTTTAATTAATTATTTAATTGTGTTCCAAGCATTTATTTAACTTATTAAATCTAATAATATGCTCTATCTAATTAATTAATTAATTATTATTTAGTTAATCAATTGTCATAATAGCTTCTCTAAAACATGTTTTCAATTTAAATATATGTATTCTAAAACTTTTATTCATTCGATGCATGTGCAAAATTTATATATTTAATATTAAAACTCAGTGGAGTCTTAAATATACAATAAACTACGCATAATAATTTTAATAATAATTTAATTTTAATAATAATAATAATTTTAAGTTTAAGCTTGCTTTGAATTAAATATTATAGTACACACAATTTTTTAGTCTTCTGCAGTCATAATTTTAAGAAAGAAGTTTAGTATCTTTTAAAATGAATAAGAATGTTTCCAAAAATATTTTTTTAATAAAATTTAATCATCAAAAAATAAAAATTATTTCAATCTCTTTGTTTGTAAATAAAAGAGTGCATAAATTAATTTAATTTCAAATTTACTGCTTCATCTTTAGTTTTATTTATATTGATTTGATTGTTATTTCTTAAAACGCTGATTATTTTTATAAATGCAATAAAAATTTTAATTTTTTCTTTTTTTATTCTCTACTTTTGCGGGTTAAGATAAAATAAATTAATTTCTATTAAATACAATTTAAAAAAATAAAATCAACTAATTTAACAATTTTTTCTGAATTTCGCCATTATAATTCCTGATTCTTCAAAGATTTTAATTTTAAAATCTAGTTCTTGATTAGTTAATATAATTATACGTATTATTACTAATTAGATAAACAACCGGTAGCATTGAATATTTTTCTTAGATAAAAACATTATATTTGTATACAAAAGCCTTGGTTTTTGTATTTGACAACATCATAATTTTGCAAGCAAAAGATTTCATGACATGCAATTGGATATCATATTTTTCTATCTGAATTTAATGTCAAAAGTATTGAATTCTAAAGCATTATAGTAAAAAATTATTTAAAAATTATGCAAAATGCAATATAAGTATGTTGTATTGCAAAATATTATATTAATATGTCTACGATTGCTGTCTAACAGAAAACTGAAATGAAATAAAGTCAAAAATGTTATTTTATTTAATGCATCAAATGACTACAAATTTCCAATGTTGATCTTTGGCAGTTTATTGAATTCCAGCTATCAGGTTAGGCATAAAGAATCGACTTTGGCATAATATGTTGTTAAATATTGAAATTGATATCGTTAGACTCATTTTTTTTACTTCCTTTCATGCAAAGTGAACAATGAGAAATTATTTTAATTATTGGAGAATTCTTGATTTTTCAATAGTTATCAAAGTTTCAAACATCCACGAGTTTGTAAAAAGTTATCTAGAATCCTGAATTTCTATCTGTCATCAATATGATTTCTTTTAAAATAAAAACTCTTGCAAATTTCAAGTTATCATCTGAGGGCATCATTGTTTTTTAAGTTATTATTTGTAATTTTTCTTGAATAATTTAAGTTATTAACCAGTTTAAACCGGTTTGATATATAAGTTTTTAAAAAATCATTTCCAGTTTTTTTCCCTGGCAAAAAAAGTTTTGGAGCTCTTCAAATTTTAAAATTTAAAATAAAAAGAAAAAAAACTTGTTTTTCTAAACACCGGAGTAGGCTTAATATGATAATCTTGCAATATTTTCAAATTGTTTTAAACTGGTTAATGGCTTAATTTAATTAAGACAATTCTTAAGAATTCAGAAAATTTATGATTTGGAAATCAAGTTTTAAATTTAGTTGTCGATAAATCGCCTAATTTGACAATCTTGTGCATCCTTTTCTAATAACCTTATTTTAAATAGTTGAAATTATACATGAAAAAATCGATTAAAGAAGGAATATTTTAACTTGTTTTATTTATTTTTTAAAAAAGGCGCAAATTTGGCAATAACATCATGATTTCCAAGGGAAAACTACTACCGCAGACGATAAGTAATTCAAAAGTTATACTGTGAAAGCCGGCTCCAAAATAAAAAAAAGATATATATCGCCAATGTATTGTCAACGTATTTTGAAGCTTTAACAATTTGTTGCATTCAAATCGCTTCAAAAACCTCAAGCGAAAACAGCATCTTGTTCTGACATGATAAAATATTTGGCTGAGATGGAATAGGTTTTTATCAATATTTTAACGGAATCCATTTATAGAAAATTTGTTTGCCTGAGTACACGAAACTTACGGGTAACAAAAAGCAATATAGATAAATAAAATTTCATCTGCAAAATTGATATATCGAATATAACATCTTAAATTAAATTTATTATGGTGTTATCTTTTCGACTGTACTGTATACATACATAAAATAGCTGAAAAACTTAGCAAATTAATTAATTAAATATATATAATTGTAATTCTGTGACAAAATCCGTATTCAAATCGAGATATTAGAAATGCCCATTTTGTTTTTCCACTGCATTTCAAAATATACGTCTTTTATTGCGAGACTTAAAACCTGAGCATTTATGGCATGATTGATATATAAAAAAAATTCTATATAACATTCCATTAGGCCTTTTTTTTTCTATTGCATTAGTATTTTTACTTATTGCTTTACTATTATTAACTCTTCAATTTGCATCTATTTATAACTCTTTATTAAGCAATGCATTATTGTTTTCTCAAGTCTTTTCAATTTCTAAAAGATTAATGGCATTTCCATTAGTCTTTTAGACTGTTTGCGAGAAAGTTCTGGCAGTTTATTTATTTTAGTATGTAAGTGGGTGATAATTTAACTGATGAGTATGAAATAATTTACAATTGTTATATTTCGACGTTTTTCAGGTTTTAAATCTGAATCAAGGTTGGTTGGTTGGTTGATTTCGGGTTTTTTCTTACAAATGCCATTCTTATGATAAAAGGTAGATTATTAATGTTTGAAGCTTCGTATAAAATTATGTATTTTCATGTATAAATTAATGTAGAAAGGCTAAAACAGACGAAACAAAAAAATGATATCTGTTTTAAAAAAACAATAAAAAAATGATATCTGTTTTAAAAAAACAATAAATAATTGATATTTTAAAATTTTAAATATATTGTAAAAGGCATATAGCAATTGAAAATTTAAAGATGTTTGGATAATGATTCTTTCCCAGCAATTCCCGGAGTGTTGCATTTCATGAATGAAAAAAATGGTGTCGATGGGAGTCATAAGCTGGGCATTCAAACAAAATATGACTATCGATGCGGTGACACCAAGGAGAATGTATTATATTTAGCCTCCTCGCGTACTTAAATAACTCATCCATTTTGTGCATAATTTCATAAATGAATAAAAAGGAATGAATTGAAAAAATCCCCGCTCATTACCTATTTTTTTAAAATTGGATTCAAAATCTTACATAATTTTTTTTTTTAGAGTTTAAAGCAAATGTCTGATTTCTTTTACCTGACTTTCTGTTATTTTTAGAGGATGTATGCATAGAAACATTGACTTGCAAATCAACAAATGAAATCTTAAGTACTTAATCCAAAACAAGGCACGTTTCTAAAACTTTTGTTCAAAGAAACTGGATGAAATATAGTTCATCCATTTCGTTTGTTTTTTACACATCAATTAATAAAAATATTTAGAAAGATCGATATGGAGTAAAATTAGAATTATATGCTCCAACAATAATGGTCAAATCAACAATCCTATTTATACAACCCATTTCAAAACACCATAAATCTAATTCATTATGTTTTTGAGTTATCATATTTAAATCTAAATGGATGGAGTGACAATATTCACGAAATTGGCTTTCGTCCAACATGTAATTTCACTCAATTTCCTTGTTGCGTTTTTATGACAAAAGAAATAAAAGCAGAAAAGCAAAATACAAAGAAAAAAGGAAGGAAAAGGTATGTGTGTGTGAATTATCGAAATATAAAGCATTCTGCCTTTTTCCCAATGATTAGAAATGATTGATAAATTTTTATTCGATTTCAAACTACATGTATAAATCGCTGTGCATTTGAGTTTTCATATTTACATTCAAGTGAAAGAAATAAAGGAGAGATGGTGATCAAAATAAAATACATATCTATATTTAGAATCTTAAACTGTGTTCCAAATTTATCCACGGTGATTTTTTAAATTTCAAAGTTACCATGTTCAATTATATTCAAAGCTGTAGGCAGATATATTTTCTGTGAAATGATTGTGTTAATAATTTAACAGAAATTTGAAAATGTAAAGATTCTATATTAAATGTTATCCCTATTCTATGCTAATTTAGGTACTGTAAACATTGAGAAAGAGACGTAATTCCAAAAGTGTGTTTACTGGCAAAGGAAAGTTTAACATGTTAATAATCCTCAAAATTGATATGATATAGGCATGAATAATCATCAATTTCTGTATACTTCTTGTATATTTAATGTATAAAAAAGAATTTTTAATTTGCTCGACCGTACCGTGCATCCAATTGCAACAAAACTCTGCCAATGTATTGCTTGTACTTACAGAAACGTTATAGGTATAGTACAATTATTATATGTAATATATAAAAAAGATTTTTTGTTGGCTAATGTTTTATGCTCTGTCGCACCTTTCATACAATTGAGATAAAGCTTTGCCAACTTATTGCTTGGACTTGTATAAAGTTTATAGGCAAAATGCAAGCATTATATTTAACATTGAACCAAGACTATCCATGAGTGGTTATCTGTATATTGGATACTTAAGAGTCGGATAGCAAAGAAATTTTATTGGTTTTTACTGAAGATAGAAAAAAAATATTGTTTTCCCATAAGCACTTGAATAGTAAAGTAAAAAAAAAAACAATAAATATTATTTGTTACTCTGTTTGATACATCATAATATTTCAACGAATGCATTCATTGTCGGTAAGAAAATAAATATCATTCTTAATTAAACAGGATAGCTATTTCAAAAATCAAACGATACTTTCATAATTATATCTTCCACGGCAACATCACACCGGCTGTTAGTTAGAAATAAAATAAGAATTCTCTTTTTTCATAAAATGAATGAGGTTTATCTAATCTATTGTGGGCGTTATACAATTAAACCCTGAATTTATTTGCATTTAAGAAAATATTTTAAAAATATATGTACAGCACTAAATAGTAATCTCAATAAACTTTTTTAAAAACTGATTTCACAAAACTAAACAAACCTGAATGAATTCTTCTATAACTCATTTGATAGCAACTATCTAGTTTTTTTTTATTTCTTAAAACTTCCCAACTTTTCAAAGCTAATTTCATTACAGAAAACCTAAGGTTGGAGCAGCCTCTTTTTTCTCAAAATATTTCTTTCGAGAACCTCCTACGTCGTTTTCAAATGGATAAAAACATGCAAGGCAAAAGAAGATAGTGGTTTATCGTAATCTTTTCTGGAGAAACAATCTTAAAAAGAAACTGGAATATGTTGAATGCAGCAAAAGAACAGAACGGTAAATTCAACAGCAAGGGTTCTTGAAAACTCTTATCTCCCAGACTGTTTGTTCAGCTGGTGCCAAATTTTTCGAAACTGTAACATGCGCTTTTTTTTCAGAGTTATTTGGATAAAAGCTCGAGCATAAAAAAGTTGGAAGGAATTTCAGGAATCTACATTGAAATTCAGATTTAATTTCAAATACAAAAGATGACGAAATGTTGTGTTTGCTAGGTAAACATTAGTTTTTCAATTCAATTTTTCAGATTGGCTTTGGAAGATAATTCATTTCGTGGAAATATATGAAAATCTTTTAAATAAATAGTATCTCTATCGTGTATTTTGTTTTATTCCTTAACGGGAAGTCACATATCGATATATAAAAAAAAATTAAATATTTTATAAAAATCATTTAACAAAATAAGTTTTTTTTTTTAAAATCTTGAATGAATTTCAAAAATTCGTGAATGTATTTTATGATGTCAAATACTTTTTATTCAGATAATGGAAACAACTAAATAGTTACAGAATAAAAGTTCGGTTTGGAATATTTTAATTACGGAGAATTTTTGACTATCAGGAATTGGAGAATTTGTTTTTAAATGTCTTCATCTAATTAGTCTTGTTAAATTATTTTCAAAATAATGCTTTCTGCTTAAAGTTTTCCTCATCTGCAAGAATGTTTATTTTTTTTTTCATTTATGAAGTCTTAATGTATATCTCATGTTGATGTGAATATGCTATATTAATATATTCAGAAATTTGTATTAATGATTAAAATTAAAAAAATCAATTATAATTTTTATTTTTACTGAAGAAGAGATTGAAAAATATTTATATTAAATTTGATATAGTACATTTTATAAAAATTTCATTTTCTTCTTTTCAGGTGAGTTCAAAAGTTGTCTGAAATCTTAATCTTGTCTAGAAACAAGAAGATAAATGTAAGTTTTTATACAATTATGACATACTTATTATTATACAAATATTCACTATATTCGAAAATTTCTAGAACTGTTTAAATACTTTCTAAATAGAAATCAAAAGTTTAATTCCTACAAATGAAGAGTAAAGTATTATTTCCCCAATTTGGTCTAACCATATTTCAAACATACAGCACATGCAGACATTCAAAAGTTTCCTTAACTTTGAAGACCAAATCACGCGTGCTCCATCACGATAATAAGTCAGAATAATTTCTTGTTAATCCCAAATAATTTGTCAAAACATCATATACCGTCATTTTCACGTCCAGATTATTCCTTTGAATTCAAGATATTTCACTTTTTTCTCAGATGAACTTGCTTAAAGGGTTGTTATTGTTACTTACGGCACTTCACAATCCCGCTGGCAGAATGCTAGCAGCGATTTAAGATGAAATGAGAGTCTCTTGTTTGTTCAGAGCTCCATCTAGGACCAAGAGTAGGACTTGACTACTTCATGCTTCACATTGGCTTGCACAACCCCTTTTTACAAGGGGGAGCATTCACACACCTCACAGATAGAACACAGATGAAGAGCAACCATGCCCGAATAGAGACTTGAACCCTGGACGCCTAGATCACGGTTAAAACATGCTACCCGTATTTCATTACGTCAGCTGCTTAAGGGGTAAGGAATTTCAAGTTCCAAGGAATTGCAACAATGTCTGCAGTAGAGGAAGGATCAAAAGATTTCTTATAATCCATTTCTATAGCTTTAAATAAATTGTGGAAGGAATATTTAGCAGTGCAGAATAATTTACTTCGAAAGAAGCATGCACGCGCAAAATCTCTCTACCAGCAATATTTGATTTTGATGGAATACAATAAATTCCGAGACTTTTTTGACGTAATGTTAATAGTTAAATAAACACTGTTTATTGCTACGCAATTATAATATTGCTTCTTTTCGTTATTAACTTTCAAATGAGGGAAAGAGTTTCCCAGATAATTCTATTGGATGCTATACCAATGGATTTTCTTCTTGACGGATAACAATAGCAGCATTTAGCAACTTATTAACAAATTCGGAAACATTGTTGATAAATATATAGAAACCAATAATTCTTAGCTAGGGCTGCTTTAAAACTCGAAATCCTCCATTTGCTCTTGAACATTTAATGCCTGTAATGAGAACTATAATATGCTGATCCAGGCTGTTGGCAGTAGTTAAATCAAGATCAAACGATTAGTTGAACGCAGTCTCTCAGTGGAGTGTGATTTTTTGAAACCTGTATTTTATAACGGGTTGTTGCTTGTGTATTTATATCTATTGTAAAATATATGAACTTCAAATAATACATAATCTTTTTTGATAAAACTGAGTCTTTTTCTGCAAATATAAGAGAAAAATGTAGAATTATTAAGAATTATGCTTTTCATCTGTACTACTGTAATTTTTCATAATTTTTTTTAATGACGAGGAAAATTATCTGATAAAAATTTCTCTGACTCTTAACTTATTTCAAAACATTGAAATAAGAAAATAATTTTTAAGCAATAACAAGGAGTAATATTTATGTATCTTATTAAGTATATTAAATAGTTGCAGTGTTTAAAATGTAAGCTCTCATAAAATAATCTACACTTCTCCATTCCTACGGCACAAATCTCGCCAAACAGGCATTATAGGTGACAACACATAAAATGCACTTTAAGAAAATTTAATGCTTCAAATACAGATAGAAAAAGAATCTGGCAGTATCAATAAAATGATACGACGGTTCAACATCAGTTTGTGCAATTTTCGGCTACTTCATAGCCAACACTGGCAAAATAGAAAAATGCAAGATATTCATCCTTACTTACTGACGAATTTAAAATAATGGTAAATACAAGAAATTTCTAAAATTGTATTAATAGCAGAGCTTGATTAAAGCAGGGGCAAATTGGATATTTTCCCCGGGGGCCACATAACCGAGGGCGGGCCCCGAATAGAAAAACTCCATTTACAAGTTCTATGCACTATTCTTCATTGCTGAAGTAGTGAAGCAGAAGGACCCTCATAGAGAAGTTTGCTCCTGGCCCAAATTAGGCTAAGTTGGGCTCTGATTAAAAGCATTATGTAAATAGAAGAATAACCCTTACGTAAGTCATAATAAGTCATTTATATATCATGGAGGTAGGAAATGAGAGTGGAATGTAAGTAGAAAACGATTTAAGTTTCTCTTCAATAATGAAATGCTTTCCTGTGAGGTACACTTAATATTTTGTTATAATTGATTAAAAATAGAAAAAAGTATGGTAATAGTACAATCATTGTTGAAAAAATAATTTATTAAATTTCATGGTGATGTAAATATTAAGATTGTAATTTTTCAGAAATCATTGCTTAAAAAATAAGAAAGTTTTGATAAACTTTTTAAAAAGAATGACTCATAAGGTTCAGTTTCTCCTTCATCAGAGAATACATAAGAAAAATTTGGTAATATTTGGTGAAAATAGTTTATTAGTTTAGGTTAGAAATGTTCAAGAGTTCAATAAATCGATCAGATAGTTTACCAAAGATATTGATTTAATTTTATTTAATCGCATGGATGTGACTTCAAATTCATGATTCTGTCTGTATTTCTAGTAAATTTGATTGCTAGCTGTGTGATTTTAATTGAATTAAATATGTTCTATTCAATATGCACAAGAACCTTTCCAATAGAGACAACTCTCATTACATCATAGTGCTATTGAAAATGTAAATGTTCAATTTTGCTTTCTAAGGCATAAATTCAATCTCTTTATTCAACTTATAAACTAATCGGAGACCAAAGGAAAGCTATCTTTTTTAACTTTCAACAATGAAAGAAAATCAAACGAATGATGAAACGATAAAAAAAATCTCAGAACAGGAAAGTAATCATTGTTAGATATTAGACAAAAAATAGTTTAAAAAACTGTCAAAAATTAAAAAAACTGCATATTTATTAAATTGATTACATTAAAAATACAATATTTAAAATTGGAAATCAATGCAAGATTTTCGTAAAATTTATTTTTCAAAGTTGTCTTGGGAAAATGCCAAAATTCAATTCTGTTTGGTTCTTTATTTACTAAAATTGTAATTTAAACTTCCGGGAAATCATTCCTAGTAGCCCGCGCCCCCTTTCAATATACATATGTTTGGTAGCACTAAATCAAACAGTGAGATCTGTGTACCACCACAGGGCACTTAAACATTTATCTTTATTATTAACAGTTTAAGGCAAAAGTTTACTACAGTAATTTACCATGGAAACCAGAGATGATTTATTATTACAGTGAGTTATTTAAATTAGATACGAGTTTCTTTTGATTTATTTAATGATACTGTGTTTTATAAAATTAAATTAAAAAAGAGGCGTATTCACTCATTTTTGGAAATGCTTCAAACTCGTTACATATAAATTTCAATACAAACGTAAGACATTGCTTTTATTCTTTTTTTATCAAGTAAGCTCGGATCCTATCAAATTTATTAAATATTTTATTGCTATTAATTTCTTGTTAGACTTTATAAACTGTTTCAATATTTCCTCAATAAAAATTCAATAAAAGAGCGGTCTGAAAACTCACTCAATTTTTTTTCCTTCAAAAACTAATAGTTTATCTCACTGAATAGATTTAAAATCGATTTATCTACCTCAGTATTGTGTCGATCGAATCTATTTATTTATCAGCAGTTGGAGGGGAAAAATGTATAATTTTTATAACAATATTTTCGTTTAGTTTTCTTAGACCTTTACCGACATTACTTTTGAATGATAACACAGTTCTGCAAAGATTTCTGTTTCAAAATTTGGAATTTGTTTAATAAATCTTCATTTATCATCCAAATAATAAATAAATATTTTAAACCAAAAAATTTATTTATTTCAAAATGAATTATGCTGAATATGTTAAAATTTTAATGTTTTTAGGCACTGGTACAAATCAATCATAATTTTTGTCGGGAAATGTTAAAGGAAACTTTTATATAATACAGTAACTTTAGCGTAAATAATCAGAAAATAAAATACATAAACATAATGATTAAAAGAATTCAATTTAAAAGTGCGCTAAAACTTTCTGATATAATGATTTGTAAAAAAGCATTCTATTCAATTTCTTTCGGCTAAATATATACACATATCTACTTTTAATGCGAACAAGTATGTTCTTTTTTAAAAATTATCTTTTTTTAGCGAATTTTTTAGCATCAAATTCGTTCGAGGAAATTATCTTTTTTTAGTGAATTTTTTAGCATAAAATTCGTCATCGTATTTAGATTAACTAATTTGCTTGGAAAAAAATATGAGATTTTTAAAAATAGAAATTAAAATATAATAGAAAATTGTTAAAATATACAGTTAAAATCCGTTAAAAATATGACTGTCATAAAATGTTAAAAGTATATATCATATAAAACCGTAAAAATATTTAACATAATTTAATCAGAAAATAAAATGAAAAAAAAAAAACATTAAACATAGTTGCTAAAAGTACGCTAAAACGTTTTCATATATATATATACACTATTTGTCAAAAGGAATTCAGTGGGATTTTGAATTCTTTTAGGCAAAATATGTACACACATATATTTTTTTACGTGAACTTATATATATATATATTATTTTTTAAATCTTTTTTAACAACAGTGGTATCACAATTTCGTTATTATTTTTAAACTAACGAATTTACCAAGACAAAAATATTATAAATATATATTTTAATAGAAAGAAAAATTGTTGAATTCATCGTTAAAAATTGTTTAAATAGAAATGTCATTTGAAAATATCAAATAAAGTACATACAAAGGGAATTGAAAATGTTAAAAAAATAATGCCAATTCTTAATTTCGTAATGAGATCTGCTGCTCTAACAAGTAAAAAAAAATATTGTTACAAATGATTTTTTTGGCCCAAATAATTCGAATATATTGTTGAGTATGGAAACATTTGAGCTTGAACTTTATCAACAAAAATTTAATCATCATTTAATTTAGAAGCTGTGAACGAATAACGCATGCTCAAATTAATCTGAAAATAACCCCATCTTTTTTTTTTACAAAATGTATTCTACATCATTTATGCACAAAAGAATTTCGGAAAAAAATACTTTTAGCAAACTGTATTCATAATGAAGAGCAAAATAAGCTAGCTATCATGGAAGAAAGATATATTAAGCTTATTATCTGATAATCTTACACCGAACCTTCCTCGAAAATTAATTATTTTTATGACATGAATCAGAAAAGTTATTGATCTCATGAGAGAAAAAAACAACGAGAGCTTTCGAAATACCCAATGTATTCTAAAGATCAAAATGGATTGCTTTCTAAAGTAATTAATAATGTGACCAGCACTAACAAAATGAAACAGTTTAATATAAAAGTAATTTAATGAAGTGATCTATCATGGACCATAGAGATGGAATTCGGTTTTTTTGTGTGTTTATTTTAGACAATAACTAAATATACACAGAGGAAGAATGCATCAAACGATAATTAATTATAAAACGCACACAAATAGGCGAGAAGAGCAAAGAAAATGAAGCCTTTATTTTTCTGCGTTTTGGGCATTTCTATGTAAATGATTTTTTTTCTCTGGTCGGCTATTTTAAATTTAATCTGCCTTGTCAAAATGTCCCATATTAAACATTTGAGATCGATAATAGAAGCAATTCGCTTATAAATTTAGTTATAAACTATATGCTTGCTATTAAAAAAATGTGTAAATGCTTTCTTTATAATATTGAAGTGTGTTTGAAATAATATTTCGATGCATGAGGTATTCATTCAATTTTATTATTATGCAAATTTAAAAACTGGCTATATAAAAAAATTAAGTCAATTGCTTAAGTCAGTTTTTTGGTTTACAAAGGATTTTTTTTTGTTACTTTTGATTAAATAATTGCAATTGATATGAATATGTATATACAAACGACAGGATTGCAAAATTAAGTGGCAATATAGAAAACGAATTTCCTTGCATTTTTTCATTTTATTTTCCATATATGGTGTTGGACTATTATTTTTGTTCATTATCATTCATTCGTTTTTTTTTTTCTGTACTAATTTATGCTGCCGATGGTGGTCTATAAGGTCTCATACCAAGTATTGAACTCGCATTCTTCACCTTCGAGTGAAAATTATTGAAATCCTTGCGTTTTACATATTGAGATACTACCTGTTTACTTCCATTTTCATTTCAAACATCTAAACTCTAATTAAAGTATTAAAAAGGAATTAAATTAAATTAAAGGATTAATATTTGGAAAAAAACTGTATTAACATCAAGTGTCATCTACTACAAGCTTAAAAAATATATTTGAATTTGAGTGGATGAATAAAAAGTATTTTGTTATCGATTGAAAATTCGAACAAGATGTATAAGTAAATAAATATAGTGAGAGTATGAACTAACTGTATGAATTGAATAAGCTCATTGATTTCGCTGTATTCTCATCCGAATAAAAGTCAATGAAATAAAATATTTTTCAAGAAATGACCAAATGGTAAGATAGTTATATTTTGATTTTACCATCAAATATGTGATTAATTTATATAAATAAAATGAAAATAATTCACTATATAGTTTAAAATTTCTTTTACTATTAAAGAGGTTATTTTTTATAATTTATTGTTTGTTAAAATATATAATTAGATATATTTTTAGTTTTCAAAGCATATCCTTAGTATCATAGTGTAAATGAGCTTCTGCTGCTCTGCCATAGAACTCGGAGAATCTGAATGACCATTTCACCGAGTAAATGAAAAAGGCTCTAATGTTAAAGCATTACAGCCACCATTACTGCACGACTCAGAATGGAATTCGTGATTCCATAAAATTATTGCATCGTAGAAGTGATCACCACGTTGGAAGCATCGCATTCCCATACAAGACATTGCCTGGTGGCACTACTATTTTTAATATAATCATTTCTAGTAACCTTACAAATGTAAGGAGTGATTGCTCATCAACTAAAGAAATAGTTGTTCCTGAGGAAGATATTTTTCAAGACCTGGCAATTAAAGAATATATTTTAAGTCTTAAGTAAATTTAAATTTTTATTTGAAATCCAAACTAAATTACTAAGTTTAAAGTATAGTAAATAACCAATGTGTAATGAAAATTCCTTATCTTGCCACCAGAAAACTAAGCTATTGTAAAAGGAAAATAATCAGACTTCAAAAATATTAGAACTCTTCCTTCCGCCTACATACCCATATTCACCCATGTAGTACGATAATGTCCGTCTAATAAAGAATGCGAAGTAAGATTTGTTATTTGTGATCTGCAGAATTTATCTTCCCCTCCTTTCCACATATACTACTTGCATATTCAAGGTGCACGAGAGAAACTTATTTATTTGAAAAAACTCCCAAGCGGTGAGTTGGGTGGAGAGAGAAGAGATAGGTAATGCTACTGGAGGGGGAAGTCCCCTAGTCTGTTTCTCCCTGTAGTCAGGTGTTATCATGCTCGTGTCTAGAGAATTGCGGGCCTTCGCCTTCATGAGCTTCTTTTCTAACGGTCGCTCACTTGTTGCTACGCAACATGCCTTCCAGGCTCGCTTTGAAATTCCTTCTCACAGACCAGTTCCTGGCCGTAATTCGATTCTTCTGGGGGTTAACTTATTTTGGGTGTGTGGCTAAACCCAGAAATGGACATCAACAAGCCACCAGAACTTCGGAAAATATCGAAAGAGTGAGGCAGTCGTTTCTGCGTTCGGCTCGCAAACACGCAGCTGCTCTGGGGATTTGTGGCACCACTATTCGACGAATTCTCCATCAAGACCTTCCATTTCATACCTATAAATTGTCTGTTGTGCAAGAATTAACTGAATGCGATTTTGTTGTCCGTTAAAATACGTGTTAAATACTGCTTGACAACCTGCCTGAAGACGCGGTCATTTTTTCAGGGACGAGGTTCACGTTGAAATCCCTAGTTTATGTCGATCGACCACAGACAATAGCTCACCTCAAGAAAAGCATTCGCTACGCCATTGCCAACATACCCGTTGATAGACTGCAAAGAGTGGGCACGAACTTCAAAAATCGACTTAATCAATGTATGCGCAATGGGATTCGCTATTTAACAGATGTCATTTTTGAAACTGTATAAGAAAAAAAAATACTTTTGTCTTTATTTACCTTTCAAATAAGTAAGTTTCTCTTTCTTCCTGCACTATTAGAACTCATCCTCCCTCCCACATGCTCATCTTCACCCAATCAACGCAATAATATTCGTAAAAATGGATTCAAAATAAGATGTGTTATTAGTGATCATCAAAGTTCTTATATTTCTCGATACCACATATATTAGAGCTCCCCTTCACTGCCATGTATGCCACTCACATATTACATTAGAACTTCCTTTCACATCATTCATATATCAGTCTTCACCCAGTTCAGCACGATAATATTCGCCCGAAAGTTAATGCAAATTTGGGCATGTTATTAGTTATATACAAAGTTCGTCTCTCTATCATCCCGCATATCCGTCTTCACCCAGTCAACACGAAAAAGTTCGCAAAGAATGCATGCGAAATAAGATGCGTTAGTAATGATCTGCAAAGTTCACCATTTTTCGCATGTAACAATTAAAAACAATGGATTCCTTCAAATAAAAATTTTCATCCGAACAACATTTTAGAAAATTATCAACTTTTCATTTCTCGAAAACTGGTCTTTAATAAAATAATATAATTATTCAATAAACCAGATTTATTTCTGTCGAGACAACAATACGAACTTCGAAAACAATCAATGTAGGAAATCTAAATAAATAAAATAAAATGGTGATGAACTTCATGTGACAGTGAAAGAATTACATTGGTTTTCAGATGTACCCGAATCGCTGGCATTTGGGAATTCATGTGCTGCTGACCGAATAGTCCCGAACGACTTGTTTGTCTTTTGCATATTGATTATTGTCCTGTTTCGATTTCACGCTTTAATTGCTTTATCGATTTTCATTGATCATAGTGTTCTCAGAAAGTAAAAATATGCACCCATTCAAAGCAAAATCATGCCCAAATGAAGCAAATAAAAAAGTTCCAAAAGGTATTGCCTTTATGTCCTAATAGATAATCCACCGCATGTAAGATCAAATGGATATCGGATAAGAAGGTTTTTTTTTTCAAGTAATAGCAGAAATTTTTATTTTTTTTTCACATAGTATAAAACGAAAAGATATTATACATAATGAAAATTACAAAATATAGTTTAAAATGGGATAAGTCTAATATCGTCGTCACCAGACATTCGAACAACCAGTCGTAAACGTTGACTTACTAGAGTGGCTGGATTATTAAATAGTTAGTTGTAGTAAATTGCTAGTGAGTTAATTGTACGGAATTGCAAATTTGAGAAGAAATCTTTCTTTAAATCATATTTTAATTTTCATCAATTTTCTTTTCCTTTAATGTTCCTCATTTTCCCAGTTGAAAATGTTGGATTACAAAAATGGCCCTATTACAAGCGTGTAAATTTTAACAATTGTTTGAAAATCTTTCATTTGAGTAGTAGTCTTTTTTATACCATATCGGGATCATTTGAATCGACACACAAACACTTTTTTTTTCAATTCTTCCTATTATTCCATACTCTCCCTATATATATTTATTTATATATCTTCTTACAATGCGCAATTATTTTTCAATTCCTACAAATACTTCACACCCTCTTATATATATATATTGTTCAAAATTTCAATATTTAATAAAATACTTTTTTTTCCTTCACTCAAGTTCAAATCCATTTTTTTTTGTGGATGGCACTTGCTGTTAATGTAGTTTTTTAAAATATTAATTCATTAATTAAATATAATGGATTTTTAATATTTTAAATAGTGTTTTGGACAGTTTATAAGGAAAGTTGAAATCAACAGGCAGTAACTCAATCGGAAAAATGCGAGGCTTGCAATAACTTACTCACTTGAAGGTGAAGAATACGAGTTCAATTCTTAAGAAAATAAATAATTTTTTGATAATTATTTAATTAAAAATTAAATAAAAAAATTCTTTGTTGACCTAAGTAGGAATGGGATTTTTAAAAATTATATTATTTGTTTCATTTACATTCCTCACTTTCCCTTCTGTATCCCTTCTTGCATCATTCAGAATCTGTTGGAGTATTCAGGAAATCTTCTAAATCCCAATATAATCTGCGCAATCATTGAGTGAAATACTACAACTATCAAAAATTATATCAATTAAATTGCATAACCATATCCAAAGATGTTTAGGCTGTTAGGCAAATAGTAGAATTACTGACATTTGATTTATATAACAGTTTACGCAGCATATTTATTGGGGCATATAAACAGTTTAAATAAATATATCTCCTCAATCACTTTAATCATTCGCTATGAGCGTAATTCTTCTCTCAGTTCCGAACTGATTTAATCAAATTGTTTAATCTGACCAGCAGTAGTTAATTAGATCTTTTAATTAAGAACTCTATTAATAGCATCTCCAAAACATCAAGCAAATTACCAATCACATCCTGCAAAACTTTCCATCAAATCCATATCATTATCAAACTGCTCTTGAATTACGTCACTAAATGGCACCGATTCAAAACAAGACCGACCCACTCAATCACGATTGACACTCGTTCGTTATTGGCGTTCTCTCGGGAAATCACGCCACTTATTGGTTCCTCTTTACTTTCCGTCCAGCTGATAGGCTCGAGCTATCCTACTTCCATCCGAAGCAAGCCTATTTAAATTAAAATGGGACTGCCCAACGAGCAGTAATTACTCGAAACTAATTCAACCATCCAAAATAAGAGGTGAACTTCTCTCCATATGCGCTCGCCTTTAATAGATTCATAGGAAACCAACAGAACAAGCGGTACACGTTTTAACCTCCCAACCTTTTAAACTGCAAGCCGCTTCGCACGGCGGTGCCGAGGAAAATTTAATGTCTACCCAATTTAATGAGGTTTAACGTGGTGGCTGCCTGCGATAGGCAGATGTGTTATCCAGCATTGCCCTGTTTCACGAAAGGTTAGGTTGGTATTCCCGGTTGCGTGGAAATGGTATGGTATTAATTATCAATTGCGGTATAAGTTTTGCAGTCAGGGTGCTTTTAATGGTCAATTTTAATGAAGTTTTGTAAGGTGATGAACTTTTGACAGTCGCTGTTTTTATGAAACAGAAAGTTTTTTCTGTTTGTAAGTGTATGAAGTAGATGGGAGAATGTCAAAATTTTGAAAATCGGCTTCAAAGTGAATACGAACAAAATCAATAAATGAAAATTTAGAAATAAGATTTTATTAATGTAGTTACGGATAGATTTTTTTTTAAAATTAGACACATTTTTTTTCTAGCTTTGGCTTATATTATGTGCTTCCATGTATTTTAAGTATCAACATCTATTGGTAGACATTCTGAGTATCTATATAAACGATAATGGTTTTGCTTTTCATCGATTTACTATTATTTTATTTTTATTGTTTTCAATGTTTCACATTTAGTATTATTTATTATTCAGTACATTTTGTGATCTGTAAGACCCCGATAACGAAACGATCTGAATTGCGTTTTCAATATTTATTGCTTTAAAAAAAACATTTAGGCGAAGAAATCTGAAGCTGACACTTTTAGAAACTTATGGTGAAGCTACTCCGTCATATCCCAATTGTTGGTTTTAGTTTCAATCATTTAGGAGTTCTGATTTCGATGCCAATAACAAATGCTGGCCTGAAGGACTAAAAGAATCCGATGGAAATCAGTTGCAGGACTTATTTAATGAAAATGAGAAAAAGTTGTAGAAAATGATGGAAATATTTTGATTTATATATATTATTAAAAATATTTGATATATAATATTGTTTTGCTCAATAAATGTTTTGAAATGAAAAAAGAATCATAATGCCTGCAGACACCTAACAATTTATCTTTAAAACATCGTAAATCATGAAATCAATCAATCAAACGATATGAAATTTATTTTTATTTTACCCCTGAAGGAATCATTTTTTTTTAAAATTCATTTGTCCTCATTTTAACAATCTACAACAAAGAAACTTACTTGTGTTCGAAAAGAAATTACCGTTGTGCAGTGAAAAAAGTTCTCAGGTTTCAAGAAAGAAGATTTTCGTAGTAGTTCATGGCGAATTCAGGTGTGAATTTAATATACCTGGACACATGGAATATGCTATTAATACATGATACAAAATTTTGGGAGATTGGACTGTGAAGACGAAATGCGAGATTTCCTTTGTGAAACTTTCCTAAGTTAGTTGATTGGTAAAAATGGATCACTCTAGTCATTTCACAAATATCTTAGATTGTCCTCCTTTATTTTTTAGGGGGAGAGAAGGGAGTAAACTGGGATTTAGTTCATTTCAGCTGTATTAAGTTCTCGTTTTAAAGCAACATGGGAGCTATTTTGAGACGGACTTCGTCATTTTGAACAGCGGTCAGAAGACTAAGGTGCCACCTTTTCAAATTGGATCCGTAGCCATGTAACATAACTCCTAAACAAAAGTGTACTCACCTGTCTGGAAATTCTTATGTGGCTTATGAACTTACCACCACATTACTCCCCAACCAGTGAGTTTGAGGTGAGATAAACTATGTTATCGTACCAAGTGTTTTTGTCCGGTGACGAACGTTTTTGTCGTACCAAGTGTTATGTCGACTTTTGATACCGGTAGAGGGCCCCGCGAAGGTTGCGTTTGTTAGTTCAGAACCAGTGTCACCAATGT
>JAPMOQ010033461.1:718103-747759 GCA_026543055.1 Argiope trifasciata
CCCCGCGAAGGTTGCGTTTGTTAGTTCAGAACCAGTGTCACCAATGTGCATTTCTGAGGTTCGATCTCTGGACCATTGGGCCCGTAGCAACGTGACAGAGCCCCTACACAAAAATTGTACACTCGTGTTTGGAGGTTTTTATGTGGCTTATGAGTTTACCACCACAGCATTATAGCAGTGGGAGGAAGCTTAGTAATGACAGATTTAGTTTGCACCAGACTCGCGCACATGACTGTTAATCGATAAAACCGGGTCTCGAAAATTTCGCAGCGTTCCAAAAATTAAAAATTTGGAATCATCAAAAAATAGATTCATTGAGTCAGTATATACTTAAAAACGTCAAGAGAGAGACAGAAAAGAGCAGACTTGATGAATTCCGAAACATAATGAATTTTATATGAGCGTTAATTTATTTCCTTTTTGTTTTTAAATAAAATTCAGTAAGATATATTCTTCTCTCTCTTATTCTGTATTATTTATAAATTGTCTTTATCAAGGGATTAATTTATAGATACCTGTATAAATGATAATTAAGTACTAGAAATGTTTTTAAAAAAATTGTGAATTTTTTTTGCGTTTTTTATTTGTTTGTCTGTAATTTGCCTATTCAAGTTTCCTAATATTAAATATAAAAGTAAAACTCCAGAAAAAAATGTACTTTATGAAAATACTAGCTGGTAACCGGCACGTTGCTGAGGCAGAAGAAATAACCATAGAAATATCGTTTAGAATTTGAAATAGTTATATTGTTTAATTAGGAATGATAGTTATTTTTTTCTTGACAATGAATACATTCATTGAAATTGAATGATATACAAAGGAGAAACATAAATAGAATTTTTTTTTTAATATTCTATTCTACAAATAAATATTCTTTGTTATATATTAGATTTTTGTGTTATTTTAGAATTGCATATACACTGGTGTTCTTTCAGAATGGTAATGAAATTATTTAATGTAGCAGATAATAACAGAAACAATAGCACTTAATCATTGATGCAATTGTTTATTTTATTGAATAAAATATGACCGTTGTGTGTAAATAGAAATTCTGTCAAAAAATGAACGTGGATTCAGTTTTAATAAAAAAAAATTAATATTCAATCCACCCTCATTACAAAATAATGGTAGATAACTAAATAATGTTGCTAAATATCATATAAGTAACTACTTAAATAACTATACACTCTGATGCATGACATGAGTTTAAACACATTGCAACGATTAAACTCTAAAATTAATAATTAATTATTACAATATTGCCATTCTGTAGTTATAATATAAATCTAAAATTATATAAAATAAATCAGGAATTGTAACTTTTATACATATTGATGGTCACATATAATGGTCCCCTTTCGAATAATTTATGAAGATCCTAGTCCCTTTTACAGCTGCCATTTCCAATAAATCATAAATAAACTTGAACATAATCCCCTCTTAGTTTATGAGCTCATGATAAAATGTTTATTACTTCTATATTTCTAAACACTTTCACACACGTAACGCATAAGCATCATTATATCACCTGTTTCATCATCAAAAACATTTTTAAATTCTTCCGATAACGTTACAAGTAATAACTTTCCAAGCTGGGCATGTTTATATCACGAATTCATTTGCCTATATTTAACCGAACAAAGCGAATCGCGAAATTATAACACGAAATTATCGCCCACCCATCTTTTGTTTAGCTATAGAACGTTATCAATCATGGCATGCCAACAATGTGCTGCGCGAGGTACACCAGGTGTATTGTCTTCGGCCGCCATTCTTCAGTTTTGTGCAAAGATTCCCCATCCTTTTAAATGAAGACGACATAATTTGGGAACAATGAAGTTTATGATTTATGGAAGATGGGTGATGAATATATTGTTGTTTCTGTTTCGCGGCCTGGTTTCAGAAACATGTGTCGTCTTCAAACTTTAATTACATGTTTATTTAGAATTTTTTTCCCCTTCGCCTTCAATTTTAATACCTGGTCGAGGGGAGAATGACAGTTTAATTAAAAAAGCATGGATTAAAACTCGTTGCCGCTCGAACAAAAACTGAGAAAAGGCCTTCTTCGTTGAATAATGCTGAAGGGGCTAAGTGAGTCAATATCATAGGTATATACGGAACTGGGAAAAAAAGTTTTTCCTCCATTTTTATTTCTTTCCTGTTATCTCCCCCCCCACACCTTAAATAAGTGATATCAGAAGAGCTGAAGTTGTTGGAGTGAAATTGACGTCATAGATTCGGAACATGGATTACTTCGTAGTTAAAGGGCATTTCAGATGAAAAAATAAATTAGCTATAAAAAAAATGCTTTAAAAAGAATGAGTAATGGAGTAGATCATATTTTTGTTCAAACGTAAAGCAGACGAACCAGAGTTCTTAGATCATCAAAATATTAATCTGAAATGTGTTTTGGAAATTTAACCTTGCCTTTTTTTTTTTTTTTTGCTGACATACACGGAATAAAGTAAGGTTTAAAAAGAGAATTGAGCTTCTAATCAGAAAAATAGAAATGTGGTTATGGGCTTCATTGTCTTTTTTTTTTTTGTATTTTAAAAATCTGCTTTTACTTAAACAGAAGCTATAAAGTGCATAATGAAAAAATATATTTAATATCATCAAAATGGTTTATCCCAAATTCAGTAATTATAATTAGAAGGAGAAAAAAGTTTACAAGTAGCAGTGTTTAGAAAGTAGAAATTATGGATGGAAATATTGTTATCCAGAGTGAAATCAAACAACACTAATTTTCTTACACCAGTTATTCCATTAGATAGTGTTAGTACTGAGTTCTGAGTTCTGAAAGTTTGTCAGTAAGAGCAAGACGTCCAATGAAAGGTGCGATTGTGATACGATTACTATGGGCCAAGAATGTCCAAATTTAGACATTCACAGATAAATCGTTGAAGTGTGCGGCAGGCGATGCAAAGAGTAGACAACAGGTGACGAAGTGTTCTATTGGAGCGGGCAGAGAGATTGCTTCAAACTTTTAGGTGGGAAGTCTGGATCCACCTTCCATATAGCCCAGATTTGATTCCCAGAGACTATTTCCTTTTCCCGTCAATGAGGAAACATTTATCAGAAACAAGGCTGATATCAGGAGGTGATATTCAAGAAGATACCAAGAACTGGCTCAATAGCCATGGATTTAATTTTTACCAAGACAGGTTTTCAAATTGGTCCTGCAGTGTGCTAAATGCCTCAACAGGTGTGGTGATTACATAGAGAAGCGAGCGCCACATATGTTTGTCAATTACCATTTTTATCCATAGTCTATTGTTAATAAAGCATTTTTCCTTTAATTTGTAAGCATATTTTTGGATCATTCCTCGTAGAATGACAAATATTTTCTTTGATATACTTAAATATGAAAAGCAATAAAATTTAAAACGATAATATTAAAAATGTATTGTAATTATTGGAGAAATTATATTGTAATGGAATAATTAATAGCATTAATATTTAATTTTAAACTGTTATGAAAGCAATTTTTTGCTCTAATTATCTGCACAGTTATTGAGAAAAATATTAGAATGTTAACTGATTTTAATTTAAAATCTAATTGAAATTTTGTATTAACTAGTATCTTTTAATAACTATATGATAACTTTGATATGTACATAATAAACATACATCCACTTACATGAACTGTAGAGCATTTTGAACGACTTCATCATGTATATTCCAACATGAAATTTAGCGGCAAAATGCCAGGCCAGCTTAACATACCCTATTGGGCCTTTTCAGAGTTTTTATCACGCATGCCTTTTCTTGGAATTCGAAAGTGAATACCATCCAGTTAAAAAAGAAAAGCATATTTTAATATACTCTGTAAGGCATTTTGAGTAACATCATTGTACACATAGAGTGCACAATCATCGTGAAGGAATACCAAGTTGTAGACACCAGCTAATTAGAAAAGAATATATTTTAACATACTCTGTATAGATTTTCAAGCGATTTCATCGTGTATATTCCAACATGGAATTTAAAGGTAAAATGACAGCTTGTAACACACATCCTTGTTAAAAAGGATTAAGGTTATTTTAACATAAAATGTAGAGAATTTTGAGCAACTTCATCGAGTAAGTTCCATCATGGAATTTAGAGAAAGGATAAAAGATTATAAGCACAATATCACTAAAAAAGTAGAGTTTATTTTAACACATTTTGCAAAGTTCTGCTCAACAAATAGTTACCCACTTACAGACAGAGCCATGTTGAAAAAAATAAAATCTTATTTTAGAGTATCCTATTTGATGTTTTGAGTAATTTCTTCATCTAGTTTTTCCATTATGGAATTTATCGGTAGAATTCCACCTTTCAAACAGTATCAGGCTAAAAAAAGAAATTAATATAAAAGTTGTTTCTTAAGGACTTTGTTCAAGTTTTTCTCATATTACTCAACAGTTACAACTTTTGAGAAAAATTTTAATATTTAATTTCGTTGAAATGATAGCGCCATTTTTATTTATTTTAGCAACAAATTAGCCATTACTATTGAACTCTGTTATAGCTTTTACCAAGTGTTTCTTAAAACAGATAGGTATAATCTATATCAGTTTCGGTGAATCTTTTTTAAGGAAATCAACGTATCCAGTAGCTTAACTGTCAGACATCTACACTTCAGGTTAAGTGCAACTTCTCCCACATACAATAGCTACTAGACATCTACTTCAGATGTAACTTCCCCAATATACAATAGCAATCAAACGTCTACTTCAGGTGCAAATCCCCCCATATGCAATAGCTGTCGGACGTCTACTTCAGATGTAACTTCTTCCAAATGCAATAGCTATCAGCTTCAATTACGAATGATTTTAAGTGTTTCAAACATTTAAGATTCAATTATCTAAGTGTCTACATTAACTACAACATCATGCCGAATTTCTCTTTTATTATTCTACAAATTATTAACTAGGGGAATTAGTTAAATTTTATAGATTTGTAATAAATTAGTACCTGCATGTTATACATGGAATTCACAATGTAAAATTAATTAATATCAGTGGAAGTTAGAAAATATAGCTAAAGTAAATGAAATAAATGAAAAGTAATGGTAGTTAAATATTTTTTATTCCTTTCATATTCATTAATTATAAAATACAAATTAATATTTAATTATTATTTATTAACTTTTTACTAAGTAATTATTACTTCATCTCTATTAATTATTAATCATTAAATTATTTTTATTATTAAATATTTGATAACTGTAGATATAATTTTATTTTTAATTGAGAATTAATTAATGATTATATTCGTATTCTTACTTCATATTAAATTAAATATAATTCAAAATGAAATTTTATAAACTTAAAATTACAATCATCTTTAAAAAATGAAAATTATATAATCGGAAATTTAATCAACTTAAATCACATATCATTACTTTAATTAAATCTTTATCGATGGATTAAAAAGTCAAAAATTTAGTTCATTATAAAAATCCAATATTTTACCAAATGTCAAGGTAACCGTTACACCTCATTAATACCAGATTTTCTAAGACATATAGAATCGTAAAAGCTGTTCCAAAAGAAAAGTGAAATGTGTTGCATCGACTGGTTTCGGAGACATTATATTGATTAATATTTTCACGATTCATTGCTTCCTATAGCAACAGGAATAGCTTAAAGTGCATTATTTCTGATAACAATCGTTCAGATCCGTAAACAGCACTTAGTTTGAAAAATGAGGCCGCTTTACAGTCGGATCTTTCAAGACAAATTGATGGTAGAAGAAACATTAGTATCAGAGTTTCCAAGTAAAAATCAAAAGAGGAAAGTTGTAATCCCTCCATACATCTTTTCCTGCTTTGATGTTGCCCCTGAAATGGAATGTACTGATTTTGTATGCAGCATTTAGGTTTGAAAAACAAGATGAACTTCCTTACATGGATTATCCATTTTCCTATTGGTTAGCTACGCGAACAGATTTTATATTTTTAAATAATTCATGATTTAAACTTTAAAGATTGAAAAACTTTTAATGATAATCTGTTTATGGTGCTGAATTTAGGTATGCTTTAATTTTAGGTATACCTACACACTAGAAGATTTTTTTTTTAAATTTAACTCCAAACATAATATTTTTTCACATTATGTCATTAATATATGTTTAATTCATTTCAGTTAGAAAAAAACCATATTGCAATAATTATTAATTAATTAATTAATATTTAAGAGCTAAATATCATACTTTTTGAAAAATGATATCTTAAGTTTTAATTTGTACATACACACAATTCTAGTTGGAAATTATGCCTAATATTAGTCTTCATTATGCATGCCTCAATTAAATCATAAATTTATCTAGTTTTTTTAAAACAATTTCTTTCATCCACGATTAATAAAAAAGCGAAATTTTTTTCTGTGATTTTAACTTTTAATTTAACTTTTATTTTAACTTTTAAAAATTCATTTCCATAAAAATAACTTAGATCGAAGTACATCTACTGTTTCATATAGATTATTTTGATTTGCATGTAATTGTATTTGATTAATTTTTTGTTTAGTTATGATTGTTTGAATGAAGTAACGAAATATTCTTCATAACATGAGTTTAAAAAAAAAAAAACAAATTAGAGTTTTCAGTGAAAGCACCTCAAGAAAAATCGTTATAACTCCATAAATATTCCAAATATTGACAACATCTTAGTATCATTTGAAAAAGGATCAGATAACATTTTGAGAGAATAAAAAAAAGGCTTCGTTAGTTTGAAAGATTTTCAAAGTTTTACGTCTGTACTTACAAGTTTAAAAAAATTTAATTTATTTTATTAGAGCATTTAATATAATTTCTAAAATTATTTTTCTCTGAGAGGCTTTCAGATAAATGTTTAGTCCGATTCATTAAAAGTTCGCAATTCTTAATTGTTAATAAATTTCTGAAAATTTTAACATAACATCATTAAAAAGTACAGAATATAAAAGTTTACACTATCTCAGATTATGGAATAAAGACAAAACTTTAAAATTTCATTGACTTTTTAACTTTGAGATTTGTATAAGGTCATTATCATTAGTTTTTTATCAATATTACTTTCTGGATCGGTTAATACATGTTTATTTTGATTCTTATGAATTTTGATATAAGATACTATTTGTACTAAAAAAAATCAGAAGTTTGTTGTACAAGATATGATATACATTCAGTCTGCATCATTTTAGTCTTGATATAACATTTTAATTTATTAAATGATAGTTAGAAATACATTTTTTTTTCAATTTATCCTCAAAGAATATGAAGGTCGAGGTGGCCTGGTCGCAAGGTATCGACTTCAGAACCGGGGAATATAGTTTCAAGATTCGATTGCACTGAAGAACGGTCGTGTAAGTGGGTTTGGTGCCCTCAAAATCCATTCCGCTATTGTGGTGCAGAAGCTTGGAGAGAGGTCTGCTTTCTAACTGTTATTATTCACGAACATAAAGTCAAACCAATTGCAACGAGGCTTTAATCAATTACAGATTAGATAGATTTTAATTGAAGATAACTGATTCGTTGAGATCGGGGTCTCCGATTGAAACCTCCTTATTGATGTGTGCTCGGATGTCGTCCCCTTGATCTTATCGCGGTTCAAAATTACAAGGTTAGTCTTTCCTAAATAACTCTGGAGTTATTTTAAAGCTTGACGTTTATGCAAATCAACTGAACCTAGTAGAATATGTTTCAGAGTTTTTGATATATTGAATTAGAATTAACATGCAAATATTTTCTAGTTAAAAAATCATACAAAGTACACGTAAAAATACGTACAGGTAGGATTCACATTTTAAGTGCTTTATTTTTAATTTATTCATTTAATTTTTTCTTTCCAGTATAAAGAAAACTCTGTGATAATTTTATCCCGTACAAACCGTCGAGTAATTAGTAATTAAAAACTACTCCCGAGTAATATAATTACGAAAAATTGTACAAACCTTAAGAAAATTCTTCAGACTCCAGCTCAAAAGGAAAAAGAAAAAAAAAGATTTCTTTGTACAAACGGCTCAGCAGCGAGTTGCTTTAACTTCTAAATAATTAAGAAACTGGCTGGGCGTATTGAGAGTGAAAGGGAAAAGCTCCCGGTCTCTCTATCTCTCTTATAATCGAATCTTCGGAACTCATTTCCCAAATCTTCGCTAATTAGATCTTCGAGACTAACAGGCTGTTGCTTGTTAATAATTACTTTAGTTCCGGTTTTTATTCTCTAAAACATTATTAGCCCTATTCCTAAATGTGGCCCTCCCCATAAACATTAAGATTTGATGCCCAATCAGGATAATCAGGATTATTAGCAGTTGGGGGCGATTTCTGTTAAGTTGTCTGCAGAAGTTTGGCATCTGCGTTTTCTAGTTAATCATGGTATAGATATACATGCAAAATATGTTAACTTTGTTGTTGTTTCTAACGGCGCTTGTCATTGGCAATTCTGCTGACTAAAGAGCCATTGTGATTTAATCTGAATTTTTCGCGTCTTTTGTTTTTCCAGTAGCGCCATCTAGGACAAAGAGTACATTAGCTACTCACGCATCAAAACCCATTTTTACGGGGTGAAATTCATTTATACGTTACATCAACTCATAAACAGATAGTAGTTTAGATCTGGATCAGAGAACGGACACCTCTGAACCAGTATCCCCAATGATATTACTCTCAATATGGCGGACATTGGGATCACTACAAATTTATAAGTGAGTCAGCCATCACCACACCCGAAGGTCTTCGGACGACTGGGTTCCAAATGCAACCCAAGGGATGCGAATCCAACGCCCTACCAAGAAGGCTAAATAGAATAAGAACAGTGTTCGAATGAAGTATATGGCTACTAAATATTTTTTATACGAAATATTGCTACTTCCCTTAAAAAATGAGAAAAATCAATTTCCTTAAATCAATGATATACTCAGAATATATTTATATAATTTAGTGAAATAGTATCAAAATTATCAGATACAGATTTTATTCCCTAGAAGTTAAAGACCTAATTTAACATCTGTCTGTTGAATTTAGTGTCGTTTTCATACGAATTTCTATTACGCCCCTTTAGAAATTGTCATTTAATTTATACGATTCTGCACAAGGAGTTTAAACAATAAGATTTCGCTAAGTTTAAAAAAAAACTGATAATTGTATTGAAATTATTTTTAAAATATCAATTGATAATTCTATTCTCAACAGAAATAGGGAACTTATCTTACTGGATTTGCTTCATATAAATATAAAGATATTATCTTTTATTCAAATTGTGAAATATGGTTACGGTAATGTTTATTTGTAACCCTTTCTTATTTTCGAACTAATTCAAATCTTTATTCAAATCTTTTATTCAAATTGTGGAGTATGGTTACGGTAATGTTTATTTGTAACAGTTTCTTATTTTCGAACTAATTCAAATCTTTTATTCAAATTGTGGAATATGGTTATGGTAATGTTTATTTGTAACAGTTTCTTATTTTCGAACTCATTCAAATCTTTTATTCAAATTGTGGAATACGGTTACGGTAATGTTTATTTATAACAGTTTCTTATTTTCGAACTAAGGTAATTAAATATGAACCTTATTTCCAAACTTAGATGTCTAATGAAGAACATTATTTTAGAGCTAAGGCAATATTTCGAAGAAAAAAAACAACTTTATTTTAAGAAACGAAACTATTTCTCAACTAATTGCTTATATTATTTTAACGCTTCACTCCTGAGCATATTTCAAAATTAAAGTGGGAAACTGAGAAGTTTCTAATTCCTTATGAGAATGTTCTGATTTGAACGGTAAAGCAATTATTTATTGTTTTCTATCAAGCACCATAAATATTCCAGTCCCCTCTCAAAAAAATTATTAATTACTGCTCATTCTCAGATTTTGGATATTTAGATAAAGATCTAAGTATAAAAGTTGAGGAAAGAGAATATGAGTTTTTATTTTGGACCAGGAACAAATATAACCCACCATTCTATTACTTGATTTGATTCCACATCATCTTTATAGGATTGTATTTTTTATTTTACTGTATAATTTTTTTTATAAAATAATTATTTTTTTTTATTTTATAATTATTACTTTCGAATATGGGTGATACCTTTAAACTCACTTTTGTGCCAAAAGAAATTGAAAGTAATATGATATCTTCCAATTATTATGATGTCAGCCACTATGTTTAAATATTTTATAATTATTCTTTCACCTAAATATGTCTTAGTATCAGCAAGATAACAATTATTTTTATAGGTAACTGTTGCGAAATTATTTATTCAATATTATATTTCCTCCTTCTTAGGTTCTAATATGAAGTTGGAAATCTACTTAAATATATATATATATAAATAAATCAAGTAAACATTATATTAAAATGCATATTTATGTTTTAAGTTGAATTTTTTGAATTTTCATCTCGTTTTATAATGAAATCAAATATCCACTTCCTTCGTTCATATCTTAATATTCATGCTGTTAAGAAATTGATGCTTTTTTTATTTTCGATATATCCTGTAACATTAATTATATTTTAGAAAAAATTATTTATCATCTTAAATATTAAAAGCAAAAAGACAAAACTCATACACCCGAAGGCTTAAGACACAACAACCTATTTCCAACTTGTAATCTTCCGCATCAGTAATTAAGAAAAATCTTAAAAATTATTAAAATATGAATAGATATAACTTTGTCATTAAAAATAATAGAAGAGTGCAAGCAACAAGAAATATTTTAAGGTGGATAAGTGGGCTTCTCTAAAGGGCCTTTTAATTGTTGATAGGCAATTAATAGAGCACTTTAGAGCGCATTGCATCCCCTAAATGTTATTTTATTTAAACTATTGTTTAAAATAGGTTAACAATGTAGGTTTGAATAAAATACCCTTAAACAAAAATAAAAAATAACTTTCATCTGAAGCGTAAATTGAAATTCAAAAGAAAATTGCTTATTTGATTTAAAAAATAGTTTTAAAAATTTCCTACAAGTAAAGGGTGTCCCATAATTGAGGCACAATTTGATGTTAAAAAATGATTTTTAATATAGTTAGTAACAATTTACTTCTCGAACGATTGCAAATTCAACCATTTCTAATGTGTTTAAACATAAATATTTATCCTTGAAAATATATTTGTGTATTTAAGAAAGCATATTACACAAAATTTGCATGAATTTAAACATGTACCTGACATTAAAGTTATTGTAACGTTTTAACTGTTATTTTCGATGAAAAATGAGAAAATTTGAACAATTCATTTTTCAATATAAAAGAAACTTTTAGAAATCACACCGCATGTTCATTTTATTTTATAAATAATACTAAACAGGTATTAATAAGTTAGAATTCTTAATTTTAACTATAGAAAGTAT
The DNA here is from genome assembly GCA_026543055.1 of Argiope trifasciata. Taxonomy (NCBI): domain Eukaryota; kingdom Metazoa; phylum Arthropoda; class Arachnida; order Araneae; family Araneidae; genus Argiope; species Argiope trifasciata. The sequence goes on from JAPMOQ010033461.1 coordinate 729,427, forward strand.
CTTTTTAGCATTTAGCATCGAAAAAACATGGGGATTTCATTAGTAGAAATTTTAGCTTTTTAAAAACATGATGTTGATACCAAACTTACCTTTGAAAAGCTTTTAAAATCAGCATAAGCGCGTAAATTGCATTTGACATCACTATTAAAAGTCAAATAATTTCAAAAATATTAAAGACTTTCCTATAAAATTTAACTCAATGATTGCAAAGAATGATGACAATAAAATAAGCTAGTAAATTAAAATCGATATTTTGATCTTCTGCTGTGTAATGCTTCCAGATCTAATTATATTAATACAATTTAACAAGAATTTAGTAAGGTACTCATAGGACAAAAATTATTGGACCTTATACAGAAAAAAAAATATTGCTCTGGAATATGAACTTCATTGCAATCAGTAAAGAAGAAATATCTAGATAATGATTATGATAAGATTCAATCAGTTTCCATTATCCTCTTTATAAGTAAGACGCGTGGCTCTTTCTTTGATTCAGAAAGGCTGAACGGTAAACATATGTTGCAGCATTATCATTCTTCCACTTTAGTAAATATGCCTCTATTTGATAATGTTCTCTTCTTCCACGTCTCCAGGAGACGCAGTGATATTTATCTTTATCTCTTCAGTATGCACAGATGAGAGAATAAAGCTCTCTGAAATAAGAGAAAGTATGTTTCTATATCTTCGAGAAAACAAGGCAAAGTAAAGTCTGGACGAAGTCTTTTCAAATAATATAAAAAAGAGCTATAATTGATTCTATAAATGCGTCTGAATAAGTAAGGTCTATTGGAAGATTGTAATTGTTTTTGTAACAAATAATAATGAATTTCGTGAGAGAGAATTTCGTTTGTAAAGTCTCCAAAGTGGCAAATAAAAGAATCTTAGTTGTTTATGCATTTAAAAAAAACTTTAAAACATTTATAAGGATTGCATTTATGATTGCTAGTTATACAGTGGCATTAAAACCTAGAATGCACAATGAAATTTAGCCTAGTGTATCATTTTCTGCCTATCAATCTATTTTTGATAGTTACAAAATAAAAAAAATACTGTATTCATAAATATCACATTATCGCAATCAACTGAAAAGAATTCAAAAAATTTTATACTTTTATAGGCCATCTCTTATATCTTCATGTGTAATTATTAAGGGGCAATATTATTGAAATATATAGAATTTCCATCTTTACTAAGGGTTTTACACACAGAGAAGAAACGGAATTGCTTATTATAATACTTAGGAAATACAAATGGAAACAGTTCAATCCCTTTAATGATAATAATATTTCCATTAAGTTAAAATACACTGACGGAGAAAAAATCCCATCAACAAGAAATACTTATGTTAAATAAATCAAATTTGGTAGACGTAATTATTCATCTGAAAGAAGACATCGATTCAAATTTCACGCTTCTCGCATAAGTACAGAATTAGTAGTCCAACTCAGAACTTGTAAATCAGGTTTGAGTGATGTAAAGTTCGTGAGCATTGCTTATCTTTGAAATCTGACATATGAAGTTGATGTTTGTCAAGAATGTCTTTAAGAAGACGAAGAAGCCATTATAAACTGCTCACCGAGTTTGAATGAGGTCATGTTATTACGCAACGAGAAAATGAATTTTCCTCCCGCGATATTGAAGAAATACGTGGCCGGAATGTATCCAGTGTGCAAGATTGTTAGGAGCAGTGGTCAAGGGATGGTACTACCTCAATGAAAACTTTGTTTTGGGAGGCCACGTGGCACTGTTGAGAGAGAGAGAACCACCATATTTGGATACGGCTGTGGCACATCGTACTACATCTGTGGAAGAAATTTGACCTGCAGTCGTTTCTACAACAACACAACAAATTGTTAAAAATCTGTGCTTCAAGGACAATTCCGAACCAGTCTCCATGTAGCCCTGATTCCAAGCTATTGCTGTTTGCAACACCAGTGGTATAAAGTAGAAATTATTGGAGACGAGGTGGAGGTATGTTGTATTTTCTGATGACAGCAGGCTCTACTTTATTGTCCGGAATGGCCATATTTTGGTTAGAAAGCGGCCTGGGTAGAAATTTTTTATGGTAGCATTAAAACCTTCTCGTGGTTATCCCAACCACACCGAGTGCAAATGTGTACGTCGATCTGGTAATTCAACCTGTAGTGCTGCCATTCACGAAGAGCTTTTAGGGGGGCAGGTGTTAACATGATAACGCTCGCCCTCATACTGCTGTTGTAACGTAACGAGCTTTACAGAGTGTTGAAATGTTACCTTGGTCTGCGAGATCAACAGACGTGTCTACAATTGAGCGCGTATTGGGTATCATTGGACGACAGTTCCAACATCATCAACAGCCAGCACTGATCGTTCCAGTATTAACTTAACAAGTAAAACAAGCATGGAGCTCCATATCAATAAGTGACATTTGGCATCTGTATGACTCAATGCATACGAGTTTGCAGGCTGACGTTCAAATTTATGGTGGTTACTCTGGCTATTATTGTAAACATTTAAATGCATTTTCTTGCGGTTAAATTAACCTGTGATCTTGAATCTTTAATTAATTAAACATGTTCACTAGACAGATGTATTGTCCAAATTTTATTATCCTACTGAGATTTTTTTTCTTGGTGTTGGGATTTTGTTTGGTGTTGGAAGTATATATTAATTAATAGCTTAAGAATTTATAAAACGAATATAAAAATAAGTATTGAAATATAAGAAACGGAAAAGAGTAACAAAAATTTGTAAATATTTGAAGAGTCAATAAAATTGGTTGGAATTTAGCCACAGTTGTAGGAATCATTAGCACGTTTGTGTTTTGTCAAAACTTGAAATTTCTTTGAAATAAAAAAAATCTATTTCAATTAAATTAATATTATTAAAAACTTATTTTTATACTCTTTATTTGGCTTATAAAATTTTCGAGCAATTTTTGGATTATAGAAGCTGCAAGAAAAACCAGATAAGCAAAAATCCTTACGTTTTGAATTTTTCATTTAATTAAATACCTTAAAAAGCTTTCCATTAAATTTAAAACAGCGCATTATGTCTAAGAAAAGATTCTATATAGAAATATATAGATTTCATGATCCTGCCATTCATCATTTAAGAGATATCTTGAGAGACGATTAGTGAATATATTAGCTTAATGAATAGTGTTACATAAGTAACAACAGTAAAACAATGTTTTATTCTACACGGAAAATTGATGACTTAATACATAGCTGATGAGTACACAAGATGACCACAGAAGCAGTAAATCAATAATAAGCAATCATAAGGACATAAGGAGTTCATATGTAACTTGTAGGAGAGAGACTTCATTCGAATATTCTCATCTCTGGAATCGTCTGATATTCTCAACTTGCTACTGACATGAGTTGATTTCAATTGCTAACTCACTACTTAATGACTTCAGCTCTGACTCTCAGTATTTTAGAACTTCTGTGACAGGACGAATAAATATCTAAAAAATTGTCAAAAACCGCGTTCTAATTCACTATTGCTAGCATTCTTGCACTCTCTAGAATCTTGATTTTTTTCTGTCTTCAAATTATTATCAAATTTGTTGCCTCAGATTTATCGACATAGTAACTATTCAAATTTATCTGTAAAATTATATTTCCTCTCATGAAATTGCCTGCGAACATAAATAGTATTACGAATTCATAAGGATTACTCCCCCAAATTGAATTTGATTTGAATAAAAAAATCAGGACAGTTAAAAGTTTAAGCCTGACAAGAATATTCTTCTATTTTCTAATCCCACGCTTTCTTAGCATTCTACCTTCATTGAAGCAAAACGGCCGTTTTGTATCTTATTTGAAGATTAAACTAAAGTTCCTACCTTTTACAGCTTCCATTGAAATCTGAAGCAATTCCACTCTTTTGCAACAAAAGCATGTGTTAAAAATAAATCTGAATATCTTAATGCACTGTCAGGAAAACCCAAACATTTTTCTTCGGAACACCTTTTCCTCTTTTGAAAATACTAAAGTTCACTCCTTGAGACTCTTCTTAAATGTACTTACAGATTTAAACCCACACTAAGAGACGGTCGAAAGTCCAGGAACAAAGAAAGAAAGAGAGAGAAGAAAAAGAACACTCCACCGTGTGCTCTGTAAAAGTAAAAAATAATTAAGTGGATAAAAAAAAGGAAGGAAAAAGTTGTTGTAATTGTAAGAAAAAGTGCTTTCAGTTAAAAGTGCTCCAGTTCTCTCCCGAAAAAAGCTTTTTCCGGTTTCCTAATTAAGAAGTAAACATTAATTTATGGAGGGAACAGCGGAGAAAAAATTCTCCATTCAACCTTGTAATTAGAATCTATACGACTTGAATTAAGTGGCCTTTCTGGAAAACTACATTTCGAGGGTTTCAATCCAGGCCTTCTTATGTGTTCTTTGTGTGTAGAAAAACTCACAGCCCTCTAATAGTTCTTCCGCCATGGAATGGATAATACCACGCATTATACTCTGGGAGTTTTAATAGAATGCTTCATTTTAATTATTGCTCTAAACAGTGGTAAGGGTTGAAAAATTCTCGATGTTTCATTTAAAAGAAGAGCATCGTTTCCAATTGTGTAATTCTGGAACCATCATGAGTTTTACTTTAGTTTTTGCTTGATTTATTATGCCGTTTAGAAAATTTACCATTGGATGTTAGGGACGTTTATGTTTTTAAGGAATGTGGTTAAATGATACCTGAATTGTTACCCATTTACCTAAGAATGAGAAAGTGGGATAATTACAGTGGGAAGATGCAACCTGGGGATAGATTTGTTTTGTACATTGTTGATGTGTCTGAGTTTATCCAGACACATCAAACATTATTAAAAAATAAAACCTCGATTATACGACCTAAATGCTAGACGTTTTGCCTTATTATAGATAGCTTAGGAAGAAAATTTAACTCAGTTTTATTATATATTAATGTTTTATTTTATAATTTTGAACAAGTGTTACATGTCGACGTCAATTTCTTAGCTGACACTGAATTCAAAAATCATGTTTACCACTTCAGAGATATGATATATAAGGGGTACCCAAACTAAAATTGGACAAATTGAGTGAAAAGAATTTCTTTATTAGAACTCAAAAGAAATTTGCCATGTGCTTTATTACATAGTTTCCATCATTTAGGTAGCAGTCTTTGACTTTGCAGTAGAAAAATGATGGATGATTCTTGAGGAGATCCTGCGCAGCTTCCTTCACTTCGGCCTTCGATTGGAAATGTGCCCCCTGTAATGCAACCCTTAAGTCCCAGGGTGATGAATCCGGAATGTACGGTGGGTGTTGCAATGCTTCCCTACGGGATTAGTTTACGGTTGTTTGGATTTCAAGGAAAAATTGTGTACTGGCATTGTCATGCAGAAGTTTCACTTGTGTGAGAAGGCCTGACTGTTTGCTTTCCATAATGTCCTCAAAGTACTGCAATGTTGCGTTGAATTGATAGTGCTCCCTTGGGCAAGAATTCAATCAAGGGTGGAGCACAGCAGTCGAATAATTAGAAACCACACAACCGAGCATTATACCTATCTGGACTTATCCGTGTATAGCACGACTTTACTTTCGATCGATTTCCTCTTATATCAACAGCTTTCACTGCTGAACTATGCTTGGCGCAGTTTGGCCAAGTGTGGCTCTTGCGCCAATAAACCACACACAACCAACCAGCTTCACTGCTGAACACCGTATGCAATGCAGTCCTCCTATCGTCCTTTTAACACTGTTCGGTAGCGTTGCCATAGCTGCAGACAGTTTGACACAATCGCAAGTGTCCCAGCCCTCATATAACCTGCATGAGGCCATTTGAATTAACAAGTGTATATTTGGTGAAATCGGCGTTAAATCCTTGGCTTTCCGTTTCAAAAATCTCAAGCATCCAGTACCAATGATATGTATATATTAATGTTTCATTTATAGCCTGTTTCCTTAAGATATCTTTAGATTCTGTTGAGTCAAAATCCAATATCTTATGCTTACACTCCAATCAAATATTTTAAACTTCCGAAAAAATTCTTGAAAAAATTCATTGACGGATGAAGGATATTTTCAAAAGATAAAATGTAGGCTAATCCTCTCCCCACCCCCAAAATTCCATCCACAAAAAGTCTAAGTAGTTTATTTTATTACTGCATAAATTTATTTTTTTCCTTGATTCCTTTTTATTACCACAATAACAATAATGTATTGTGAAAGGATTATATATTCCTAAGATTGAAATGACTTTATGAGTATTTAATATTTTTACTGCCGCTCGACTCGACTGTAGACCATATTTGTTATCTAATTGGACCGAGCCATGCTTCCGAATTAGATGACTCTTTCTCTAATAAAGGGATGGTAGAAATTGATAATTTAATTAGATGGTCCGAATATCAGACGTAAGTCTAGATAGTGAATGTATTAAATAGTTAAAATGTTTTGCACAAAAAAAATTTAAAATTTTCAAATTCTTATTAAATTATAAAGTTTTAAAGTATGAATAACAATTAACAAAGATACTTTGTTATTCACTTTTTGGCAACAATTAAACAATTTTTATGGTAAATGTTTTTATGTTGACATTATTTTTATTAATTATGTGTTCTTTCTTTCAGGTAAGTTCAGAATTTGCTGTGAAGTTACAATATTGCTTTCTAGATAAGTTCTTTACAATCAGAGAGTGGTAAGCTTTTGATATTTTGGCATGGTATTTTGAAGTATATATACTGTATTACATATTGCATTACATATTTTATTATTGTATAAATAGTAATATTGTTAAAACAATCTCAACAAATAAGCACAATATGTCGCATCGTAAATTCTTCGCATCGTAAATTCGCTTGCAACATTCGTATATTTTGCATAGTAGTGGTTTTTAGTGTTCTAGCAATAATAATTTACAATTAAAATCAGTTACAATTAATATAAAATCCATTTTTGAGGCAAACTGATTTGATTTTGAACTGATAAGGTTTAGATACACATCATAGCTCAAAAATCTAGCCCGCTTCTTTTATTCCTTAAATTTTGATCATAGATGTATACTGTAAACTACAAATCTACTTGTAAAAGGAGCAAAATGTTGTAAAGTTGATAAAAATTTTCAGGGGATTATAAAAAAATACAAAATTTAAAATTTTTTACGAACTTTATATTAAAAATTCCCAAAGCGTAAAATGTACCAGTTCCTCTGATGAAGCCCTGTGCAACATTTCAGAGCTTTATCATGAAAACGCTTAAAGATATTTTCAAACAAAGTAGGTGAAGGGTCAATCACAAATTAAAATTCAAATGTTTACAGCTTCAGTATAGATAAACGTCACAGGAAATCACCATAAAGAAATAAAATATCCTTCATTATTTTAGTTTTAAATGCAAATTTTAAAATGTTTGTTTGAAAAATACTTAAAATCTTATATTATGAATTACAGAATATAACTAAAAAACAGCAATGTCAATGAACTTATAAAAATTATGTAATATTTTCTTTCAGTTATTTTCGACAAAATTTAAAATTTTTGAACAAATAAATAGTAAAGTTGATATCCATTTGTTCAATCATTATTTTCTTTGTTAATTTTTATATGACCCCCTAAATCACAAACATTAGACATTATTTTTCCTCTTTGCGAACTCATATCCAGACATCAGAAATCTGTTTGAGTTAGCCTTCAATAAATTTCATATCTTTGAAACGTTCTGTGATAAAAGGCTGAAATTTCGTACATGACCTTATTAGAGGATGGGGCATATTTCACTCATTGGAAATTTGTTTGTACTGAGTCCATATAAAAATTTAAATTTTGTATTTTTTTAAAGTTTGATCCTCTGAGAGTTTTAACTTAATAAAAATTAAAACTTCATAACATTCTGGTCCTTTTTTACGCAATTTTGCAATTTACAGCATATGTCTTTAATCAGTTTTTAAGGAATAAAAGCGGTCAATGTTATTGACACACTCTCTACATAATATGCAACTGTTATTTCTATTTAATCTATTATTGTTTTTAAAGTTGTATCAGCCTTAATATTATTTTAAGAACTAGCTTTTTCTTTTTAAAATTTGAGTGAATATTTTTCCATTTTAGAAGTTCGATTAATAATATATGGAAAATGAAATAATAAGTAGATAATACACAAATTGAAGTTGAAGGGTTTTCAACTTCAAAAAGCATCAAATTTCGTTCAACCAGATAATAGTTGCAGGTTAAATTGGCAGATTCGTTTTATTGTGTCTGGTAACTACCCATACTAAATTATGTTGAACTTGTTTTGTCTTTCTCTGAAACAAAGATCATTTTTACTTGTTCCTTTCCTTTTTGCTAGCTCTCCGTAGTGTTCTTAGATTTTCTTCGAAAGCAAAACCAATTCTATTAGTATACATTTATTTTCCTTCATATGCATTGGTCCCAAAATCTAAATAAATATTTTGAACTATTTGATTGCTAATGGAACAAGTTTGAAGTATTCAACTTTTTTTTAAATAGATACGCCAAACTTGTATAAAAGCCTTCGTTCTTGTGATACAATTCTTAGACTTATGTCTGTAAAAACTCATACAAAGACGAAATAAATTGAAATCTATAATCCAGTCTTGTTATTAGAATAAACCAGCGGGTGACCGAGCTCCGCTCGGAGAAAACAGGTATCGAAGCTAACTCGAAGATTTAAATTTTCAATTGTGATTTATCAAAACAATACATGCCATAAGAAAATTTGTGAAACCATTGGTGAAAAGACAACCGGTTAAACCTCGGCTTTTCATCGTCCACCAGCGATGTCATGTCTTGATGTTCCATTGGAAATCCCCATCTGCACTGGTCTCTTCCATGTTTGCTGACCATGCACGGAGCGCTTGGGTTCATATCACCACACGGGTTATGGATCATCCATTTCGAGATCAGTTCCTTGAGTTCCGGATCATCTTCTGGAAACTTTATTAGTTCGCTATAATTGCTATAGATGGCAGCACATTTCCGCTTGAAACCTATTAGCCATTATGGCGAACTAAGAAAGTTTGAAAATATCCTATCTGTAACTCCAAACTGCTCGACCGTAGCGCTTCGAAACCGGCACCAATCGATTCCTCGTGGCCAAAAACCCCAGACCCCCAAGTTTACCGGAGTTTATTAATTCTGGGGCGATTTTCGACTTGGCAACCATTCCTCGTATTATATTATAAGATATAATTCGAATAAAGTGATTTTTCTTGTAAACGTCATGAAGAAGATTTCAATATAGTTATTTGTACCCCAAAAAAATGCTCAATATCTATCTAGTAGTTCTAAGACCATTACTTGGCATTATCTTCTGGAAATTTAAATAGAATGCTCCATTTTAATTATTGCCTCAAACAAAGATTTAGAACCAGAAGAATTCTGAATCTTTCATTTGATACAAGGGTAATCTTTATGCAGCATTTTCATCCAGGGTGATTCTGTATTTAGCACGGGGACGAGAAATATAATTACATTTCAACTCCGGCATGCATGCTCATTTATTTCCAGGGTCTGTAATATCGCCCGTTATTGTGGCTCCAATGTAGCGGTTTTCGCTCTGAGGACAACTGTTATTTATGTCAAAACCCTTTGTAAAATGAAATATTTTCGTGTCAGGGAGCGTAATTAACCGAGAATAAATACTGCAAACGGAAACGTTGCTGCGTAAATAAGCGAATAAACAATAAGCAACAACGCGATGAAGCGTAAAATTCGTCGCGGTGATTGCTGTTCTCCGAGAATGATAATTTGCAGATATTCTAAATTTTGATGCGGATTAAAAGGGACCACGTATGTCTGTAACAAATTTCATTGATTAAGGACTTACATTCATCCTGGAAATATGATTTAATTGGAAATAATTGATCAAGAAAAAGATCATATAGTTGGTGTGAAATCCCTAAATCGTTTGATTTTTCCAAAGATATTCAGCATTTATGAACCTTTTGCACCTTAAGAGATAAAACGAAATTTCAAAATTGGACCATTTTAATTTGTTTCATCTGAATTTTCCTTTACGCCTGTGTTTTAGCTCACGTGAAAGGATTTGGATTTTGAGAGAATAACCTTTTTCAAAAAGCAGATTAGATTAACTTTAATCGAAAATCAGCAGATAAAGCTCAAAAATGAATATATATATATATATATATATATATATTACCTGTATATGTCGTATGGTTCTTATTTAAAGTATGATAGTTGTCTTTAGCTAAAAAGAAATTTGAACCTTTAGTTGTTTAACATTATGATAACTATTTTTCAAAAACTGACTTGATTAATTGTAAGTGAAAATGTAGATAAAATGCAAAAACGAAAAATTCTACAACCAATTGTTACTTTACTGATCGTATGGTTCGAATTTGGAGTATGATAGTTGTCTTTAACTGTTCAGCAATTTGAGCCTCTAACGATCTAACATGTAAATAATTGGTTTTTTAAAATGATTTCCTTAATTATAAATGAAAATTGGTTATCAAAATTTAAATATATATATGACCAATAGTTCTTTTAGGTTACAGATGAGTCGAATTTGCAGTATGAGAGTTATCTTTAGAAATGTGAGTCTTTGGATAGCTAAACGCGAAAATAGCAGCTTTTCAAAGACTGATTTCCTTTTAACTGTAAATTAAGATCTGTACATGAAACCCAAAAAAGAAAAATTCCTTGACTTGTGGTTGTTTTATGGTTCATATGCTATAGTACAAAAATTCACTGTATGATAGTTGTCTTTAGCTAAACAGAAATTTGAAACTCCAGACGGATAATCTGAAAATAACTGCCTTTTAAAAACTTATTTTATCACCTGTAAATGGAAATCAGTGAATAAAATTCAAAAATGAAGAATTGTATGACCAATGACTGTATTAAGGTTGGAATTTTGAGAGAGATATGTGTCATTATCTTTACAGAAATTTGAACCTCTACCAAGCTAAACGTAGGTAGCGCAAATTATACTCAATATTGAACAATATTGTGATATATTATATGATATTAAACAATATTCCATACTATTTAACAATATTGTTAATATTGATCATTGTTATACATTTTTTTTACAATATTTGTGTGCTGCTAGGGAACATGAAAAGGGAGTTTTTCAAAAACTAGTTGTATATTTTAATTTTTGATTGAGAAATTTAAATCTCTGGTTAGCTAAATATGAAAATAACCATTTTTTTTCTAAAACTAATAAATTTACTGTGAATGCAAATTATTCGATAAAATTCAAAAAATGATTTTTTTTATGACCCATGGCTCGTATTTGTATTTCTTATTATACTGAAGTGAATTTCCTAGAAGTGAAGAGTACTTGAAAAAGTGGAACCAGTAGATATACAATTTAAGAAAATTTCTATGAAAGAAGATGACTAAGTCATTAAAGGCTAAGAGATAATCAGCTAACGTTATATCAAGAATAAAATCTATTGCTTTTCCATGAGCTGATCCTGTATTAAACATTGGGTATAACGTTTGAGTTCAACAACTGCAATTCATTCTTACACTGTGAATTGTATCACTCAAATAATAAAGCATTGTTCTGTTTTAATTGGACCAATCATTCACCACATCGTAAAGTAGAAATATTTATCTCTGAAACTCAGAATCATTTTGCCGAATCATTATAAATATATAATGATTCAGCTAATATATAATATAAAATATAGTGCTTGAGTTCAACAACTACATATTTTTCTTCCACCGACAACTAAGCGCAATCAAATCATAATCCATTTGCTCAATTTTAATTTACCAGTAAATCACCTCAACGTGTAGTAAAAATATTTATCTCTGAAATTTATGAATCATTTGATTCAAACTTTGGATCTAGAGTTTAAGAGGTTGTTTTGACTAGGCTAACTGATTACAGAAAATTTGTTGTTGTTGCCATAATGATAAAATTGGCTTGATCCTATTCACTAATTCCAAACAGAGAACTAAAAATATTAGCTGATTAAAATCACAAACTAACTAGTTCCTTGAAGCTGTATGCTCAAATAAATAAACTAACTGCTTCGAATGTCCGAGACTTATTTGATTCGTATATTGAAGACCGAAATCTGGCAGAGCATTGCCCAGCGGGAATCTTCAACACTTAACATTGGACGCTTACGAATCGAAGTCCTACTTTGTAATCAATCATCCCATGCTGGAAAGCATTCTAAGTATTGTGCAATATGGCTTTAAACTATCCTGTATTTTTTTGCACTGTATGAATCACACAACTAAGAAAAAAAGCTTCACTTCAAATTGTTTAATCAGCATTGTGCGTTGTTGCACTCAAACGACACTTTTTATATCAATCAATTTATTGTGATGTACACAGTAAAATATTTATAAACAAATTTCACTAAGTCATTTCAGTACAGAAAAACTATTTTTGTAATGGAAAATAAATTACATTTGGACAAGTCTCCTAATCAATTCCAGTCCTGTATTTCGCGAACACTTAAACGTGATAATTGGGCAGTGATGGATTGGATTTCTAGACACAATATTATCAGGCATTCAGCACCGTATTCATCAACATTTTGACCAGTTTCTCTAAACAGACCTGAATGGTCATGAAAACCATATGTATGTATTTTTTGCCTTTGCTGTACTCTATAACATGGCTACATTTTTGAAAATCTCCACTTTTACTTATGATATGTCATTATGGTTAAAACATTATTAATACTGAAATGCATTTGATCAAATTTTATAAATTCAGATTAAAACAAACACTGATATTTCAAAATATATATAAACTGCTCTCCTATAAACCACGAAAATGATTTATATTCTAAATATTTTTCTACGGAAGAAAGTTTTATTCAATTCCATCGAAAAATCAAATCTATTTCAACAATATTAATGATACAAAGATTTATTTAATCTTCTGTAAAATATTTTGTAGTGAGAAATATACAATCGTCCTTCATCAATATAGCAATCTTCTTTTTTGCAATAAGCAGTAAAAGTTATTCTACCACTCCCATACTTCCAATACTATTTAATTTAAAAGCAATTTTTAAACCTTCCTAGTTTTTAAAATAAACTCCAAGAATAAAAAAAAAATTTTTTCAAAAAGATACAGAAACCATCCCATAGTTTTCAGGTGTGATTTACTCTTTTATTCTCTAACCAGTCAGACTACTCCGTTCAGTAACAGTTTCTCTCAATGCATCAAATTAAATTTTTCAATTCCTACGAACCTAATCAAATTTTGTATTTCAGCATTATTGATGGCCCAAACTATTATTTAATTTCTCTAGTAACTTCTTCAGAGAGATATATCATCATACACTGGAACTCACAGTAACTCACTTACCTCAAGTGAATAACAGGAATTTAGGAGCATCTTGAGATGGTCCCCTAAATATATAACCCTAAATAAAGTTAGTGTTCTTGAAGAACGGCGATGTCCCTCTTCAGCCCATTATCGCTGTTCTAACACAGGCAGGGCCATTAAAACAGCATCATTTTCTAATGCAATACCACTATTATTAAGAAGGTGCCCTTTAGTGCTGGCGCTGTTTTTCTTCTTTTACCTGCCACACCAAAAGCGAAACTAAATAACTCTCAGATAAAGCGTTAAGGCCGTAGCAAATTTTTAACGCTTCCCTTGGGGTGTTAGCGCTAACGACTGCAGCACTTGAGATTTTGGAGCGATTGCATCTCCGAGATAAGGAGCTGGCTAAAAAATAAATTCCACATCAGTTAAGGGATGGAAAAGTGAAAAAAAAAAATAAGGCCGAGAACTTGCAGAAGGAAGGCCAAAAGCCTTTCCTCGATAAAAATGCCTCCATTACTGTAATGAAAAATTGGCAACTGAGGAAATTCAGCAACAGATTTCGAAAAGCCCAAAGAATAAATAAATAAATGAAACATAAAAAGGGATACTTAACAGGTTTCGTGTTAAAGAAAATAACACTTCGGGGAATTTTCAAAAGAAAAATAAAACAAACATTGAGAAAATTTGCATCAGGCAGTTTCAATAACGCGCAGTGGTATCTAATATTAAGTAATTACGAATGCGAGAAGTATTCTTGACGTATTACAACTAAGCTGAATTTTTAAACGATATTAATGATTTTTTTGGTTCAATAAATGCCGTTTGCGCCAGTCGCTGCAAAAAGCAATCAAAAGTTTTCATATTAATTTATTGCATTCGTTGTCAAGGTGGATTTAGTGGTTAATATTGTGAAACCCAAAATTTAAATGGGATATACTTGAGAAGATGTTGCATCTTTATAATTGCTCCCATTTCAAAAGCGAAATGGAAAAAAATAATAAAGATTGGTCTTCTTTATTCTTTCTTTTTACTTCGTTGTATCAAAGAATATTTGAAAGAATGCTATTCAGAATTTGTGTTTAAAATGTTTCGTATGGAAGGAAGGTATTATTTCTTTTTTACAGACGACTTAGAATAATACCCAGGAAAAATCAATTTTGTCGAGGAAGATTTTAAAGCAGACTATAATGAGGATATCTGGGATGATTGCCTTACTCTGTAATCAATAATGCTTTCCTAAAGAAACATATTCTTAATCAAATTGTCAAATTTTTCAATATGTTAGAAGAAAAGAGTAATGTATCTTTTAAATTGCATCAAAGTATGCGTCTGCCTGCACTTAAACCATTAAATAAATACTTTCGGCGACTGAATAGTTTTTGCGTTTTTAAAAAAGAAACGGGTATAGATATATTTATTTTTTAAAAGAAAAGGTTATTTAATTTGATAAATATATTTCTTTGGAGATTTAATAAACTTGATTATCTGAAATGCGCTTTTTTAATCAGGAATAAATAATAAGGGATAAAATAAAATGCTTTTGTTTTTGTTTTCTTTCAGGATTTTTTTGAAGAAACTAACAGATGAAATCTTTTAACTACGGATTAAGTTTTCAAATTTCTTCGTTATTATTTGTTTGGGAAAAACAAGGGGAAAATAAATTGAAGTAATTAGTTTTTCTTGGCAGGGAGAATTATTATGATAAAGAATATGCTGTCATCTTTAAGGAAGAACATTAAATTTTTATATCAGTGGCTTTTTCATATCTTCAGAGATATTTCAAATTGACTTCTCAAGATGATTGTTTCCAATTGAATATTGAATTTAAATAATACATTTAAAGGAAGTATTTTTAATGTAAGGATAATTAGTTTTTTTATTCAGGAGTATACGATGAAATAGTTTAAAATTATCTTTATAAGTGACTATTTCATTCGATTAAAATCTATTTGTTGATTGAGTTCAATTTGAAAAAATGTATGCATTTATACAATGTTGAAATATTTGGTCGATTTTCAAATATTTTTTAAAAATATTACTTTCGTTATATTTACACTAAATTTTTTATTCTATAGTTGCTTAAGGAACATGCCTTGATGTATTTTATTACTTTACAATGGTTTTATTTGTGAAATCTGTATGTTATATCTTTTTGTGAGTAATCGTGTTTCTATGTTAGTTTCAATTTTTTTGACATTGTTCAAAATTTTGTTGTGCTCTATAGTGTTTTATCTTTTTTTCTATTTGCTATTTTGCTGAATTTTTCACTATTTATTTATTAGTATGTGCTCCTGAAAGCTAGTCGTATTATCTTTCTATATTTCGCTCTTATATTGCCTCGTATTGTGTTATTTTATATTTTCTGATATTCTTTTAATTTCATTATCATCTTCTATATCGATGAATTTAATAATGTTTCGATATTTTGAAGACTTCTCACATTTCAGACTTCCCTCATTTTTAAAAATGCATTTTTTGCAAATTGTCTAATTACAATATATCTGTAATTAATCAAATCGCTTTAATGTAGATAGACAAAAATTGATATACAGACTTACAGCCAAATAGTATATACATTACTAACTAAAACTATTGCAATTTAGATATTTTTCACTTTTTTTCAAGAAAAAGAGTAGAAAAGATATATCATTTTAACGTTTTTTCAAGAATAAGAGCAGAAAAGATATATCATTTTCACGTTTTTTCAAGAATGAGAGCAGAAAAATTACTTATATAAGGTGTTTCTTCGTCCATTTTTAAGCAATCTTCTGCAACGATTGTACCATCCCAGTAGTTTATAACAAAATTGTGAAAGATTTAACTTCGTTTATTGGGTTGTCGAAATGCTTTCACTGCACTTTTTAATTGAAGCCACTCTTTTCTTTTTAAAATGTGAGAATTAAATCATGTGAATCCAGATTGTCGTTTTAATTCACCGAGAATACTTTTAAATGTTAAAATTGCTCATCGGTGTAATTGCAATGAGTGGACTGTTTCCCGCCTCATAAAGAGTTACAAACCTGAAGGTACTGTATATAAAAAAGATCCTGTAGATAGTGACAGTCCGAAGTTATCTTCCAAAAATTCAACTGAATCCAAACAGTTATGCAGTAAAAATTGATCTGCAAACTATGCTATACTTGGAATAGAAATGAATGAATCCACATCTTCCATTGCCAGTCCCAAAACTGTTCGCAGGAGGCTCTGTGAATCTGGTTACAAGGCACAAGTATCAAACAAACAAAAAAAACAGTACTGATGAAAGCAATGCCCATAAAACGATTGATGAGGGTCAAGGTGCACAAAAATCGGTGTATTTCGGGATAGAGACAAGTTATATTCAGAGACGAAATTCGCTTGACAAGCCTGGCCTCATTTAGAGTATAGTAAAGGAGAGCATGAGGTTGGAATGCCTGGCTTGTGCATCAAAACACCCAAAAAGCATAATGCAGTGAGGGTGCAAGTCTAATCAATCAAACGGACGTATAGTATTAAAAAAAACATATAAAAGATTTAAAACCATAAAGAATTTAGTATAGAAAACAATAAATGGAGACAAGTATATTTTTGCGTCAAAGGATCAATTCCTTCATAGCGCACATGAATTGTTCCTAAGGCAGAAAAATTACGTGGTATTAATGTTCTCGCATATCCAAGAAACTCACTAGATTTAAACCTTATTGAGAATTTGTGGAGTATAATGGGAAAGAAGTAACTGATAATCATCCAAGAACGAAACGAGAACTTTTGGAAGCAACAATTAAAGTTTGGCACCATAAAATAAATGTTTCAAAACTATTCGAAGCCTAAAGGAGTGGCTGCTAGGATCGAAGCCAGAACGAATCCAACATAATGTTAAATGCTTTTCAGTTAACTTGAACTTGAATTTTTTTTTAATATTTCATATTACTCCGATGAACGAAAATGGATTCCAACGTGTGCATTTTATAAATTTAATAACGTATTTATAACGTGTGCATTTTGTTTGTATTTTATTATTTTTGAAATTAAATAAATTTTTCTTTCCATAAATTAATTATATTTTATCTAATTAATTATATTTTTATATTAGACTAATTTAATTAACTTATGAGCTAAGAGTGGTTTTGTAGTTTAGGGACCATGATCGTTGAAGAATTGTACTCTTCATGATCAATCTTAAGAACCATTATAATTGGTAATCTTCCTATAGGAATCTATCTTATACTCAACTCATTTTATAAATTTAATTTCTTGCCCTCGTAATAGAAACAATTGTTTAACAGAAAAACAAAAAGTAAGTCAATGGAATTTTTTTCATCTAGGAAAATGATTTTTCCGTGTTTGTTGCTTTGAGAAAAAATATTTATTTTAGTTTTATGTTGAAATTTACCGAAAAATTAATCTGCATATTCTTATCATTCTTCAGGAATTATGTTTAAAAAATCAAATTAACAAAAAATAATAATAAGATGTCAAAATGATGAACCATCCTGAATGGTGAGTGAAAAGTTTCTTAGGATTAGAATACAAAATTCAGTAGAAGATCAAATAAAGTTTAAAGGCTTTCAATTTTATTCAATGCATTGAGCAGTTTTACTTTAAATTTTAAATTAATATTTATTTTAATCAATAAAATTGTTCTAAAATTAAAATGTAATTAACTATTTTGCAATCTACTTTTTAACTTACAGTATAAGATATGAGATTTAATCCGGAATTTTAAACATTATTCAAATAGTTTTTCAAACCATTTCAAAAACCCCGAATCGAGCTAAAAACTTCTGAAAAGTTAAAACTCTGTGCATTCGATTCACGCTATCGTATCGACTAATCTTTCAGAGCGTCATTTTTCACATTCAACGGAAATTACATGATTTGTTCCGAAATTTCTCCTTTTTGTTGTAATTCGCTTTCAGCTGATAAATTCGATACTAAATTATTCGAATGCATTTCGTGAAAAATTCATTTATTTGAAAGGCCTTTTTTGCCAGAGGAACACCCCTTTTGACATTTTTGTAATAAATCAAGTTGTTACACGATCATAGAAAACGACATAATAGACCCAAAACGGCATCTTTGCGTCCTAAATCTAAATTAGAGAGAATGATTG
>JAPMOQ010033466.1:0-10498 GCA_026543055.1 Argiope trifasciata
AAACGCTAGTTATCGAACGCATTGGCGAGTTATTTTGTATTGTTATTCCTTGCAGTTCAGACTTTCCTCTTTCCAAAACAGTTCTTCTAAAAGGAAGGCCTGACCCATCATCCGGGGTGACAAATTTTTCAGCTACAATTTGTTTTTAACTTTAGTTTTCACAAAAGTTTAATTTTCATTAAAATTCTCCACCATTAACACGGTATCTCAAAAAATAATTGCAGTATTTACATAAAAATTTCAGTGTGTGCTTTAAATACTGTGGGCAATAAAATGAAAAAAAAATTATTGTTGGTGAAATACTTTTTCATTTAAACATGTGTTTAGAAAAATTAAGTTTTGAATTTACAGAAAAAAATGCATATATACGTATATTTTTACCCATCACTTCTTTTCCCATCTCAAGTTTTTCTTATATTTTGGTTCATTTCATTCATTATTATATTCTATAACTTGTGTACAAAGAAAAATCGGATTTCTACATTACCATTTTGCGTAGAGTGCTAACCGTTTTGGTTAAATTTCATTAAAATATACAACAAATTTTCTTATTTCTCAAAATATATTATATTTTTAAATAACTTTTTTTTGCATTTATAGTATTTTGTATTATAATTGGCAACATATTTTAAAACAATAATTTTAAACAATTTTTTAAGAAACCAATTTTTCAAATATTTTCCTTAGAACGTAGTCGGATACCTTAGCCGTTGTAAATCTTGATTCATAAAAGGTTGAAACTATGTAAAATAATATAAGGGAAGAAAAAAAAATGTTTTTCGATTTCAAAGAACACAGCTCAAAGAACACACAGAACACATTTCACAGAACACATTCCTCAAACTAGTTACAACCGAACTGTTAGAAGTTACGAATCAACATTTAAACTTCGACTCATCGCTACCTTGAAGGAATTTCGAACAGAACAAGTTCGAAAATTTCCATCTCAAATTCAAATGGCGGCAAAGGGGAAGGGAATTGTAATCCCTAATTGAATTCGAATTGCCTTCAGGGAAAATGGAAATTGTGTCTTATTTCCATCGGAAAGGCCCCTCTGACAGATGGAGGGATTACCGATGGCGCTGATAACCATCTCCGTTGCTCGGACAAATTGACCAGATTGAAGTGATTCCTGGCAAATGGCGTTTAAAATTGGAAAATTTGTATCCATTTTGCCTTAAGTTATCCGACTATGTTAAAAGGAAAATTTTTGAAAATTTTGATTTTTTAAAAACTATTTTTGGTTTTTAGATGTATTGTCAATTATAAACACTATAAATACAAAAATATTATTTGAGAATATAAGATATTTTGAGAAACAGAAAAATTTGTGGTAGATTTTAGTGAAATTGAACCAAAATGGTAATGAAGCAATGCTATTTTTCTTTGTACACAAGTTATTGAGAATAATGATGAATGAAATGAACCAAAATCTAAGAAAAGTGTTGTGATACAAAGAAGTGATGTGTAAAAATATACGTATATATGCATTTTTTCCATAAATTCGTAAACTAACTTTTCTAAAAACGATTATAACAGAAAAAGTATTTCATCATCATTAAAACTTTTGGTTCATTTCATTGAGCCTATTATTTAAAACACACACTGACATTTTTATGTGAATACCTCTATTAGTTTTTGGGATATCATGTTAATGGTGGATAATTTTTATGAAAATTAAAATTAAAGTTAAAGACAAATTTTCGATGAAAAATAGTATTTTCTAATAATTTCTCTGGATAATAGGTTAGACCTTCCTTTTCTAAGAAAACACAAACTTTTTGGAAAGTGAAAAGTCCGAATTACAAGAAATAACACTTTTTTTAAAAAAATTGCCAATGCGGGTGAATACCAGAGTGTTCAACGTAGTTGGAATCCGACTACGTTAAATACGCTGGTATTCGACCACATTGGTAAATTATTATTTCTTGTAGTTCAGACTCATCTCTTTTCAAAACAGTTTATCAATTTTAAGAAAAGGACGGTCTAATTTATCTTCCAGGGAATCTTTAAATAAATCATACTGTTCAGCTAAAATTTGTTTTAAACTTCAATTTTCTCAAAATTTTAATTTTCATAAAAATTTACATATCTCAAAAACTATTAGAGGTTTGTATATAAAAGTTTCAGAATATGTTTTAAATCATATGGACAACGAAATGAACCAAAAGTTTTATTGCCGGTGATTACTTTTTTCATTTATAGGTGTTTATAGAAAAATTAAAATGTGAATTTATAGAAAAAATGCATATATACATATATTTTTACCCATAAATTCTTTGAACTCGAAATTTTTCTTAGATATTGACTTGTTTCATTCATCACGACATTATATAACTTACGTACAAAGCAAAATAAGATGGCAACATTACAATTTTGTGTAGAGTGTTAACAGTTTTGTGAAATTTCCTTTAACTTGACTACAAATTTTCCCATTTCTCAAAATGAACCTAAAGAACATCAAAATTTTAACCAAAGAAGACGGAATCCCCCCTTTTACATGCAAAGACATTCTTACTATCAATGATTTTACTAAGATGCCCAAATCTACTACTGCGCCATCTGTTTACATACAAATTTTTTATGAACATAGGCAATCATTTGAAAAATACGGCACTGCTTTTACAGACGGTTCCAAAATCGGTGACCACGTTGGATCAGCAGTAATATTTGATCACATAGTTCTTTCTAGGAAGCTAAATAAACATTGTTCTGTTTTCACCTCGGAGATTTTTGCCATTTATACTGCTTTAAGAGCGATAAGACTATTATCAGAGAAAGATTGGATCATATATACCGATTCAAAAAGTTCAATTGAAGCAATTTTAAACTATTCCAGACAAAGCCATCCTTTGGTGCACAGTACAGTAAAATTATATTTTAAATTACTGGATCGTAATTTCAACATACTATTTTGTTGGATTCCTGGACACGTTGGTATACCGGGGAATGATCAAGCTGATGCTGCCGCAAAAACAGCTAGTTTAAATGAAGACACTTTTGTTCCGTTTCAAGACTTGGAAGAAATTGTAAAGCAATGTTCGCTTCGTATATGGCAGCATACTTGGAACTCTCAACTTAGTAATAAATTACACTCCATCCAACCTTCCATCTCTGGTTTTAAGAATGACTCTCTCGGCCGCAGAAAGAGTGTTGTGCTGACAAGACTTCGCCTAGGCCATACTTATTTTACTCACAAACATTTACTTCATTCAGATGCAGCTCCAATTTGTGTAAAATGTAATACCATAATTTCTGTTCGGCATATCATATGTGAATGTCCTAAATATCGCCTTCTAAGACTAAAATATTTTGCCAGAGATTATCCAAATTTGCAAGACATAATTGGAGACCCCTACCATGTTAATTTGTTTTCATTTTTACTTGACATCAATTTCATGCATAATATCTAATTTAGAGTTTCACTTCATTATTTTAATTTTACATACTCTTACTTTAATGTTATTCTTTTATCTCTTTTAATATTTTAATTTATTATGAGTTTGGCACAGCTTGGCCAGTATTGGCCTTTGCGCCATAAAAAACCAATAAACAAACAAACAAACATCAAAATATGTTATATTTTCAAATATATTTTTTTTTGTATTTATAGTGTTTATAATTTCCAATACATCCAAAAAATCACAAATAGTTTTTAAAAAATCCAATTTTTCTAAAATTTTCCTCCGAATGTTATCGGATACCTTAAGGGCTAATCGAGTCTTGAGTCTGAAACCCTCCGGTTCCGAAGCCGAGACCTTACCACCAGGCCACGGCTGCCCATATGTCTACTATGGGTCGCATTCGGAAACCCCATTATATGCTTTTGACAATTTTTCATGGCAAGTCTGTATGTCTACTATGAGTTTAGTTTAGTTATATCAACGTCCCGTTGTAAAGCAACACAAGGGCTGTTTTGGGATGGACCTTGTTATTTTGAACCACGGTCAGATGACGAGGACGATACCTGAACTGGCACCCTCCTCTCCACACCACACCACAACAGCGGGAGGACGTTCGGCCTGACAGATTTAACGTGCAAGAGACCCCCTCACACGACGGAATCGAGTCTCAAACCAGAAACCCTCCAGTTCTGAAGCCGAGGCCTTACCACCAAGCCACCACGGCCCCTTTCATGTTTGAGACATCCATGAGTTCGAAAAAAATATTTTTGAAAAATGTCTGTCCGTCTGTATATATGTATGTGAAAAAGGTAATTGAAAAAATACTTTAAACTAGACAGTTGAAATTTGATATATGATTTAGTATGCAGATTTCTGTCAAAATTTGAGTAAAATCCACTCAGAGAAAGTCCATCTGTCCGGTTGTTCGAATATAAGTTGGTTAACTTATACTACAATACGGACGATAACTACAAAACGGAAAGAGCTGGATTGATAAAATTCCAAAAACTCATTTTACATCTACAGCGTAGACACCTGTCAAATTTTGAGATAAATATGAACTAAATTAATTTGATAAATATACAATATGCATTTTTCAAACTCATTCAGTTTTGAAAAGGGGAGATTCATCAAAATATCAAGTTCGAATATTTTGACAATTACAACACTTCCTCTATATACATACATATACGAGAAAGTAAAAAAAAGCAAATTGTATATAAAAACTAATCCAATCAAGACAGATGAACTTGTGGTGATAACTTAATAAGCCAATAACAGCCACTAGGCATTTGCATTCGCTTTTGTCGAATGGATAAATTACTGGACTTCAAACCCCAAAATTGCAGGTTCGATCCTTGGCGGAATTCAACCTACACATTGGCACAATTCAGATAACAACACCACCAAAGTGGTGACCCGGCCGTGATTATTCAAACATCTGTTGTGGCGCCACCAACCTGCAGCAAACGCAACCAACATAAAATCGTCAGACTCGACGCAGCAACAACAACATTCTCTTCGCTGGCCATAACGCTTTTAGCTATAAAATCTTTCGTTTCTACCGACTCACAGGTAGGGGAAAATTGTGGCGACATCTTAAAAAGATAGTAACAACAATTAGACACGAGCTTTCACTTTTGTCGAATGGATAAGTGACTGGACTTCAAACCCAAACACCGCATGCTCGATCCTTGGAGAATTCAACCTACATATCGGCACAAACTAAAACATCATAGTAAGGTGTTTCAGATTGAAGTTCGAGCCCCCTTCTAACCCCCCCCCCATTTTTTCCCTTTTTGAATTTTTCTAATATCTCAGTAATTTTTCCGGTCCTCTAAACTGATGTGGGGGCCTCGGTGGCCTGGTAGTAAAATCGGCTTCGGAACCGGAGGGTTTCATGGCTCGATACTCGATTCCATCGAAGAACCGTCGTGTGAGGGGGTCTCTTGCACGTTCAATCTGTCAGGCCAAACGTCCTCCCGCTGTTGTGGAGAGGAGGGTGCCAGCTCAGGTGTAGTCCTCGTCATCTGACCATGGCTCAAAATCACGAGGTCCATCCCAAACTAGCCCTCGTGTTGCTTTAAATGGGACATTCATATAACAACTAATTTAATGTGGATTAGGAATTCTCTTTTATTTGCTCAGTACTTAAACAATTATAACATGTCAGAGTGTTTTCTCTTTTTCTCATTCGCATCTGAAGATTTTCCAAGTAGAATTTTCAATTACATTAATCATGCATAGACCAATTCCTTCTAGGTATGCTCTTTTTTAGATGTAAATGCAGAATTTACAATCTAAATCTAGTTTTCAAAGCAGAATTAAAATATACCAGCGGGTGACCGAGCTCCGCTCGAAGAAAACAGGTATCGAAGCTAACTCAAAGATTTAAATTTTCAATTGGGATTTATCAAAACAATACATGCCATAAGAAAATTTGTGAAACCATTGGTGAAAAGATAACCGGTTAAAGTGCACCATTGTAAACTATTCTAAACAAAGTTAGAGTTTGGAAAGGGAACTATTCTATACAAAGGTAAAGTTTGAAAAGTCATAGGAAATAAAATGTAATTGATAACAAAAAATTATACAATTAAAGAAATGGTACAAAGTGAGCAGTGTAAATATTAGGAAATAGACAAAGAAAATTTAAGTGCTGCCATCTATAGCCATTATGGTGAACTAATAAAGTTTGAAAATATCCTATCTGTAACTCCGAACTGCTCGACCGTAGCGCTTCAAAACCGGCGCCAATCGATTCCTTCCTCGTGGCCAAAAACCCCAGACCCCCAAGTTTACCGGAGTTTATTAATTCTGGGGTGATTTTCGACTTGGCAACCACTCCTCGTATTATAGTAAAGGATTTAAATGAACTAGTTATGAGCTTGGCTTTTCTATTGGCAAATATTGAGTGGCAAATTTTATTTAAATGAAAGCTTTGGAATAGAATGGCAAGCGAATGAGTAGTCGGTAGTGGAATAATAAGAGGTTCCATCTTTATAACAAACATGAAAGAAAAAAAATCAGAAATATTTATTATTAATCTCAAACAATTTAGTTTTTTCTTTTTATTCTTTTCTTTTTTTTGCAATATTTTTAAAATTCGAATGTGTTAAACAACTCTTTTAAGTGTTAAGATTAAGGTATCCGACTACGTTAAAAACGCTGGTTATCGACACATTGGCAAAAAAATTTTAATTGTTATTTTTTGTAGTTAAGACATTCTTCTTTCAAAAACTATTTTCTTTTCCTTGGGAAAGAAAGGTCTGACTTATTATCCAAGGTTACATTCTAGCTAAAATTTGTCTTAAAATTCAATTTTCTCAAAGACTTTAATTTTCATTAAAATTCTCCATTGTTAACATATCTCCAAAACTAATAGAGGTATTTACGCAAAAATTTCAACCTTTGTTTTAAATAATATGGGCAATGAAATGAACCAAAAGTTTTATAGCTGATGAAATACTTTTTTATTTATAGGTGTTTTTTAGAAAAACTCAGTCTTGAAATCTTTTGAAGCGGTATAAAATAGACGCAAATACATACATACGTGACTAAAACACGTGGCCTATTTGGGGAACTGGGCAATCGAGTGTCAAGGTCCACTAAAATGTAAGTTATAGCTTGTTGTTCTGATTCGATGGTCGCAATCCTTGTTTTGTAGGCCAACGACGAAAGTGGACATCACGAT
Source organism: Argiope trifasciata (assembly GCA_026543055.1). Lineage (NCBI taxonomy): Eukaryota > Metazoa > Arthropoda > Arachnida > Araneae > Araneidae > Argiope > Argiope trifasciata. Next base: position 7,099 of record JAPMOQ010033466.1, read on the forward strand.
CCCACGCGAATTTTTTCCATTATTTTCTCGGAAAAGTAGTCCGTGTTTCAACTGTAACATGCTTTCCGTTGTTCTAGAAATATGTATGCGAAGCCTCTGAATTTTTAGAATTTTGTTACTACATTGTGACAATTGAAAAATGCAAAAAATACAAATAAAATTCTTGCTTTTTTTATATAAAAACAATTCTTTACAAATAGCAGAAATATCCTGTCTTCTAGATTATCAAATAGGAAAAGTCGGCAACCGGTTATGGGTGCTACAACATAGGTACTCATATTTTTACCTCCAACCTCTTTGCATCTCAAGATTTTTCTTACATTTTGGTTCATTTCATTCATCATTATGTTCTAAAACTAGTGTCCAAAGAAAAATAGGATTGCAGCATTACCATTTTGTAAAGAGTATGAGCCGTTTTGTTCAAATTTCATTCAAATTTATCATCAAATATCCTATTTCTAAAAATATATTTCATTTTCATATAGTTTTATTGTATCAATAGTACTTTGTATTATAATTGACAATACATCTAAAAACCATAGTTTTAAATGTTTTTTTAAAAAATGCTATTTTTCAAAATTTTTCCTTCGAACGCAGTCGGATACGTTAAGTGCGAAATTCAAGATCAGTCAAACCAATTTGGCCAAAATAAAGAAAGGAACCTAAAGGAAACTATAATTTCCGATAAGGATGTGTGCTGAACTATACGCAATAGAATTTAGCTATGATTTCATTTATAAAGAAGCTTATGACTGGAAAAGGAACCACGACTGGAATAATGAACACTGATGTAGAATCACCGAAAAAGAAATGTGAAATAAAAACAAAACTGTCCCTAACTTCAACTTAGTATAGCTTCTGATCAATTTTGGAATGATTCAAGAAGAGAAAATTAACTCAGAAACCTTCAGTGGAAGAATCTGTTAAACTTATATTTGATGATAATCTTTTTACAAATATAAAAGCCAGTCGTGCTCGCCTAGATCTCTGGATTTAACGCGCACAGGTGCTTTTTTTTGGAGTACATCATGAACATAATCTCAAAATTCCTACAGAATATGATAAAAATGTGTGACTAAACAGAATTGCAAATAGAATTGTGTAAGAAATTAATTAATTTTTATTATTATTTACAAACGCTAATATAAGTAATACATTGCAAATTTTGTATTTCTATTAAGGTGATATTGTTACGAAGGTCTAAATAAACACACCGTCAGCATTTAACTAACAAACAAGTTTATTAAAGGAGAGATGCGAGTTGCAACTTTACAAGGTCGAGAAGTTGCCCACGACGCGTGGATATCAGCTTTTATACCGCAACAGAATATTCGAGAAACAGCTAATTTGCATAACAAAGAAAGGTCTAGAATGTCAGAGAACATAAGAAAACATTAACTAAAAATCCCCGCCTTGATTATAACAGCAATGCCGAGCATCGAATCCGCAAACTCTGGGTTTGGATCTGTATTTTGTTCGCGTTTTGAGCTTGTGGGAAACTTTCTTTATTCCGCAAAATTTTCCAGATTGTTTTTTTTTTCTTTTTGCTATTCCTGTTCTTATTACTAACTTGCTGTTCATGCTTTTATGGAAACTCATCTAAGGAATGAACGAACTAACTAGCTCGATAAGAAAGAAATATATTTTACACCAATAAAAAACCTAGCCACCAGGCATAACCAAAGGCGCAATCAACAACATACACGCAAAAGAAACACGGCGTTAATTAAACAATAGCAACAACACTATAACGCGCTTTGCCCAAGCTAGCAAGGCGAAAAAATTCAGCTTCTTGCTTTTATATTATTTTTCCAACATAACAAAGAATTTCAAGAATAATCAAAGAATTTCAGTTCCTAAGAGAAAGACAAAATTCTTTCATTTTTGTCTCCAAGAGTGGGCGTCATTTATTGGACATTTTTCATTTTTTAATCTCCTTTTTTTTGGCTATATATTTATAAAAGTCGAAGTAATTTATTTACATTAATGATATAGGGTCCTCATAGAAAATTGGCAATTCTCTTTTTTCAATAATAAGACCAACGCTACAAGAAAGCATTATTATAGTTTATTTACAAATTTTATGTGAGTCATGGTGTCACAAAATTAACACAAGATTTAGATTTGCCACCATTCGTGCAGTTAAGAGTTAGAATCCTATTTAAAAATAATTTGATAACTAATATTTAGAGTTAGTAAAAATGGCAGAACGATTGCGTTTTCAATACTAAGCAATATTTCAAGAACAATGAAAATCTGACTGCCACAGTTCGAAAATTTGAGAATTGGCCTCCTAGATCACGTAATTTAACATTATTGGATATCTTCTTATGGGTTATTTCAATTGAAAGGTCTATGCATTCATGCCCACAAGCACGCACTCATTGAAGGAGGAAATTACGACACAATAGAGCATTGTGTTTTCATTACTAAATAGTATTTCAAGAATAATGGAAATCTGACTGCCACGTATCGAAAATTTGAAAATTGGCCCCCTAGATCTCTTAATTTAACACCAATGTTTTTCTTCTTATGGGTTATTTGAAGTCAAAAGTCTATGCCTACATGTCCACAAGCTCGCGCGCATTGAAGGAGGAAATTCACAGTTGCATTAACGAAATTCAACCACATTTATACAAAATGGCCAAGGAAAATTGTAACAAAATAATATCTATGGGCCAGCAAAGAAGTGGAGGCTCTATATGTTTTCTATATATAACACTATCTTTTGCTTTTTATGATTCAATAAAAATTTTAAAATTTTAAAATTGTATTTTATTTAATTGAAATCTCGCATTAACCCGTTCTTCTATCTTACAACGTTCTTTTTTTACTAACTTTGAGCTATCAGCTGCTAAATGAATTTTAGCAGGTTAGCCAACTCTTTACTGCATGAATGGTAGCAAATTCAAATCTTGCGTTAATTTGAGTTTCTTTTTCTTTTTTTTTTTTTTTTGATTTTGCAATAATAAAATCTATAAGACTTTATTTTATCTATCATACATTTTATTTTATTTTGAAAAGAAAATTAAAAAGGTGCTATTAAAACTATGATAACTTCCATATGATTGCATATAAATTATATATAAGCGATAATTATAATATGCAACTGAAAAAAAATTTATCAAACTGTGTAATGTTCTCAAACGTTGATATTATTATGAATTACTTAATTATTATTATAAATTATTTAATAATTTAATATTCAGTTAATAAATTGGTTATGTAATCTTTCTGTTTAAACAAAATTATTTAAATTCGAATTAATTTGTTTATTTTGGTATTAAAGAGGAATTTTTCTTTTTTACTCATAAGGTACTGCCATGATGGAATCGTAAAAAATCCTTTAATTTCGAATTAATTTGTTTATTTTAGCATTAAAGAGGAATTTTTCTTTTTT
>JAPMOQ010033468.1:1274-14581 GCA_026543055.1 Argiope trifasciata
ATATATATATATATATATATATATATATATATATATATATATATATGAAGCTAATATTTTCCAGTTTTTGTTCCAATGAATGTCAAATCGCTTATAATATGTATTTCGAAAACGAAATTTTGGATATTAATATTCTAAGTTATTGCATGTAAAATAATGAACTATAATTGTTACTCTGAGACAATTTATTTTGATTGAGTAAATATCTTACAATTTTTTTCCATTTTTGTAACATTTTTCAAATACATTTGGGAGCATACTATGCAATGATTGAAAAATATAAAATAAAGTGTTCTCGTTATAAACATATTATATACATCCGAAAAAATTGGGGAAATTGTTCTAAATCTGGAAATCTCAGGCGAATTGAAACGGAAGAAATGAATGCCACCATATGAAAATATTCCGTAATAAAAGCCGATAGATTGCAAAATTTACAAGCATAAATACATATTAAATAGTCAACCGTTTAACAGATTTCATTCAAAATTTGATACTAATCTCTATTTTAGATGCTATTCAGGAGCATTTTTAAAAAAGTCTTATATTTCAGTAACTAATTCTGAAAAAACATGAAAAACTCGAGATCAAGAGCTTTATGATAATAGTAAAATGAACACTGACTTAATAATTGAAACAAAATGCTAGATTCAAATAAAATTTCAACCTATTTTTGTAATTTTAATTTTGGATTTGTACTGGGTTGTGTTCCATATGTTATTATTGCATACAAATATGCTTCAGATTTTTTAAAAATATATAAATCAAACAAATCATATCTACATAAAAGGAATTTTTTTTTTTAGTTTAGGTATTTTACGTTCTTCTAATCTTTATTCTTTGAATTAAGAAAATTATTGGAAGAATCAGCACAAGCATTTTTGATGAAAATTAATAGAATCAAATTTAAATCCATCTTCCCACCTTAAAACCATTAAACTTTTGACATCTTTTGCCGTTCGATTAATATCATTATTATTCGATTATTATAATAAAAAAAGAATTTAAAATATTTCCAATGGACAAAAATTTTAATAAATTTCATTTGAATAAAAATTTGAATTTTGAGAAACGTTTCTCTTATTGAACATTTACTTCGTAAGTAGTAACTATAAGATCAGTTTGGGAGCTCTAGACTAAATTGTCTTATACATAGCACTGTTCATTGAAAATTCGTCTACTTACAATATTTAAATCAGGAATTCTTAAAGGAAATTTTTGTCTAATCCTTGTTAACGTTTGTAATAAAAATAAGAAAAAAATGGAATGAATATTAATGCTGTTCAGTAAAAAAAACACATAGGAAAAGATTTCTACATCTATTACTAAAATATTTTCATTGAACATTTATGACTTATTTTTCATAAAATATTATATCGCAACAGAGAATAAAAAAACATTTCTTTTAAGTTTTGTTTCTTGGAATGAATTTCTTCTCAAATACAATTCTTAAACGAATTGATATTTTAAAAGAGTTTTAAATCTGAAACAAAATACCATTTCTTAATTAAAGAAGCAGTAATTTGTTACAAGATTTTATTTAGTATTTGGGAAAAAAAAAATAGTCTCTTGCCGACCTTATGTCAAAATATAAATATAGCCACACTTTCTCGACTTGGATGATGCATATTTCTAAACAGATTAGAAATAATAAATAGATTATAAATAAATAGATATTTTGAAAATAGATGCAAATTTCTACTTTACGCAATTAAATTCCTAGCCCATTGTTTCTTTTATATATGAACTTTGCTGCAAAGTTTAGAGTGTGTGTGTTTTAATATAAGAGAAAAAAAAAATCTATTTGTTGTTGCAATAATCTTGATACCTTTTTCATATGGTACGAAAGGCGAATGATAATTTTTTTTAGTAAGACAGACTAAAATATTTTGTATTGCTTTTAAAAATATGCACTTATAAAACTTTGACAAAGTAATATTAATTTAAGAAAGATTTTCTTCCTTCACGAAAGCGACATAACTTGCCCACTTTAATCTTTGTCAAGATAAGGAATTTGTTATTTAGTGCAAATTAGTTTCCTCTGAAAAATTGTGAAAAAAAGTTCTTTTCGCCGATTTCCACGGCAAAAACTTGCGTAGGAATAAACCGTTTGCGGCAAAGTTGAATACAACCGCTGATGGTGAAATTTCAAGTTTCCGCCCTTTTGGACGTGGACTTAATTTTTAGAAAAACCTCTCTACGGCGCTCAGAGAGAACTAAACATTGCTGTATTGTATTGTCAATATGTGAGAAGTTGTAAATTGGAGAGTTGGGGGAAGGAAGTGGTCAGCAGTAAGATAAGATAACCAGAAACACATTCTCCTCACTGTGGTAATTGGTTCAGCACAGATGGGGGAAAAACCCTCTTTTCTTAAGTTCAAACTCTCTCTGAAATGAAACAGAAGTCCCAACAATGTTGATCTGAATTTCAAGTTAAGGAAGGCGGACGCCCCTAACTTTTTTTCTTGTATGCATGAATCACATGCCCTTTTACAAACCATTTAAAGCAGGAAATAGGGTCATAAATATCAGCCCCCCATCCTTTTTTCAATTGTTCACCGTTTTTCCTTCCCGAAGGATAAAGAATGGTATAATTTCAGGCGCCGGGTCGGCTTTCTTTGGATGCAGATCAGCCTGGTTTAGATTGAAGTGCCGTGTGACAAGACGAGAACTGTAGCGGCTCTGAGGTGTAATCAATCAATGCCATTCATTATTTAGTGGGGAAATAGTAGAAAAAATATGAGATTTTAAACTGAGACCCCAATGATCATAATTTCTTTCATAATCAGTTTTTTTTAATGTTCCCACCCATTTGAAAATTATTTGTTGGACGAATCTCAATTAAGTTTAATTTTTGTTTGAATAAAGAAATTTACTACTTCTGGTACTTACAATTTCAAAAACGAATTTATAAGAATAAAAGGTATCCAAAACATTTATTCTTTAGGGTTGGATGATTTTATTTTCAAAAATTTTAATTAGAAGTTTCATTAAAAAATAATAACATAATTTATTTTTGCTTTATTTATCATCAGAGCATATTATTGGATTAAAAAAATATATTTTTACTTCTTGTTAAGGTTTAAAAAGATTGTTTGAATTCTAATTTCATTTCAGTGAATATAGATATATACATTTGGTTTAAATAATTTTTAGAAGTTTAATCTTAAAATAAATTTGTAATAATGGTTTAATAAAATTCAAAATAATATCATTTCTTATTGAATTATTGAATCACGTTCAATTTGTTAATGCCATGATTTTTTAAAAAAAGCTTTTCCAAAAAAAAATTGGCAATTCCACATTTTCAAATAAAATTCAAAACTTTAAAGCAAATCATTATTTAAGGTTCTTTACTTGATAAGTGTCGTGAAAATTGAAGGCAGTGCAGCACTTAAGTCTTTCACTAGCTTCAAATATTGCTATTTAAGAAAATGTATTTACTATCATTCTTTTTCATTATTATTTTCATTTTACTTGTAACTGCAAAGCTGTTTATAAATTTGCGGAACTTTTGGAAAAAAAGCCCTTTACTAAACATCAGAAATGAAAAGTGATAAACAATTTTCATTATTTTCTATTAAATTTCTGTTATTATTTCTATTGCTTCTAATATTTTATTATTATTTCTATCAAACATATTTGATCTGATAAATTCATTTTGGACATTGCATTTTTCTATCTTCAATTTCTGGCAATTTTGCAAGTCTTATGATGATAACCTTCCTGGTACGCTTTAGCCCTTAGTTTTATAAGGCGGCAAATAAAAAATTCTAAACTTCTAAATATGGAGATTTAGAGCAGAAGGAAAATTAAAAAGAATTAAAAAAACTATTATTGCTACACCTATAAATCTCCTATGAAATTAGGAGAAATATTTGCGTTATGTTAAATTTTTATAAATATGTTGACCATTAACGAAAATTAATGATCTAAAACAGAGTTTCGCAACCGGTGTGCCATGAGCCAGATGCAGGTGTGCCGCGATCAAATACATTGTATTTGACATTTTGCAATTTTTCATCATGTATTTAATACACAATGACAATTTTTTTTCCTAATAATGTCTATTTTTCTAAATATACTAAAGAATAATTATTATAACTAAATAATTATTCAATGGTACCCTTGTGAGAACAGATTTAAATAATGACATGGCTTTAAAATTATACTTCTCCGAAGTTCCATTAGATGTTTTCTGAATTTACGTTAAAAAAGAATATCCTCACATTTCCTATAAAGCAATCTTAACATTACTTCCATTTTCGACGACATATTTATGTGATCAAAGTTTTCAATTCTTGTATTAATTAAAAATGATAAGTGGTCATACTTAAAAGATCTTGATCAAGAACTTCGGGTCGCGGTGTTAAATATTTGGCCAAATATAAAACTTTTGAGTCCATTGAAACAAGCGCAGATATCACATTAATAATTATTATGATTGCGTAGAAATAAATATATAATTAATACAACAAACATTTATTGTAAAGTTTGTGTATCAATGAATACCTATATACTTTAGCTTCTGTGTGCCGCGGAATTCTTGAAAGAAATAAGGTGCGTCTTAGGTGAGAAAAGGTTGCGGAGCACTGATCTAAAACATTGCGAAATAAGTAAAATAATTAGCTTTTATTACTTACCTTTTTTCGTGACATTCCTCACCTTATTATGGCATTATAATAATTAATTTCTTGAACCTTTTTAGAAGAGTATACTATTGCTGCTTATTTGTTAATTTCAGATTTTATTTCGAACATTTTGTTCAATGAGAAATCTCTCTGAATTTAAAAAAACTTAAAAAATTGTAGAAATTCCATGGGACGATATTTTTTTTTGGGGGGGGGGGGGTGTTAAAAACTTAAAAATTATAGATTGGTTTTTGTACATTCTAATAAAATTTTGCGTTTCAGTCTTACACAAAATTACTTACAAAGAAATTGCTCTGCTTTGAAACGATCTTGATCTATTAATTTCTTTTTTTAAGAAAACGTTTTTATTTATTGACTAGCCGCCTTTGGCGACCAGCTGGTTCGCCATGAGTAATGCGTTCTAAAATTTTCAATGAAATCGCATATACATTAGCCTTGAAGTAATTCCGCGCATTGATTGGCCTGAAATTAATATTTTCTTTAAGATGATGGACGGAAAGTTCTAAAAGAACGTTTTTCTAATAATATTCTTCAATTTTATAAATCAGTCAGTTTTAACTATCGTTTATGCTTCCAAAATATTAAAAATGTTTTTTTAAAGAAAGCGAAAAAAAATTATTGAATTAATGATACAGATATTGCAAACGATTATAGAAATATGCCATTAGGTCGAGATCATATCCTGTCTAAATTCAATCAGGTTTACCGTAAATAAAGAAGATTTATTGAATTAATCATTTAGATATTGTAAACGATCATAGAATCCGTTGTCTTGCATTTATTTTTTTAGAAAATATCACATTATATTTAAGTTATTTTATCCAGTCCCGTGCTGAAAGTTGTATTTCTTTAGATTTGATTTGCAATGATAGTTTTTTTTTTTTTAATCTCAACTTTCGTCATTCTTTTTTTTTATCCCGTCACGTGCTAAAAAAACATGGTTAAAATATTTCTTTAAAAATTCATTAAAAATAGAAGCTTACGTTATGCATTAAAACACTGATACCATTAGAAAACTAATTTTTTAATCTTTAAATTGATGTAAAAATCATGTTTGTGCAATAGTATTTTCGGAAGTTATAGCGGAAAATGACGAAATTTCACTTAAATTTTAATGAATTCAAATTCTAATTAAAAATTCGAAAAAAGGGCTCAGAGGTGCACATTCCCGACCTCCAAGGTATACATGTACCAAATTTGGTAGCTGTATGTCCAAAGGCCTGGCCTGTGGAGCGCCAACACACACACATCGAACTTTATTATAAGTATAGATTAAAAGACTGTCCAACAGATAATTTTTAAAAAAGCTTAAAACTATCCTTACTATTTAAGAAATATAAAGTTCGTTTTTGGAGATTCACTATACTTATACGACCATGGGAAATTATTCAAATCCACCGTTTAAAAAAAAAGGTTTGTGTTTCCTAATAATAATTGCATAACAATAAAAATATTTCATAATATTTTCCAAATATTAATTTTTTTAAAAGATAAATGTCTCAACAAATTTAATCAAACTAATATTTACAGATAATCCTGTAAAAAGGTACAATTTAATACTTCTTTTTATTGGTATAAAAATTTAGCAATATGTATTAAATATTAATGATATTGTTTATATATATTTTTTATCATCATAAAAATACACAATGAAAAGATCGACAAAAAAAAAATGCAACTTGTTTTTGCTGATTCTATGAGCATTTTAGACACTTTGCCCCCATTTATCTTAAGTATTTCAACTTACTTTCTAATTTCTAAAAATAAACACACAAAAATATCATTATAATGAATAAAGGAAGCTTAAAGATTACACAGATATAACAGGAATGGGAATAATGTAAGCATATAGAGATACTTGAAATGAAAAGGAAGAGAAAATATTAATTGTTCAATGAGAAATCTCCTTGCATTTCAAGAACCTTGATATTTGAATTTTAGGAATATAACGTGAACTAAACTAATGACCCTAAGTGTTTAAAATATAATGAAAAACTTATCGATATTAAAAAAACTACATATTTGAACAATATAATTATAACTATAGGGAATACTTTATTTAAAAAAATCATTGACTTGTAAGTAATTAATTTACTAATTAGCTTATAACTAAACTTTTATTATTTATTTTCATTTATATATATATATTTAATAATTATATTCTATGGAACTTAATACCAAAGCGGAAGCACAAAACTGCATTATAGCGAGGGCAAAAAAAAAAAATATAATAATAATAATAATTAAGAACTATTTCTTGAAGCGGATGCATACAAACTACGAACTAATAACCGCATTACATCGAGAACCAAAAAAAAAAAGAGGATCTATTTGCCAAAGCGGATGTCAAAGAACCGCTTAACACCCAACACATCGGCGATTCATATCACTCTGACCCAGAAACGGATGGGTAACCGACGTTTGCGAGCTATCGCTCCCTTTGTTTACTATTTGGCGATAACCCTTGGCGACCATCCAGATCAAAGTAAGTACCCCCTTGAAATCGAGGTAAAAAGTGGCAGAAATAATCAAACTACTTTTTACTCCAAAGACGGAGGAATTTGATAAAAAAAAACATTGCTAAGGATGGAATTTGCTAATTACTGTTTACAAAGAAGTTGGCGTCAATCGCGGCGTTCTTGGCGCACTACGTCACTATTGAAGTCCCATATGATTGGTTGAATTTCGTCAGAATCCAAAATTTCGACAGTGATTTCGGACATGTTCGAAAAAATTGTCGATCATCAAAAACTTGCTTGACCAGTTCTTGAGGGTAGAAAAGCGAGCTTGCTCACGGAAAGTCTGACGGTATTTTGCCGTGTGATAAGGCCTTAAAGTAATATCCTTCACTACAAAATTGAAAATCAACAAGTGACTATAGACTTTTTAAAGAATAATATAGCATTGCTCGAATCGAATTTTGGTTACAGCCCGTCTCATGGCCCAAGTCTAATTCTTGACCAAAGCTCTCTTGCTGAAATAAATAATCTTTGTGAGGAAGAAGAGAATTTAGGCATAGGATAAATCCCTTGTTTGTTTGTTTTTCTTTTCTTCCCTGCGTATTTATTTATATTTCCCTTCCCCTCCAATGCATCTTATTCAATGGAATGTCCTGAAAATTAAAAGTAAAATCCCTTGGCAGCTCGATCGAGCAGCCAAGCGATTTTACTTTTAAGGGACGAACCCCCTTTTTCTCTTTCTCTGTGTCTGGTATTGCAGGAATCTTGGCCGAGTGCATTGGAACCCTTTTCAATTAAAAATAAAACAAGAATTCTTATTAAAAGGCAAAATTCAACAAGAGGCCCCTTATTACGGTTTTTCGTCAGGATATCCCGGTACAGCTTATTGCTCCCACCTTTTCTCCATCGGATGAGGAGGTTTTGACTTTAAAGATTTGGATTGGTATTAACTCAGATTTTCCAATCACAATTATTACCTTCTATTCACTTTGTGGCAAGTTTGAAGCTTCCTGGCTGGATTCTTTTGCCTCTCAAGTTCCTCCTTTCTTGTTGTTGGATGATTTCAATTTGCACCTTCTGGTACTCGAAAGCAAGTTAGCATCTAACTTGGTTTTAGATTGGATTAGCTTTAAGCAAACGTGTTTACTTAATACAAACAAGTTCACGAGATATCAAGAGATCCAAACACCAACTTTACTAGATTTGTCGATTTGTTTAATATGTATAGTAAATAAAATTAAAATAGAGATTTTCCATTATCCATATGACAGTTATCAATGCCCCATTGTCATCTCGGTTTGTAACATCGGCATGAAGTTTCTTCATACCCGCAAATACATAACTTGGAATACATTTTTTAGAAAGGTTAAAGAGCTTATTCAAAGGTAGGGTCGAGCAACTTTCTTCCCTCGACAATTTTACTCAAACTTTTCAGGAAAGTGCTAATCCATCCTCTTGCTCTCTTTGGTGGGTTGTAAAATGTCATTACCTCAAGGTATTGAAAAGAAAATTAATTAGAAAGGTATAACCATATCTTTCCAATGCGAATTGAGTCGCCTTTAGGAATATGGCTTCGGTTCTTAGAAAATGTGTTTGGGAGAGAATATTTCAAAAGATTGCATCTTCACATTGCGTTTTCTGGATTATTAAAACTGCTGAACAAGGATAGGAACCCATACATTAACAATCTTATTCTTAACTCGGGCATCACACTACCAAGCACCACACTCAGGTTAAGGAAATCGCATATAGCTTAATCAAGAGAGCACCGAACTAACGACTTCCTTCGGGTTTCTTGATTCAGCTTGCCGAGACAGCTGAAAACAACTGATTGAAATGTCCTTTTTTTCCATTAAGGAGCTTCACTATGCTCTCTCACAAACCCGAAATAAATCCCCAGGTCAGTTTAAAAAATGCTGTCATGCGTCGCGGAAGAAAATGCAATTATATTACCAGATGTGTTAAATAACTTATGGGCAAACAATACAATGCATTTATTTATGTAACGACTTCTGGCATCACTGGGTATCGTTTGAATCAATCGGTTTCTAATGTCGCATTAAAGTTGATTAAAGCCTAAATTTGGTTTTTGCAATGCTAATCTTTTATTACAATTTGATCAACCAGTTTATTATTTTTTTTTGCACTACCACATCACTTGATTTAGCAGGATGGAGCAACTTTTAAAACCTGAAAGCTGAAAAAACCTAAATTGGCAACAACAAAATAAGAAACAGCAACTGTAAATAGTCCGTAAGGAGTGCCAGATTTGGCGCGTAATTTTTGGGGGTGTATATCAAAGTTGTACCCAAACTACAATTACTGTGTAACTACGTCTCCTCTAAAGTTTTTTGATGTATTAGTGACTCAGAAAAATACCCAGACGCTATTGAATTACTTGAATCGCTATACATCGTCAAGCGAAATGAAATTTTCTCCAGACATGGCTTAGCATCAATAACTCAACAAACAAGAGAATCTATCTATGAATACCTCCAGATATTGAAAAAAAATGAAAAAAAAAAAAACTGTGAATTTAAAGATGTAACAGCCTATCAAAATAAAGATGAGTACATAAGGGACGCTTTTATCCGAGGAATAAAGAGTTCATGTATACGAGGAAGACTGTTGGAAAACACCACCATTACATTAGAAAAAGTCTATGATCAGGCTAGATCACTTGAACTAGCTGAGCTACATTCTGCATCTTATTCAAACATGTTCAATCCAACTGCAGTTGTTGCCATCGATCACACAGAGGGAAATTTAGAAGACACCCAACGAACTTCAACTGTTTTAATAAGAACCGAAAAATGCTTTTTTTGTGTGTGTGGAAACGAACGCCATCCAAGGAACTCTTGTCCAGCCAAGAAAGTTATCTGCAGAAAGTGTTGCAAGAAAGGATATTACCAACAAGTGTGCAAATCAAGACCCACACTTATAGCCGCAAATGCTACAGTCACTACATTGCTTTTGGTTTTTGCTATAGAAATACCTCATTGTCTCCGAAAATCTATAAATAAAGTGTTAGTAAATGGAGTAAAGTTAAATGCACTTATTGATACCGGTAGTGCTCTTACTTTCCTGAATGAGCGTCATGTGTAAAAATGCAAAATTGCTGTAAAACCATTCTTTGGTGAAATAACTATGGCTAACTCATCTTTAACTTCGGATATTACTGGATGTGGTTTTCTTACTTTAAAGATGCAGACTCATACACACATTATTATTGATCTAATCATGAAAAATCTATGTGCTGACTTTTTAATTGGGCATAATTTTCTAAACAGACATTCTTCAATAGAAATTGAATTCCGCGGTGACAGAACAGATAGCCCCTTAAAATCTGCTCATTGGCTACTGCCTTAGTTCCACCTGCATCCTTATTTGCAAATCTTACACCAGATTGCAATCCTGTTATAACTAAATCAAGACGACATACAGATGCAGATAAAATATTCATTGCTGATTAAGTGGAGAAATTGCTCAAAGTAGCAGTGATTGAACCTTGTCCACCATGGCGTGCCCAGGTTTTTGTAGTAACGGGAGAAAATCACAAACCTAGAATGGTTGTTGATTATTCACAAACCATTAACAGATTTGCAATGTTAGATGCCTACCCTCTCCCGAAAATAGATGAATTGATTCAGAAGGTATCTCAATATAAAGTATTTAGCCCCATTGACCTCAAGAGTGCCGACCACGAAGTGCCCATTCCAGAATCCAATAAACAATATACAGTCTTTGAAGCCCCTGGAAAATTTATCAGTTCCTTAGAATCCCTTTTGGAGTTACTAATGGTGTTCCAGCTTTCCAAAGGAACATCGACAGAATAATCAAAGATGAAACCTCGAAGGCACTTTAGATTACCTGGATGGTGTTACTGTTTTTGGTTTGAACATGACCGAAATTCGAAGAGAGTTTTGGTCGTAGTGAAAAAATATAGCCTGACTATAAATCAAGATAAATGTAATTTCTCAATATAGCGTGTAAAGTTATTAGGATATCTCACTGAAAATAAGATTATTAAACCCGATTTTGATAGGCTCGCACCACTGATGAACTTACTTATACCAAATAACATAGCAACCCTTCAAAGGACTGTAGGTATGTCGGCCCATTATTGCCGTTGGATTCCCAGATTTTCAGAGAAAACTCGACCCCTTACAAAAGGAACATTCCCTCTTTCTGAAGAAGCTGAGGAAATATTCAATTCTCTCAAAAAAGACGTAGCAGAGGCTTCATTCTCCGCAACTGAGAACAATATACCTTTTAGAGTTAAAACTGATGCTTCAGAAGGTGCAAATTCCATTGGGGCAATTCTCAGTCAAGCAGAATGTCCCATAGCCTTCTTTTCAAGAACACTTAATACAGCTGAACAAAGGCACTCCTCAGTGGAAAAGAGAAGTTTATGCAATTGTGGAGTCTTTGAGAAGCTGTAGGCACTACCAGATCGGATGACATTTTTAAGTCCTCACTGATCAGAGATCAGTTTCCTGTTTGACCAGCATCACTCCAGTAAAATAAATAAATGAAACAATTATGAGATGGCGGCTCGAATTGGCTAACTTTAAATTTGATATAATTTACCGTGCAGAAAAACGTAACAGACCTAGAGGAAATGGACAAGTTGAACAATCCTAGAGGAAATTGACAAGTCGAGAGATACAATGGTATTGTATGGAAGACGGTATTTCTAGACTTGAAATCAAAGGGTATGTAGACAGAACGATGGGAAGAAGTCCTTCAGCCAGCACTTCACTGCTGTGCACAACTACAAAAACTATTCGTCATGAACGAATGTTTAATCATCCCAGAAGATCTTTCAATGGTCGTCCCCTGCCTACATGTTTGACCCAACCAGGTCCAGTTCTAATGAAAATTCACGTGTGGTATACCAAATATGATCCTATCGTGCAGGAAGTGGAACTAATTGAAGTTAATCCAGACTATACACATGTAAAACTGTCTGATGGACAGAAATCAAGTATCTCTATTAGACATTTGGCACCTAAAGGTGTGTTCACAGTAAGTGTTGAGACTCTATCTGAATTTCCTATCATTCAGTCGTTTCTCCTCTTAATGCGTTTAAAAGATGTGGTTTTTAAGACAACAATAATCACACGTAGTTAATCTTACTCCATTTATTTCTAAAAACTATTTACAATTCTATACACAAGGTGTTGCCAAACACTCAAAGAAAACATTAGTTTCGCGCGCAATTAATTCTGGTTTTAGGCATCTAAAAGTAAATTCTAGCTCTAGTATTCTTAAAGTAAAATCTGGCTTTTCAGACAATAGCGCTCGTAACATCCTCCCACCTTTTGATTTTTAAATTAAGAGGATACAAAATCAAAATGACTCAAAATATTAACAAAATATTACATCCAAAATATTAAGAAGTTAAAACATGAAATGCACTTATTTAAAAAGGATATAATAAAGTTTAAAAGTCAATTGAAACGTGAAGGTTTAACTACTCTTCTTCCAATACTAGTTGTTATTTCACAGTCCTTTTCTGAGATCAAAATTTCAGTACCCTTATTCGAAGCAACAGGTTCGTTATTTCTCCCTACAACGGGATCGTCATTGTCTAATTCCAATGGGTATAAATGTTGCACAGGACGCACAAGTTCTCCACTCGCTGTTTTCAGCTTTACTACTCTGATGCAACCATCTTTCCCAGGGAACATGTTGATAACCTTTCCCAAAGGCCAGTCTAGTCGCTTTTTAATATAACTTTTAATTATAACAATATCTCCCACTTTCACTTGTCTTGACTCCTTTCTCTTTGGCTTCCTTTGGATCAACAAGCTTAGATACTCTTTTCGAAATCTTTTTCTCAAGTCCTCTCGTAATTTTTGTTGATACTGATATCGTTTGGATATATTTACTTTATCCAAAGTATCTAAATCGGGAACTCCCACCCTTGTAGTTTCTTGAAGAAACATTGAGGGTGTCAGTGGAATTAAATCATTCGGATCTTCTGACATATAATTCAGAGGTCGAGAATTGATATTGGCTTCAACGTCACAAAGAATAATAAACATCTCTTCATAATAAAGTGAAGCTTTTCCCAAAATTCTTCTTAAAAGCTTCTTCACCATCTGGATCACGCGCTCAAAAAATCCATACCACCAAGTAGCTGTTGGGGGGTTAAATTTCCCCTGAATTCTTAAGACAGAAGCTTCATTTA
>JAPMOQ010033470.1:0-11857 GCA_026543055.1 Argiope trifasciata
TATTGAAAAACATTGTGTTTGCAATATTGGATAGAAGTGTACTGGCGTTTCTAGATTGTCTACATATTCTGTCTTACCTAAAAATTTTTATTTTTCTGTGCATCATCTTGTAAATATTGTTATAATCCATGTAACTGTATTTAACTGTGACTCAATCTTTGGTGTTTCGTCTGTAACTATATGTTAACTTTTCTCTTTTTTTAAAAAAAAATTCAGTTCTGTTTATATACTGTGAACATGTAGTTATTAAGTGTTTTAAACATTCCTGTATATTCTATCACTGTAGCAGTTGCATTACTTTATCTTTTTTTTTTGGACAACTGATGCCTATACCTGTTAGGCACGCATCCCATTGTACTTTGCGATTTTAATAAGAATGAGATGCAATGCTGTGTGCGTGAATGACTTGTCTTTGTGTTTGTTTATTGTGTTAATGCAATTATTAAAGAAATGTTGCCGAAAACATACATCCTGTTGCTTGCATGGATCATAATACTGGACCCATTGTACTTTGCGATTTTAATAAGAATGACATGCAATGCTGTGTGCGTGAATGTCTTGTCTTTGTTTATTGTGTTAATGCAATTATTAAAGAAATGTTGCCGAAAACATACATCCTGTTGCTTGTATGGATCATAATAATCTACACTCCACCACATTGGAGCCCAACGAAAAATAATTTCTGTTGAAATGAAAGTGAAATCCTCCTGCAATAACGAAAATTTTTCCGCCACCACAATGGCACACAGGGAAAAGTATTTCCTGATAATATGAAAGTGAAGTCGTCCCGGCGATCACAAGATTTTCCCACCACCATATTGGCGTGTCATCCTGACACAGAATAATTTTTCCCATCTCGTGAATGGTTCATCATTATGTTCCAGCGAAAGGATGAAACGAAAGTGAAGTGATCCCGACGATCGCAAGAAAATTTTCCCGCCCGCAGCAAATTATGAAATGTGTCGTCCTGACACAGAGTATAATTTTTCTCACCCCGAGAACGCATCGTCCTGACACATGTCATCATTTTTCTCATCCCGAGAAGGGCTAATCATTGTGTTCCAGACATTAGTCCTCAAAAATGAATTGGTGTCTGCCATCTTCGCCTTCTTGATATCCTAAGAAGTATTCCAGTATTCAGTTTTAAATCCTAACTCGAAGGGGATTCGACCTCTGTGCCGAGTATAATTTATTATTTGTGCATCTTCTATAAAAATCTGCATTTAAATCCAATGAAGAAAGTGTGTGTATATTTTTCAAATTACAACCCGGAAAAATTCATCATTTTTGTTTTGGTCCTTCCTGTCCTTACCTGTTCCCAGACCCAATGTCATAACCATGTTTTCATAATTATTATTGTTTGACTTCAATAGCATCCAGCATTTACTTCATTGAAATACTACATCCTTTCATATTTGAATACACCAAGATTCTTCACCTTCTGTGAAATGCTTTATACTATTTAATATTTATTCTAAAATTCTATGTTATAAAAGGAATTGTTCCAGAATTCTAAATAACTAAACTTTAAGATATTGTTTAAATTGAATATTGCATTATATATTTTTTAATTTGTTGGATCTTTTTACAAAATATCGTAATAATTTCCCAGTCACTTCTGTTTTCATAGCATATTCATCGTTACAAGTTTATATTTTGAAATATATGTGTTTTGTTATTTGATCTCTATCATTGGAAAGTGCGTAAGAACATATATTTTAAATATTAAGATATTCTATATGGTGAATTTCAAGTTGTTATATTTCTGTATTTTATTTAAGCACGAATTAATTTATTGCGCTTGATATATTTCGTGGTTCGTAAGTTTGTTAACCGCGAAAACTCTGTTCTCGTTTTCTGATACCATTTTATGTGCCCTTGAGAGACACACCAAGTCTCAGCCATTTGTAACTAAGTGATTGACTAAAAAAAATAAACAAAATTCAAGCTAACTCTAAAGTTATATATTTTATCTAAGAGCACAAACTCTTAGTTACAATTTAATATTAATTGCACAAAACAATAACACGATAAAACAGGCAGTGAAAATTATAACATGCTACGTTGTTGACGGCTGGAAGTTGACTCCCAAACTTTTTGTTAGTGCCACTAAAGGGCGCGCCTAGTTTATATATATATATATATATATATATATATATATATTCAAAAGAGAGAGTAAGTGTGTAACGGATCCTTCATATTCAAATTTTTTTTTAACTTCCTATTTCATTTCAATAATTAAAAATCGCTCTTCTATCTGAAGGGAAAAAATATCCAAAATCCCACCACCTTGCCGAGACGGTCTTCAATGAAGTAAGAGGAGGATGTAGCAGTTGTATTATTTTATTTATTATTTTTTGAGGGGATAACAGATGGCTATGTCTGTTAGGTACGCAACCTAAAGGGCTTTGCAATTGTAATTAGAATGAGATGCAATACTGTTATGTTAGGCTGCACGCGTGAATGTCTTGTCTTTGTATTTGTTTAATGTGGGAATGTGATTATAAAAGAAAAGTTCCCCAAAACATGATTATGCACGGATCATAATCTATATTCCACCACATCGTATTAATGTTAATTAAAATGCCACTCGGATCTAGAAGAAAGAAAAAAAAACGTGTATTCAAGATACGAGAAAATGCACAAATAGTTCTCATGTGTTACTTATAATGGAATATGCTTTTAAGGAAGGCAAGCAGCAATTTAACATTATTTGAAATAATTGCATATTAAAACAAAGTTTTTATTTGCATAGAGAAAAAGACCAATTTATATATTATCTAGAATTTAGCTAGACAAAATCTATATATTAAGGCCGGGAGGGATATATTACCTCTCATGCTTTTTCATTGTAATCATGCAAAATTATGCACTCGGGTGAAATAAAACAAAGAAATTTTGTTGTTTTGATACAAATCATTAACAAAGAATTTTTAAATTAATTCATAGTTGCCATTTCACGTATATGGACATCAATTTCTGAAACTTCTACAGATTTTTCAGCTATCAGTTTCATGGAGCTAATGGACGTAATCTGTAACAAATAAGATACAGCTTTTCAGTATGGTCTAACGTGCAATTTTTTGTCTATTTATTTTTCAGTGAAAATATATCCGATATATCGTTGAATTATTTAAAGGACGAATGTTATTTAACAAGTTTTAATGCCCGTAAAAATTTAGCATTAAATTATTGTTTTTGAACTAAAAGGTAAAAGGAATATAATCATAGTAAAAGGAATATAATCTTATTTGCATCATTTGTCTTTTAAATTTAATATATTTCTCTCATTAGCAGAATTTCGACTAACAATCTGTTTAATCTAATCAGTATCTGGAATAAAATTCTCAGTGACAGTCGTCCTGGTCAGAATTTTTGGACAATAAAGAATATTTTAAACACGATGATGATACCTTTCTACAATTCGATCATGATCAACAAAAATTTTGGGCCGTTTTCATGAGCTCAAATGTTAATTACAGTAAAAAGAAGCTTTGCATTATCATTAAAAATATATTTCGTAAGTTACTTTTTAATTCAATCATCTAAAAAAACCAAAATCTTATTGGTTTAATTATTTATAGAATCAAGTAAAAGATAAAAGAAAAATTTCGTAAAACATAGATGCTTTCATCTTACCTCTTGGGCTATCCTTCGTTCCTCAGTTTCTATAAATAATAAAAAAAGTATTTTTTACAACTGCTTGAATTACCAATGGGACAAATAAAGAGATACAAGAAATTAACACAGAATCTCCAAAACAATTTTACATTCATAATACAATTAATTGTAAACAATAAATATATATCAAAATATTTCATATTTATGCAATAGATGCATTAAATATATTCTATTTAGTGCTTATGAATTAAGTAATAATATTTTATGCATGTCAGTCTGAAATTTTACATTTCAGTTGCTTTGGAAGAAGGTATGGAAAACCTAATCCACCGATATGACAAATGTGTTATTGCGATTAGTCGAATGACTAATGTGATTGTATACAAAGTTTTGCAATGAATTTCGTCTTATTCGATACTTATTTATGGTTTATCGGAGGTTGAAAAGAAATAAAACCTTCGTAGTTATAAAAAAGTGAATTCTTTAAACAAATGCTTTTAATATGATATTGACAAAAAGGATTTACTAACATTTTTATTAAAAAACTCTGCAGTGCTAACAGAAATATCGTAGAAATGCGAGGCACACAAACGAATGAGCGAAAATTCAAAAAAAAAAAAAAATCTTTATATATGTCACAAGAAACGAACAAAATATCAAAGATTTTACTTATAAAAGTAAATTCGAAAGCAGTAAAGCGGTGTCTAGGAAATGTTTTAAAACTTAAATACATGAAATTTGCCTTGGTGGTATTTCGTAAAGTGACCCTATAGACTACTTATTCCGAATTGTACACTTTATTTCTGGAAAGTATCATTCAATATTTTGCTCTATGGATTAATATTCTTCAGCGTATTTATTCTCAGAATTCTTTCTGTTTATAATAGAAGGGTGAAGATTCGTTACATGTTTGCATAGAGCAAGCATCATTTCAGAACAAGATACTGTGCGATAGTCATTCGAATGTTTGAGCTTCTGAATGATTAACAATATCGTAATGATATCATAACTACATTCTTGGGCATATTGAGCAAATAAAAATGCTACTCTAAAAAAATTTCCTTTCGGTATTTAACACCATTTTTTTAATCCTGACACATTTTTATTACATATTTTTTCTAGAAAGACTATAAGAATAAAAATTTCCTTCATTCAATATTTTAATGTCATTATCATTTTTATTTTAATTTGAGATAGTAACTGACACACATCTCTCTAATTTGAAGCGAGAACGATCGAGACGTCCTTTTTATGAATTTTTAATTAGATGTTTGTTTTAAAGATTTCAAATCTTTACCGGTCTGTCCATTTAAAAACTATAGTCAAAAAAGCTTAAATATATCAAACTGGATATGGCATTTTGAGACTTCAATTGTAATTTTATGTCATATATCGGTTTCAATCGGTTGGGAAAAACGCATCTAGAACACAAATTCGATATTTATATACTGTTATCCGCATACCAGGGATTAGTCGCTAAATAACTCGCCTAAGATGAAAAAATAGATTCAGTAAACACGATACATTTCGAGTCAAAATCTTTACGTAACTATTGTACGACAATGCTATGCAAGGGGCTTTCTGGGATAACGCCTTCCCTAGAGAGTGAGCAAGAAAGTTTTGGGGAGACGCTCCACTTGATTCCATCATATAGTTATGAGAGAAAAAGATACTGCAAATGTTAGGAACGATGTTTTAAGCATTTTTCCATTGTAGAAAATTTTTTCGAGGGTGTTTAATTTAAAAGTAAATAACATAATGAAAAATAATTGATGGAATATAATTAATTGAAAATGTCGCACAATGAAATTTTTTTTTAATGTAAACACGAAAAAATTTCATAGAACATTTTTATCTTCACATTTCATGATTTTTTTATTCATCAATCGTTCTCTAAGTGTGGATTGTCTTAACTAATTATTAAATATTAACAATTAGTAAAATAAGAAAAATGTAATTGTACAGAATTATTTACTGCACATCATAACAAGACAAATTAGAGTAGCCTGGAGATGTACAATGCGCGTAAACCAGACAGAATGGTGATTTGAGCTAAAACGAAATGAATATTTTATTCCTGATAGTTCAAGATGAATTATAATGTTAAACGAGAATGTTATGTAGAATGAATTAAGTGTTCCTTGGATTTAAAATGAAAATCATTACGAGTTACAATTCCGAAGAATTAGTTCTAAATTACTCATGGTAATACATTTTTAGATATCTGCTGTAAAATATGATTCTAGAACTTTTGGTTAGTTATTTGATAGCTTCTAAATTCTTGGTGGTGACTAAAACAACAACAAAAAAATTCTGGTGTCATGAACTCTACAAAAATTTAAAGTTTAATGTTATTAGCATATGTAATAGTTTATCTTATGAGAGGCTCTAGCCATTGTTTTGAAAATGTCGCCGAAAAAAGTTTAATTGAAAGTAGCCTAATGATGATTGTGTTACATTGATTAATATATAGCTTACTAAAGAAAATAGAAATAAGCGAAAAAATGTCTACTTACTATCACCATGTTCACTTGAAATTTCTTGTTCAGATGGCCCTTCAACGTTCCCTTCCGGAAGTGCTGGCGTATTCACTTCACTATAAAATTTTGTATTATGCTATTGTTTGATATTTTTATTTATTAGTTTCATCTTTAATTTTAAATGGAAAAATGCGCTGTTCTTAGAAAGTGAGACGGACCTAAGCAACTAAACTTAAATTTGAATTGAATCTGCCGAGAAATAAACAATCAATTATAGTTCATAAATTTGAAATTCTTTAAAAATAAGATTTTCTTTAAAATAAAACCTTTATATTTATAAAAAATGACAATTTTCAAAAAGTGCATCAAATTCGAGTACATTTTCTATCTACTTTCAATCTGTCTCTGCTTTACTTATTTCAGCTAATACTTTCTTCCTACCTTTTCTGTATATAATAACACATTACTAAAATTTGTCTACTGTTCCTGATGTTATTCCTGGAGGGCATAGTTAAACTCAGGAAAAATAAAATGTGGAAAAAAATATCTAGCTTTACAACTAATGAAAAAGAAATATTATACTTCATTAAAATTTTGATGTTGAGTATTAAATTCGTTGAAGTTTCATAAATTCATTTTAATTTTCATCTAATGGACTCCTGAACGTATATAAATATATCATCATTTTCTAGTATTAGAAGTTTAATTAGAAAAAGCAACGATATCTGAACACTAATATTAACATAAAAAAGGAATTATTTTCTCCAATTTGATAAGAGAAAAATTACATTAAATAATTCTGAAATTTCGTTATTCAAGTATCTTAATCGTCAGTACAAAATATAACATATTCAGATCATCAATTCGTAAGTGAAGAGGAAATACGGTTAAATTACACAAATCTAACCATTTGAGAAAAATGTTATCATAAAATATATAGCTAAATACCTTGAGATTACTTCCTGTATTTCATTGAGATTTTCTGCCTGTACAAATGAAATTAACATTAGTATTTGACGAAAATCACAAAAAAAAGTTAGCTCATTTAATAATGCATAAATATCAAAAATTTTAATTTTAAAACTATTACATCTACATTCTTCGTCTTTCTATTAAGATTTCTCATAATTCAGACTTTATAATATAAAATCGATGCGATGGATTATTATTCTGAAGCCTAACCACAAAAGAGACTTGTGCTTTTTATGTAAAAAAATTTCAGAAATACATTTATATTGTTACTTTGGAGGGATAAAGTTTTACATTAGCAGCTTTTAAAAGATGCAACGGGAGCGCTTGCCTAGGGATAGTTTCCAATTTAAAATTAGTCTTATATAAAAGCGGCTCTCACCAAAGCTAAATATAATGAGTATTAAACTCAACAGCTTAATTTCTCCTTTGAACAATTTATCGATTAGGCTCAAGTACCTGCTTTACGAAACAAATTTGAATCCATTGTTTATGCATTCAAATGACTCTCAAGTTTTTGAATGTCACCTCAGCCCCAAACATTAAGAAGTTGCAAGTTTTTCAAAACAAACATCTGATGAAGATTATTAATGCGCTCTGACACGTTAGAAGGAAAATTTCTGAAATTTATTAAAAAAACTACTCCAATTAAGTTCTTCGGAAAATCCCCCCAGATTTACAACGAGTTACTTCAACTATTAGCATACGATCCTGCTGTGCCCTGCTCTAGGAAAACACCTAGGACTGCAATTCTTAGTATTTATATTAATTTTCCGTCTATAAAAAGACCGGGAATCTCTAACTCTGTTGCCAATCTGGTGGATTAAAGTTTTTTCAAAATTATTTCTGTTTCGGCTTCAGATAGTTATGATGAGCTATGGGCGTGAAAGTTTCTGGAGTTTCTCAAAAACAATTAATCAAAGTAATTAATTAAATCAAACCCTGTAGAAAGGATGTGCAACTTAAATCCATTAAAGTTCTCTATTTTCCCATGAATAATCAAAATATTAGTTTTCTCTTAATAATTATATCATAATAATTTATTAAACAATTATACAAATTTTCATTACGTTAGAATTTTATGCGCTTGTCTAAACTAGTTCAATTAATTTTAATCTTTCCCACAAGCTTACAAATTATAATTACCATTCCAAATTATGATGCAGATGGGCTCATGACGACTTTGACATAGTAAATTTCGTATTTTATTTCAATCAGTTGAAATTTGGCTTATATTAACTTATAATTTCAAAAAAATTATTCAAAAAACAAGAGAAATATTTCAGAAGCGCACATGCTTTTAGCTTACCTTTTTTCTGCTTCTTCGCTTCGGAGCTTCTAAAAATAATAAAATAGTATTTTTCAAAAAACTTAAAATACGAATTAAACAAATACAAAAATATAATAAATTAACTCAGAATTTCCTCAGAGATTATAAATTTAACTCAGAATAATAAATTAACTCAGACATTATAAATTTTCTGTCGAATTTTATAAAATCTCATGAAAATAATATATACTATACAACAATGCTTCATCATTTTAAGTACAGTATTCCTTAAATACAACTGAAACTGGGCGTATCAATGATTCATGATGCATGTTTGAAAAGAATGATATTTTGTAATTCATTTCCTTCCATATTTCTAAAATAATCAGCATTGACTCACTACATAAAATATTTTAAGCATTAATAATTTTGATCATCTCCACTCTAACCGAGAAATTTATTTTATCGGATATCGAAAATTTTGTCTATTTCATTCCCGATACAAACTTGATTCAATAGTTTCAATGGTCTATACTAATACACAGATCATGGCTGTGGCAAATGGCATATTGATTTTTTAACAGGCTCAGACTTTGCTGGAAATATTTATACAGGAAAAATACAGAAATTAAAAACGGGCATTCTTGTTATTTAAATATTGCTCGAATAGGTTTTCATGGGAAAATCGTGGAAATGAAAATTCTTTTGCTGCTGTAGTTACTTCCCTCTTAATTCACAATCAAGAAATCACAAAAACCTCTGATCATTAGAAGCCATTAGTATCAGAAATTCCTTTCAATGGACATCGAAAATTGAAATTGATCAAGTCTTAAACGATCATTTTATGGCAAATTTAAGAAAAGATGACAAGGGACGATATGAAGTAAAATTACCATGGTTGTATGACAAACTTCTTATTGAGTATATAGATATGGCTGACAGAAGATAAAAAAGGACAACAACTAAGTTAAAATTTCGAAGGTAAATATGTTGCATAAAATATACTGTTCGAGGAGTGGTTAAAAGAAGATATAATTGAAAATGTGACAGTTGAAGAGCTGTCTAAATCTGGTTCTATTTGCCACATAGAGGGGATTTTAAGGCAAATTCAACAACGAAGGCCAGACTAGTTTTCGGTGCATCAAAGATAAATAAAGGCTTTCCTTCACTCATTGACTGCCTTGAAAAAGGACCTAACACCTTAGAATTGATTATGTTATTATTAGTAAGATTTAGAGAAAAAAGAATTGGTGTTATGCCTGACATAAAAAGGGCTTATTTACATATAGCCATTGCCGATGAAGAATGGGATTATCTTTGATTTCTGTGGTGGAAGGATAGTGAAAGTAAAGAAATTTCAGATTTTAGATACTGCTTGTACTTTTTGGAGTTACCTGCAGTCTGTTTATGCTTGGAGTAATCATTCGGCATCATGTGGAGAACCCATGTATATGACGTAAAGAAATTGCAGAGAAGATATTAATATTATTTAACGTTGATAACTGCGTCAATTCCTTAGACGCTGAAAATAAAACTCAGCATTTTATAGAATTGTTTACAAAAACCATGGCAAATGAATCAGGAGTTTGCCAATTTCAAGGCCTTTTTTTATTTATTTTTTAAATCTATTTTTAAGAAATTTTATTTTCAAGAAAGAAGAATTAAAACGAAAACCAAAATTAACCCTGAAATTTTTATTGAAAATAAGAGGTTGAGTTTTCTTCTAAAGAATTTTTTAAATAGAGTGGTTGTCTATAATTATAACAAAAGGACACTCTTCATCATAATATGAGAGTTTATTGTCCCTATATTAATAGAAAACTCGAACTTTAAAATTAACTGTTACTTTAACTGTTTACTTGAAAATGTTTATTTTCACTCTCGCTCGTTCTTGTTTTTTTTTCTTTGTGAAAATCGAACATTAAATCTTGTGTTTTTTAAACCATGATATATATATATATATATATATATATATATATATATATAATGAAGGATTCAAAAAGGTGCAAGTATTATTTAAAAACTTTGAACTACTTTGATATACACCCGCAAATTGGAAATTTGGCGACTTTTTTTCTCGCTAAACAAAATACCTGCTTTTGGCGCCTTTTTTTTAATTGCCAAGATGGGTTCTCGCGAAACACAAATAATTAATCCTACCTAAAAAGAAACCCTAAAAAGTCCGTAGGGACTGCCAGATTTAGCGCATAATTTTGGGGGGTGTATTGTAATTTGAGAAATTTGTTAATACATAAACAGTATTGGGTTAACAAAAGTTTTTTTCTAATATATGAATCGCGAAGTCTTATGTTCTGCCTATATATATTAAGTTAAACCATGAGTTACATTTGTTAATAACTCCACTAAAATTCAAATACAGATTTTTTAAAATTTTGAAGTTGTATCTCAATTTTAAAATATAACTTCTTCTAATATGTAAGTAATAAAAAAATACGGCCAGCATTTTAATTATTCAGTAAAAAGTGTTATCTAATTAAAATAAATTGATACAAGTTATTTTTATTGTTAAATTATACATCTAGTGTTAGGTCAATAGAAAAAATATACCTCTTCTAATATAAAGTAATTAAAGAATTCTTTAAAACTTTTTACTTATTCATTAATGAATGTTTTCTGATTTTGATAAATTTTAACAGATCAAATTTAATTAAATATTTTACACGCTAATTCTATATTGATTTAATGTAATCCAAATATTTTTAGAAAGATTAAGTTGTGTTAAAGTGAATTTAACATTTTAAGCAAATTGTTAATTTTTAGATTAAAATTAGAAAATTTAAATAATAATTTTTTTTCGAACTTACCTGAAGTTTTTACTTCTGAAGACGTTTCCTTGTGTTTTCTACTTCTTTGCACATTTTTTGCATTTTTCCTATTAAAAAATGTACACTTTCATATTATTTATTATAAAATATCTCTAATTAATCCATAAATTCTCATGCACTCTAACTCTGATAATTCATGAATCAATGTCCATCTGATTTTATAGTAGAATTTTTGAATTCATTATAGAAGAAATCATATTTTCAAAGGGAAAAAAGTGCATAAGATTTAATTATCATAAATTCCATTTTTTTTCCTGTGTGTTATTTATCAAAAGTCATTAAAAAATCTAACCAGTTTAGTTTGTATGTATATCATTCATTGCTATTATCTGTAAAGAAGTGTTTTTTTTTTCTCTATCTCTCATATAAGTTTTAAGAATTATTAGAAAACTCTCGTTACTATCATAGATCATAATCCAGTAAACCACAATAAAAAAGATAATGTTCAAATAAGAAATTATTTACTAACTATTAAAATCTAAAATTTTTTTTTTTAGGGAGATATTAATGTTAAGTATTATATAATTTGATTTTGTGTGATATTTAAATTTCGGCATTTAAAGGACGTCAGCAATAATAGAGGTAATCTGAAAAGATAAATCTAAGTGAAATATTATGATAATTTAGGAAGCATTACTACTTAAGCATTTACATATACAATTATTATTAAA
>JAPMOQ010033471.1:0-7500 GCA_026543055.1 Argiope trifasciata
ATTTGTAACGATGTCTTATAAAAGATAGGTAATAATCCTCCATTATTTAGCACTTCCAATTTTGA
The DNA here is from genome assembly GCA_026543055.1 of Argiope trifasciata. Taxonomy (NCBI): domain Eukaryota; kingdom Metazoa; phylum Arthropoda; class Arachnida; order Araneae; family Araneidae; genus Argiope; species Argiope trifasciata. Next base: position 66 of record JAPMOQ010033471.1, read on the forward strand.
CCTATACGTATTCTTTTGATCACATCCTTGTGATCACATTTATTGAAAAAATTTATTTGAAAACCGTATTTATTTATTATGAATAAAGATCATATATATTCATTTACATGTTAGTACATCATTTTGAATCCTAATATTATTTCAAAAAATATATATGTCAATTTTATAATTTAAACACTTTACAAAATAAACTTACGGTTGTAACGCTGCAGTTTGAAATATGAAAAGACCGTCTACTATATATATATATATATTAAAGAAAATTCGGATTCGCATGTTCTTTCATTCGTCCCAAAAGTATACATGCGTCTTCGAAAGCCTTTGTGCAAAGAAATAGCTTCAAGTATCCCTACACGTAATTTTCTCCGAATATAGAATTTTGAATTTTCTGAAGTGCTCAGAGAAGTTTCCTCTGAAATAAAAATGTGCAGTTCTCTTATAAATAACCCTTACTGAAAAAATTGTACGCCGTGTACAGAAAAAAAAATCGATTTTGTTCAGGAGAAGCTGGATTTGAATGTTCCAATAATATGATCTACTCACAGTATGATTTGATTTCCCATGCAAAATTCAATTCTTGAGTACCTTAGAAGAATGATGGAATCCATGTTGCGAGAAAAAAATAATAGTGCCCTCCTTGTTATTTTACCTTTTTTATTGGGATTGATCCAATTCCATGAAAAACTGCACTATAAGTTGGGAGCATTTCAAATATAATTTAATACAACATTTAAATATAAATTACAAATATTTGTTTCTTTTTTAATAATTAGTTTTAATCGTGATTGGTAATAAAATTTTCTTATCATCATCGTTACAGGATTTTCTTATTAAAATTGTCAACCCTCTTACATTAATAGCTGATGAACTATTTTCATTACATGCGCTATACCCTTGACCTTTACTGATGTACGTGCTGTTTTATACAAATTCAAACAGCGAACATTGTTATTGATTGTAATCATATAGAAAAGAGCGCCTTAGAAATTCCATCCTAATGTGATAAAGTATTCAAGGCAACATAGAAAGTAATAAATAGCCATTTATTATTCAAAAAAAAAACGATATAAAGATTTTCATTAGAATCAAGAGAGGCTCCAATTTTGCTCATTTTGATAGATTTAAGTATATCATCTGAACTGGATACTGAGTAAAAATTCTCGAGGATATTTCATGGCGGTCTGGTGATTTATGCAAACAGGAACATATCAGAATATGTTGTCAATTCGAAAATCATGGTTTTAAAGTCATCGTTGGATAAAACTTATGAAGTAATAAGTCAGGTGATTTCTATTTTTCTTTCTTTCTTTTTTCTGGCTATGGGAATACCAAGTTGAATATATTTGTCGACCAGTGCAAAATGAGCAACTAGAAAATTTACGTAAAGAAATTGAGCCTCACCTGTGCAATGAAGTATCTTTCTCAATAACCAACATTTAACACTTATTTCTAGAGCACATGCCGTCATTTTCTGGTTACTTATAAATGTAGATGATTTTTAGTATAAACAGAGAAAAGGAGAAATATACTTTAATCAATGAAAATGCCCAGTATGAGTGAAAAAATAAAGCAATTGCAAAAAATAAGATACTAGGGGATGTTAAAAAGTACTCTATTACTAAAATTCGGGGAATATTAAAATATCGCAATACAAATTGATAAGATTTATCTATTTGGAATAATTATCCATGATCAATTAGGAATTTTATCATATTTATGACTTTTTCTATGATTAATATTCAGGATCCTTTTATATCCAACATAGAAAAGTGAAATCATCATATTAAGACATATTAGATGTCTCCTAGTCATCAAGAACATATTGGGTTTTACTGGGATGAACAAAATCAAGCTGCTGTACAAAATCAAGCTGAGATTAATAAAATAATAGACATTTTAGGGGACCATGGGGTGGAATTCCTTTTTACTCAAACAATGAATCCAAAAAGTCACGCAGTAAAAACGGGCAATGAAATTATCATTCAATAACATAGTTAATAATCTTGTTTTACTACTGTAAAGTTATATTTAGGTAGACTCTAATGCCTATTATCAAACGTTTCGTGATTTGGTAGAGACACTTTATTTGAAATCATTGTGCACTGATAGAATAGTTCTTCCATTTCCTTTGCTAGGAAATATGTTAAGAGAGTAGCTGTCAGTTTTATTCAGTGTTCGTCAAACGATTCATGTTTCAAAACATTCATTAAACGTCTGTAAAGAGGAATCTGTACGAGCTACCCTTGTAGGATCCCCCACAAATCGAGGTACCTACTTACGACCATGGTTTTCGATTTGTTAAGGTATCTTATTGATGAATTATCTTTCAAAGTTAACATTAGCAATTATGAAGCAATTTGTACACATTATTAATGCACATATAAGGTTAAACATATGAGAAGCATTAAAAAATATTATTTTAAGAAAGATAAAATTTGGAATATAATAATTCAAGTAATAATAAAGACATTTTTCAAAAAAAAAAAATATGATTGTAAATAAAATTGTAAAGAAAAACAAACTCGAACTTTTTAAATAGTAATATATTTTAATCTAATAAAAATATACCAGAGCTAATTATATTTGTTAGCATGAACTAATTGAACAAATTAATTAATAAAATAAATCCTTAAATCTCCGAAAAATGAAGCGCATTTTTTTAAGGCTACAAAGCTAATACTGTTTTTCAAATAGGCTATTTATTTTGATATACATTTCAGTTTTTAATCATCTAGAAATACTGTACAGAAATGTTATAATCATGGGCGTTATTAAAAATATACCCCAATATATATGTTAGTTAATATAAAGATTATCTAGTGAATATACAGGTAATTTCTTCAGTTTACAGTAACAATTCTATTATTTTTTGCATTAACTTTTGAATTTCAGCTAAAATTCATCAATAACTGTTCCGCTAGCTATTTAAATGAGCAGAATAAACGCGCGTAACTTAATGTGCAATATAATTTGAAAATGTATCAATTTACGAACGGAACAAAACTTTATACATATGAAATTTTATTTATGAAGGAAAATTAAAGCTTAAGAAACAAATTTGACGAAATCGAGCATTCAAGTCGCAAGATAAATCGATAATTCTTGTACTAAATAATTTTTAAAAAAAATCCTAATAAATAAAAAATATTTACAAATTATATTAAAATAAACAATTACAATTAAAAATAAAATATTTGCAATGAAGCCACTGAGTTTTTATATAATATAGGTGCAATTGACAAAAATGTAAAATTATGTTAGAAAAAAAAAAACTTTATGAAAAAAAAAATTGAATTAAAAAGTAGGAGAAAAGATGAACTTGTGCTCCTTTCAGTTCAACTTGTGCTCCTTTCAGTTATTTACCACGACATGGATTAAATTGCACCTTCATCCTCAGTTAGTTATTCATTACTTGTAGTAAAATACATTAGTTAGTGAATCCTTCGTTGATGCAAAAATAAATGAATTCGTCTGAATATTAAATTACTAAATTCAACCTGTTTGTTAAATTTCACATTTATGAGTACAAAACATTAACAGCTGACATTAATTTTAACAATTTTCAATAATGAGACTGTTTGTTATTGCTTGATAAATTTCAGATAGAAATAATTGGATTACAAACAATTTGAGTGAATTCACATTTCTAATACATAATGGAATTTTGTTGAATAGAAATCTATTACATAAAGTATTGGAGTTATGTAAATAATTTATTAAATTCGATACATGAAATTCCTTAAATATATTTTGAAATTTTTGTTCGTTTTACTCACTTATCTAAATTTGTCACAAATATCTCTCCAAGTTATCATTATTATAAATATTTAATATCATTTAGAAATTTAGAATTTGTAATATATTTAAATCTTTCTGGTAAAAAATATCCTGCATTACATCAATATTCAGTAGATCCAATGAATTGATAGTAATCAATAAAATAAGATAATTGTTACCGATTTATATGAAATCTCGAAATAAAATATTTATTTGCTTTATATTAGCATTACACTAATAAATAATAAATATTCGTTTAAATTAACATTAATCTAAACATTTTATACAGTTTGGAGGTCAAGAATTTGAAATACCTTTTAAATATTCCAGTAAAAGGAAACTTATTCTTTAACTATTGCTTTATTACTCAAAAATAGTAGTTTAGTAAATTAAATCAACTGAATCTATTTTTGTAATCAATAAAAAAGATAATTGTTCCATATTTATATGCATCCACATTACATCACTCTGTTATCATTACCCTACTAAATAATAAATATCTTTCTAAATTAGCATTTATCTATAACATTAGCATTAATTTGAAATACCTTCAAATTATTCTAATAAAAAACACTTATGCTTGCATTTCATCAGTATTCAGTATATTTAATAAATTGAAAGTAAGCAATAAAAAATGATAATTGTTCAGAATTTATATATACTCTCATAATAGAATATTAGTTTTTTACTAAATAAGGTGTTTAACTTGAAATGTAGTCTGTAAATATAAAATTTTATTAATTAATAGAGCATTACAATTATACCCGCTTTCTAAGAACCTTTTATTTAACTTTTAGAATGAAAGGATTAAATAATCAATGAATATTGTGTTTGAAGTGACTGTGTAGTGAGAAGAAGATTTGACTTTGAATTCCACAGTAAACGAAAAATAATTTATGGTTTCTTATAAAATCTTCATTATCCAATGATAAGTTTAATGCAATATTAGTTTATCTCCTAGAGATCAACACTTAGAAATAAAATGGTCTACTATGATCCATCTCTAATTTCTAATTCTGTTACTATTCCTTTTAGAGCGTTTTAAATTCCATCATCCTCAGAGTTAATTCATGTTTATTCATTAAATATATTGTGTTGATTTTTTAAAATGTCCCTCCTCTTTCTTTATGTTTTTTTTTCTCTAATTTCAATTTAATTATTGTGATTTTTTTATGAAGTGCTTTTATCGAATGCATGTATCAGCATTGTGTTTTATCAACATTGCTTAGCGTGATGAATTAATTTTAAAAGATTTTTAATATCGCTAAATTCCTTCTAATTCTACTAAATCCTGTAATAATTATAAACTCTTAGCTACTTATAAACGGACATTGAATTTTTATTGCTTACTTCATTTGATTTTTAAATCAAGGAAAGAACATGTACATAAGTTAGAAGAAATCAAAAGCATTCTACTGATAATATTAAATTTCCTCTGACGTGTTAAATTTGAGAAGGTAATTTTATTTTAAAATAAATAGTTTTTATTAGTATACATGTAATTTATTTCATCTCAGCCAACCCAAAAATAAAGGTGCAATTGAATGTAATAAAATAAATGCATCTCCAATCGGTATATGCTTATGCTAAATTAGCATGCCTTTTTTTATTCAATCATCTCATTTACTTCAATCATTTAAGAAAATGATTTTTAAACTGCCATGACAACGATAATAGACGTCGATAATTTCCTTTACTATTCTTTTTCTATTTATTGCACAAAATTTATGATCATAAATTCTGCCGTTTGTTTATTTTTCATTAAGCAGAAGATTATCAAACTGTCAATTAGTTCAAATTCATTTTTGAAATCAAATACATTATTAGCTGACATTTTATATGATTTACAAACTCTGTTTTTAAAGAAAACTTTGATTATTCATTTAAAAATCGTATTAAATATGCTTTTTCACTTTCATCATCAAAATCAAAATATATGAGAATATAACAATTAAATTTGAAGAGTTTTAAACTGTGGAAATTCCGTTTCTTCAATTAAAATGTGATGTTATTTACTAAATAAAATTTTCATTTTAAAATTATATAAATATCATATCAAAATGATAGACGAAAAAAAGAATTCAATCTGCAACATTCCTTCATAAGATTTCTATAAGTCTTCTACTCAACGTGCCCTTTATTGTGAGTGAAATGCATATATTTCATTAACTATGAAATAATTCGAATTAAGAAAAATGTGTTTGATTATTTCAAACCTCATCCATTTTACGAGCATTCTAAAATTTGTATGAAAATAAATAAGCAAAATTAAGTTAAATTATACATTTAAAATTCCTTTAAATATTTTACTAAAAGTTTTTTTTATAACGAATGCATTAATTTCAATGTCTCAAAAATTTATCAAATGATATTTCAATGTATTTATTTTTAATTGGTTGGAAGATTAAAAAAAAATGTAAAAGTGTTTCTTGTTATTTTCGTAGATTTCATATTTCATTATAGATTTAAAAAAAACTATGCAAAATAAATTCTAATTTGATCTTTCCAGCAAATGCTTTTTTCTGACAAAATAATAGTCAAATGCGTTTTTCGTGGAGTTCTTACTATGTATTTCTATATTTTACTGAATAAATTTATTGTGAAAAGATACTTCAGTTATATTTTAATTAAATAAGATGTATATAAAAAGACATATTCTGCATATAAAGTCATTTACCAGAAATTGAAATTAATTTGCATTTCTATCATTATGCCTTTTTATTCAAGACATTTATATGAATATTTCCTTGATTTCAGTTTTAAATTGTATAAATTTGGAGATTTTGTTAAAGAAACTCATTATTAGATTACTTCACTGAAAATTTCATAGTAAATTAAAACATATTAAACAAATTCAATCAATTAATTAGTTGACTATTCAATTTTTCTGAACACATTTACCTTTATACATTTTATGACAAAAAGTATCAAAACAATTATTTCATAATTTTATAAAAAAGGGGAATCATCATGAAGTTTTTAAAATTGAATGAATGTAAAAATGAATTTTAATAATAGAGTACGTTTAATTAGTTTGAATTATCTTTTTGTAAAAATAATTAAAATTTAATATATTCATACACGTTTTTCCTTTGAAGAATTTATTTTTACTCTTTGCTAAAACTGTTTTTCAACAAATTTATGCAATTAATTTAAATTTTTTTTAAAAATAGAATAAATGTGAAAAGATTATTCTTATTATAAAAAACAGTTCTGTGCAATAAAAGCAATTCAAAATATTCATGTATTTTTTTTTTACATTTAAGCATTTTATAATATTTATTAAAACTGTTGTTTAAGGAATTTCTATAAATAAGTTAAATCTTTTTTTCAGCAAAAGAAATGGGGAAATGTCAAAAAATACCATTAGTTATTATTTTCATAAATTTAAAATTGTATTGTGTTTAAGAATTAAAAACATCAAAATTCTAATTAAATTTTTTATGTCTTCCAGCATACTGTGATGGCTACAGATCCCTCCATCAAGCGTGTTCTACGATAAATGCAGACGCCCCTCTCTATTCCCTGTTCCGAAGTAAGTTACTTTCACCATTTTCTGAGAAATCTTGATATTTCTGAAAACATCGACATTGAATTTCATAAAAAATATCCTTTTATGACGCACCAATTTCAGAACAAGACAAATAATGTCTATATT
>JAPMOQ010033487.1:0-13006 GCA_026543055.1 Argiope trifasciata
GCAAACGATTAATTTTATACCTTTTGAAATCTGGCAATGTGTTATATAATCTTGGATAATCTGGCAATGTTTTGTAAGTTTTGGTTTAGGTTTTGAGAAAATAATAAAGATGCTGTTTGACTTTTGAAACGCTTGAAGTATTTATTTTATTTCTAAATGTAAGATACTTTGCAAGCGTAATTCTAAAGCTCAAGAAATCGAGTAGATTTCTTGATAACGCAACATGTAGTTTGTTACAATAGGATTCGTGCATCGTTAAAGTGGGTATAGCACATTTTACTGCAAAAACATAAAGCTTTAAAAAAAAGTAGACGGATGCAGATTTTTAAAAATAATTCTTTTTTCCTTTGAACTCTAGATACGAAATAATAATTACACATTAACAAGCACATTAATAATTACTGTAATTTATATTATCATTTACCATCCAAAGATAATCAATTCCGATTTGATTAAAAACAAAATTTATTCAAAATTTATCTCCATTTCCTTTACCTCTAATAGTAAGTTTATCAGAATAACATGGAAAGAACTCCTGAAAGAAGACTCTGTGGAAAGAAGACTACTGGACCACCAATCAAAGTCTGAAATTTTAATAATTTCCAAAACCATGATTTGATTTTATATTATCTGAGCAATTGAAACTGTTCAGAAGATAGATATAGTAGATAGAACAACCACCCTCAAAAAAAGGATTTATCATAAGGTTTTTTACTATTAATGAAAAAATAATGTATTCAAGATTCCAAAGATACAGTAAAAACAGTCTAAAAAGTAATTAATTACTGAAAACAGAATTAGTAATATATAAAGGAAATCAAATGCTTAGGAAGAATTGTTTCGTAAAATTAAAAGTAATCATATTTCGCGTTTCTTTAAAGTACATGGAAAGAAAAGAATTATCTAAAGCCTTTGAAAGAAAGAGTTAATATGGGGGAATTTTTATTATAATATATATATTTGAGAATTTTCAAAGAAAAAAATATAGAATGTCACATTTAAAAAAAATATTGCAAGTTGAAAAAATTGACTAGATCCGAAATACATCAATCCATTATAATGACACTTTTCTACAAATAAAAAAAATCATATTTTTTGTATTAAATTATTTAAGATATAAAAAGCTTTAACACACTTTTTAAAAAAATGTTATTTAAAAAACAAAATACTTCTTTTATTAATCTTGCAACTAAGTCAAAAAAATTTTAATTCTTATGAAATTCGTCATATTGTGTTTAATATCATTTACTTTAGAAGTCATCAGATTTTATTGACCTAATCAGTTTAAAAATAAGCATTCAAGTGACGCTGTTAATTACTCTTTAAATTATTATTAGTTGAATTTGATCTCAATGGCAATTCCCTTAGTAAAAGAATTGTGACGAAACCAACTATGAAGCATACATTCCAGCAAAGAAGTGTAATAATTTTTTTCGTACCTTTTTTGGTTTATCATTTGGCCATATTAATCGCACATTGTAATTGTATAAGTATACGGAGACATTCTACTAATACAAACTTTGAAAGAAAATTTTCAAATTAGAAAAAACCATTCAATTATTTAATTACTTATCTTTTAAAATAAGAATAATGACATGTGATTCATTGTAAAAAGAATTAACATTTTAAAAGATTTTGTGATATTTAACATTCTCTCAAAATTTTAAAATAAAACTTATGCGCTAAAATTTCATTAAATGACAGTTAAATTAAAAATTTAAGTTCAAAATATACAAACAACAAAAATTAGAGCGTAAGTTGGCAACTTCTCTGAAGGAATTATTTCACTTTTTTAACCGATGACGAGAATAATTGACTGGATCTTTTTTCTTTTTTAATTCTCCTTGCCATCCTCGCTTATCCAAAGGATGTGAAAGTTGATACTAATCAGCGGAAATTAAATTTCAAATAAAATATGCTACAATCAAAAATAGGGGAAAATTATCAAAATATTAAAAATTAGAAACATAAAATATTATAAAAAATAATAATAAATGTTAACAGAGAAACATATAACTGACAACATAGGGAAATAATAAATAAATAAAAACAATAAACAATATAAATGAAATTTAGGAGATACATGTAGTCCTATCCAACTGAAGTGAGAAACCGCAGATGCATTCAAAAACAGCACAAAATTCTCTGAAGTTTGTAGAATAATTTAGAGAAAAAAAAATGGGAAGAAAACTATGCTTATGACACAGTTTAGGTAAGAAAAAAGAGCTATATCTTCTTCATAATTAAAAAAATAATTTACATATAATTAAAAACTGGATAAAATTAAAATTAAATATATCAATCCATGTGATAGGAGTGCATCGTTTCATAATGTAGGCGGTTTTTGCATTCAATTTTCAGATGAAAAAAATTCCATCGTTTTCTAAGTATCGACGCATGCTTAATCTGGTGATCTCTTGTTTGTTTCAAGCCGTTTTCAGCTGATTAATGACTGAAATTAATGACGACAATTCGTTAGAATTCAGGGAATGTATGATTTGGAAATCAAGTTATGTATGTCGAGTTGGGAATCAAGTTGCGACTTATCGCCAAATGTGACATATTTTCTAATAACCTTATTTTAATTAGGTGAAATTATCCCTGAACCAACAATTTTTATCGATTAAACAAACAATATTTTGATTTATTCGATTTTTTTTAATGTTGCGCGAGTTAGACAATAACGCTGTGATTTTCAAGAGACAAACTACAACAGAAGACGATAGATAATTCAAAAGTTACTCCAAAATAAAAAAAATAAAAAAAGAGGGAAAATTTGCCAATTTGTCGTCTATCCATTTTGAAGCGTCAACATGCCTAGGCGAAACCTCAAGCGGAAATAATAGATTGTTCTCTCGTGATAAAAAGGGTTTAATCGCCAATTTGTTGTCTACACATTTAGAGACTTCAACAATTTGTTGCCTTCAAAGCTCTTCAAAAATTTCAAGCCAAAACAACATCATGTTCTCCCATGTTAATAATAAATAACAATTTAAACACGCCAATGTGTTTTCGTTCCAAGAAAATGTATCAACTATATATAGTTACGAAGTCGGCAACCAACTATTATTTTATGATCGCGGGATCACTGCTCTAAACTTTAAAAAATGTATTTAATTTCATTTGAAAAGAAACTGAACCATTCCCATTCCATTGAACAAAATCTACATAAAACACAATACCGATTTTGGAAGATTGCAACCATAAAATTTTACCTAATGGGATCATAATAATTCAACTCTGTCCAAAACTGCATTTTGAAGTTAGTTTCCAAATGTTTAACATATCCTATTATAGATGCATTCAATATTATTTTTTTTACAAAAAAAATTGAATGTTTCTTTTTTTCCCCCGTTTATTTCTTGAACAAGGCTTTGAAAGACTTTTTCTTGAATATTCTTTTGATATATTTAGTTTCTTCTTCAAATTGTTTTGCTTATTCTTGTTTAAGCTTGCAAAGATAAGAAAAAACAAATGAACTTTAAATGACACATTGAGTGCCCTTGATTCCGTTTCTATGCAAAAGTCGCAAGAAAATTATTAAAATATTTACGTTGATTATTACTATTATTATTGCACGTTACTACAATATTTTTGGTTACTTTTTTCTTTTCCGGTTTTTTAATATAGGAGTAAGAAATTCAAATCTTTTCATATTGAATAAGCATATAACAAAATGCTTTTATAGATTATTTCTACCCATGTTAATAATGACATATTTAACACCAGTGATAGTCGTCTTCCCTGAATACAGTCAAACGATTTTGTGCGGTATATAAAAACAACATAAAGGAAATCACACAAAATAAATATTCAGAAACTTCATATATAGTTATAACAAATAATTTTTACAACATGTTAAAGAATAAAAAGTTATGAGGTGAAACGGTTCGCATAAAAAAAGATTTCAGAAAATCTGTCGAAATATTTATGAAATAATGAGGGAAGGCTTTCCAAATGAAAAACTAATTAAATTACAATTAGAAAGATTTTTAAATTTAATTTCTCACTTTACACATGGGGAAATTTTCAAAATGCGCATCATACTACTCGTCATAATCCAAAACGCGCATCTTCTTGTCATTTTTAAAAATAAAAATAAAAATCTTTTTATCACTCAAAAACATTTTCATCACTTGAATATATTAAAGTTGATTTATATTTGGAATATATTATTTATTTTATTTTAGAATATTGAAATTAGATGGCATGAAATGTACATACATTGTATACCATAAACGTTGTATTATTATATATGTACGTAAATTGATGGAAAATAACTATGCTATAATGGCAACACCGTTAAATTCCCATACAGAATAAAAAAAAAAGACCGCACAAAATTAATTGCGTAAAAATAAGGGCAACACAAAATAGATCCGACTATGAGCAAACAAATGTACTTGTGCATCATTAAGAGTGTGAGTGCTTTCGGCGAAAAAAAAGTTACAAAAGAATTTTTTAGAATGTCATCTTTGGTGATGAATTGCTGATAGGTGATTAATACATAAGAAATATAAGATTTAAAATAACTTACGGGACTCTTTTTTCTGACCTATTAAAACTAAAATTTAATACAGAATTACAAATCTAGTCCTTAAATTTCGCAAAATCAATCATGGATTTTTTGAATTTTTTTAAAATTTAATTTTGGAAGCTGGATAGGCAGACTTCTTTTGAATGGATTTCCTTTAAGATTTTACAAAAACCTGCAAATTCCTTGTAAAGAATGTATACCAACTTAATAATTCTAGTCTAAGCAGGGTTAAATTACCATTCTCACAGACTGATTGACAGACAGACTTAATTTCAAAAATATGTTATTCGAATTCATGGATGTCTGAAAGTAGGAGATTTATCAAAATTTAGAGTTCCAGATTTTTGGTGATTAAAATATTGTCTGTTTGTATGCTTATACTTGGTTTTGGGAAAATTTTATCCCTTGGAATCCATCACAAAAGTTAAAAAGACGAGAAGGAGAGGGAAAAAACAGCTGAATTCAGTTATTTTGTTTCGGGCTCAAAAGTTTAAAAATTACTTAATCATTTTCATTAAAAACAGCTCGCCATATAATTATGTAATTTTTATCCAGCAAATATATTTTTCCTTAAAACACGTAAATAAAAACATTTCTATGGTTCCTGAATAATAAATGTAATACTTTTCATTAATCTATTTGAAAATTAAAGAAGTCGCCAAATAAATGTATAGCGTGGCAGTAAAATAACTTTTTCAGTTTGGAAGTATATGTAGCCAAAATTAATGAAATGATGAATCTGAATTTCGTGTAAATACTCTGATAAGCATGATAAGTTAAATATTGAATATTAAAAATTGGCAACATGAGAAATCTTAATCAAGAACGGAGGAATAATTTACATTGAAGACACGGAAAATTACATTAAATTCCGAGTGATTAAAATTGCAATTACAAAAATGAATTGCATAAATACGAACTTAGAGAAAGCAACGTTTTTGTTTATTAACTTTAAGATGCTTTGACCCACGTGCGAAATATGCGCCAATTTTGCCCAGGTACGAAAAACTTCCTGAATTTTTTTTCTCTCAGAATTCATCATTATCTCCTTCCATAGTGTATATATAAAATATGACTTTATTCCGTTCAATAATTTTAGCTATAGATGCTTCTAAACAAGAAAAATGACTTCGTGTCCAGTATATTTAGGAAATAAGTACCTCCCTAAAGAGTTTATTGTGAAAAAAAGCCTATGATGAAATAAAAGTCATCTTGCATCCTATAACAGAAAGTTTACAGATAGAATTAATGGCTGAGCAAAAAAGATAAATAAATTTACAAAGAAAATACCAAAAGAAATATAAAAATAAAATCTAAACACCATTTCCTCATTTTAATTTTAAAAAATTATTTTTCCACAATAGATATTATAAATATGCGAGTTTATAAATGTGTTAAATAAAATTAAATGTTATTTATGCCGGTGTCCTGGCATAGGGATAGAGCGTCTTACCCTGATCTGGGCGTCCCGGATTCCAGTTCCGGTTAGGGCATGTTTGTTTCTCATCTGTTCTATCTGTGTGACGTGTGAATATGCCCACATGTAAAAAGAGGTTGAGCAAACGAATGTGATGCGTGAATAGCTAAAGCGTACTGATGGCCCACGTTGGCGACACTAAAACAAGAGACGCTCTCTCTCTTTAAAATCGCTGACTTAGTCAGCGGGTTTGTCCATGGTAAATGCATTACAAACCACAAAACAAATGATATTTATTATCTAGCTAGAATTTATGAAGGCTTGGAAGATTGAGCTTTCAACATTCATCACTATTGATTTTATTGATCTTGTAATTAAAATTAGAAACTAGATTACGTGCATTTTCAAAAATATAAATCCTCAAACATATAATTTTATAGTTATTACAAAAAAAAAAGCGTGAACACAAAATATGGCTCTTTGTGCACAAAACCTTTATGCCATGATGAAATTCCATAACTTTTCACAAATAAATTCTGTATTGTAAAATCTATAAATTTTCGATAATGTATTTCAGGAAAAGTAGAAATAAGCGCCGAAGTATATTTTATACTTTAATATTGTTTATAAAATATTTAAAAAAATTAATTAACAATTTTATAAAATTTACATACAATTATGAATCGGGTTTTATCTAACTACTAATAAAATGCTGAAGTCTTGAAAGGCATAAATTTCAACAATATGCTACAAAATAATCTATAATTGATATAAGCAGCTCATTACTATACTCCTATCATCATGCGTCTCAAAAGCTCTAATATGTAAAACCCGTTTCATTTGAGGCATACTGCATTGGCTGTGAAAAACAGGCTAAAGGATGTAAAGTATGTTTCAGGGTATGTATACTATATCTTTCTACTGTGAAAAACAGATTACAGGTTGTAAAGAATATTTCCCTGCGTGTATCAGCCGGAATCAGATTTTTTTTTTTTTTTTTTTTTAATTAACCGAACCCAAAACTTTCTTGAATATTCTTAAATAAATTACTTTATCTTCTGATCCTTTAAAACCATGGGCTTAAAAGTAAGGCTATGAGATTCTTACAAAGCAGTGGCGAATAATATATAATATAAATTTCAAGATTAAATCCAGCATTTTCACTTAAATTTTAGCAAATGAATATTCATTTTGAATACCATTTTCAGATCGATTGAACTAAAATTTGACATGGAGTTACAATTGTATTCACAAGATTAAAACCTAAATCCATGTATTTAAGTCATTACGTTTACTTAAATACAAAAATGTTGACCAACAGAGAGTCAACGTTTAACAAATTCAATTCAAAATTTGATATAAATTTAAATTTTAGATGCTAAATATCCATACCTTGGTTCTTAACTTTTAGTTCATCAAGTTTTGTAGATATCGAATTAACTTATTCTCTAACAACGATATAAATGTACATCGTCGGAATGGATTCCCGAGAAGATTTGATAGAAATCTACAAATCCTTTTGTCTTTCACAAAGTATTTTTAAATTATCATGCTCACAGAAAACAAACATAATGTTAATAATGTAATTCCAATTCAAAGAAATATATCGGAACATATACGAAAACAAAAAAATATAATAATTTAGATTATACAAATTTGTTGTTCCTTAATTAGAAAAATACGGTAAAGTTGTCCCTTTTTTTTTCAAAAAGAAAAAATTCGAATAAAGAATTATAACATTATAAAAGTTCAAAATTATCAAGCACTGATTTTTTTTAAGAGAGAATAATATTGTTATAAAGCTCTTCATAACCATTTTTATACATCTACATTTAGAGATGGAGTCATCTTCATCAGACAAAGGCAACATAGAATGATCTATCGTACAACATTACTACACTACAATTTTTCTAGAACTACCGATTTGAATTTCTTTACTTCTGACTGTTCGTTTGAAAAAGTCATCAGAATGGCAGCTTTAAAAAAAATCATAGAAATGCATCACGGCAATCATGATATCTTTCATTTCTTTTTCATAAATAGATGCGCAATCTATTTATTATCAGCAGCCATAACTGTATCCTCTTAATATATCAAAAACCAGAAATAATAGTCCATTAAAAAATTTCAAATACTCGCTAATGAGAATTTTAACCCCCCTCTTCTCCTAATGAAGTTCAGAGTCTAGAGAAAGGACTTGGAGGATAGAACGCACTGATTTCTTTTTTTAAGATTTTCGAATGGGTGAGCGAATGGTTATTTTTCTAGCATAATGAAAAAAAATGTATACAAAAAGTATACATTTCGGACAACTTTTCCCTGAAAGAATGAAACCAAAATTTGGTACAGAATACATTTTAGCAAAAACAGCGCATACTAAAATTCCTTTATTTAAGTCATCGTATTTTTGAATTATTGCATTTACATGTATCCGAAAAAAACGAATTAAAAAACTTTCAAACCCTCTTCAAATTTGATTCAACAGTTTATTATAAGTCTGTACTTTAAATACTTAAATTATGCAATAAATTTTGTTTAAGCTGTAGAGTTGTTACATTATGTGAATACAAAAGTACATATAGATAGATGGACACCTCTATACGGATTTAGTTCAAATTTGATAAAGATATATTCTTTATATGTTGAATTTATGTACCAAATTGTACTTATCTAACTCTATATACGTTGTAGCTATTGTGTTCAATTATACTCGTACAGCCACACTTTCTATGAATGGATTTAGTTCACAACTTAATAAATACCTAGAAATTCCATGTAATGATCAATTATTAAAATTATCATTTTCACTGACAGACAAACAGATATAACTTAAAATTTTCATTTTTCTATTTCAAAGAGATCTAAAAAGTGTAGATTCATCAAACTTCTCTTTATGATTATAAACTTGGTATTATCTTTGCATTTAAAGAATTTTAAAAAAAGATTTATTAGGGTGTAAAAAAATAGAAAAACAATATACTTTCGATTTACCCATACTTTCGTCCAATACATCGCTTGAAAATGACATTCTAGGTCTGTCTATTTAAGTCTTCATTTCATAAGTGGCGAAACTAATCATTGATTAACTTTCCCCAGCCCCTGAGGGAACCCGTGGGAATTCCTAAAAAACTCATAGCAATTATCGAAAGAAAAAAAACACGGTGCACTGTGACACATCTTACAGAATTTTTTTACAGCCAGTCTCATTAGCAGAAAAAAAAAGAATTAGCAGTATAAACCTTAATGAAGTCCAGTAGTATATTCCTTTATAATTACGTCAGAAGTATAATAGAACAGGGGAAAAAACGTTATTAAAATAATTACCCCGACTGTATGCTTATAAAAATGATACGAAAAACGATTTGTCATAATGTGTCATGAGCGATACAGGTTTTTTTATACTCCCTTGGAGGTATTTTTTTTCGAAGGGTGTGGGTAATGGCACAAAAAAAATCTTTTAAGTATCGTTATAGAATATTATAAAAAGAGGGCATCCAAAGTTTATATCGTAGCAAGAACGCCTATTAATGAGATTATTTCCACTAATCATTGTTATTTCTATTAATAATAAAAGTGTGTGTGTTTAAGAGAGAAAGAGAGTTTATGTGTGTGTATGTAGGATTAATATTAATTATATATTAATGAGATTAATATATACTTAAAGCTCAATCTAGACATATTGAGCTTTCTGTAGTTCAATTACATCATCACTTTTTTATCATTTCTGTAGTTAAAATTTATGTATTCGAATTTTATACAATACAGCCACATCATTAATACTTATGTAACTAAATAAATATAATATAATACTTATGTATAATATATACTTATATACTTACTTACTTATAATACTTAATAATATAATACTTATGTAAATAAATATGTAACTAAAAGATATATTTCTTAAAAATTTGAATCAATTAATAATTAGAAGGGAATGTGATATTAAATTGTGACAACTTCTTAAAATATTATTGCAAGAGGTGACATTTACATAAATTCAAAAAGTATTTAATTGACAATGACAAGTCACATAAAATATTTAATTGACAATGACGTTTCATATAGTATTTAACTTATTATATTAAATATCAGTAAGATTGGCGAACAAGCTGGCTGCCAAAGACGGCTAGTATTTAATTAATTCCTGCAATAATTTATTTATTCCTATTTAAAAGAAATAAATGCTTTGGAAAATTTTAGATTTTCATTGTGATTTATATTGAGAAAACAATTCATTTTTTAGAAGGCAACCATTAAAATAGACTATTTGTTTTCTTGAAAGATGTAAACTTTTATCATATATCCAGATTTACATCAATTTACCCTACATTGGGGGTAATTTTGCGAAGAATATTTGTATATTTTTTAAACTCATATGAAATCTGAACTAAATTTTTGAAAATCATCTACGAATTTAAAAGAAACCTTAATCACTTCCTATTCACTTACTTATAGCTTACATTTGCTTGTTGCATGCTGCATGAACATAAAATATTTAAGAAACATTTAAAATGTTTAATAAATATTTAATAAACACATATTCTTAAATATTTTTATTAAAAAATATTTAAGAAAGTATTAGCATTTTCATTAAACAATTCCTATTTACAAGTAGTGCCTTGAAATTCATTGTGGTAGAATTTTGGTTCGTTTCTTGGTGATAGACAAAAACGTTGAATGCAGCATTCCATAACAAACTTAAGAGTTCAACATATACTGCAACATATTGAAAGTTCTTAAAATGCGTAGATAATAATCGCAAACACCAGTCAAAGTGAATATTCTGTTGCATTTTGCTCATAACGTGTTTTTATTTCCTTGCTCTGATATCAATTACATTTTATTTCATGCCTCTTCAAAATCTAGGAACTAAGTTTTTTGAAAATAACGCTCTTAATATCATTCAATAGATTTGTCTCTGAACAATATGCGTTAATAACGATGCTGCATTCGAAAATGAAGAATATATACTGCACGTGAAGAATATATCCCATAAGGCCTTTCAACTCCAGTAACATGGTCTATAATCACTATGGCTTTAATTAGTTTAACAATATAAGATCTTATAATGTTAGTAAATTTTCCAGAAAGCAACATAATTTTTATTTCCGAATTGTCTAGTAATTTTTCACTGAAGACACGGATTTGCTTCCGATTCTCTAATCAATGTTATTGAACTGAGGAATAACTAATATTGTTTACCATCTACGTCTTGGAATTCCAAATTTTGAAAGCACATCTGAATTAAACTAGCAAGTATTTTTAATTCGAAGAGTATTTTCGATTTATATGTACCAAATTGATATAAGTGTTTCTTAGAAATACATTTTCGCTTATCA
The DNA here is from genome assembly GCA_026543055.1 of Argiope trifasciata. NCBI lineage: Eukaryota > Metazoa > Arthropoda > Arachnida > Araneae > Araneidae > Argiope > Argiope trifasciata. The sequence goes on from JAPMOQ010033487.1 coordinate 11,297, forward strand.
CTATAAAAGACAAAAGCTCCATGCGAAACTGGCAGAAGGATTCATTCAATGTATTAATTTTTTTTTCATTTTATGGCTACGACGATTGTATAAAATTCTAAGGTCTTCGAAACTATTATAAAAGAATTTAGTGGAAAAAATTATAGGCTTTTTTTATATCAGATTCGACTTTTCATGTATATTGATAAAGATCTGCATGTAAATAAATTTAATTTTTGAACTTTTGTTTAGCATTCGTATTTAATACAATTTAAAGTCTTGTCATTCAAATCATTAATATCATTTTTTAATCTTTGTTGACTAAACAATTATTATTATTACTAGCCGCCTTTGGCGACCAGCTGGTTCGCCATGAGTAATGCGTTCTAAAATTTCCAATTAAATCATATATTTTTTAGTCAAAATTTAAGAAATAGTTTAAGTTGAAAGATTCAGTTATTAGTAGTTAAATGGTCAGTAACTTTATTCGGAAAAACTTTTTGAGTTTAATGCTCTAATAATTTATCGATTATGCTTCCAAAATATTAAAAATGTTTTTTTCGGTAATATTGCCAAAATGTTAAATATGTTTTTTAAAGAAAGCGAAAGAGGGAAAAAATTATTGAATTAATGATACAGATATTGCAAACGATTATAGAAATATGCCATTAAGTCAGAATTTCAATGCAAATCCTGTCTAAATTCAATCAGGTTTACTGTAAATAAAGATAATTTATGGAATTAATGATATAAATATTGCAAACGATTTCTTAGAATCCTTTGCCTTGCATTTATTTTTATAGAAGATATCACATTTTATGTTTATGTTATTTTATCCAGTCACGTGCTGAAAGTTGTATTTCTTTAGATTTGATTTACGATGACAGTTGTTGTTTTTCATTTGAACTTCCGTCATTGTTTTATTTTATTTTATCCAGTCACGTGCTAAAAAAACATGGTTAAAATATTTCTTTAAAAATTCGTTAAAAATAGAAGCTTGAGTTATACATTAAAACACTGATACCATTAGAAAGCTAATTTTTTTATCTTTAAATTGATGTTAAAATCATGTTTGTCCGATAATAATTTCGGAAGTTATAGCGGAAAAACGTCGAAATTTCTCTTAAATTTTAATTAATTCAAATTCTAATTAAAAATTCGAAAAAAGGGCTCCGAGGTACACATTCCCGACATCCAAGGTATACATGTACCAAATTTGGTAGCTGTAGGTCCAACGATCTGGCCTGTAGAGCGCCAACACACACACACACACACATTGAGCTTTATTATAAGTATAGATTATTACTAGTGGCATTTGTTTACTAGTTGTTTTGAAAGGATTAATGTTCACTGAAAATTTCAATTAAATATTTTGTGTATACTATTGTGTATTTTATATCAACAAAGATCCTTTAACAAAACATTTTTGAACTTCACATTTCAATAGACACTTATCTCATTCCATTTTAGAATCCTTACGCCGTTCTATTCATTATACTATACAATGCTGTTATTTTCGATCTATATTTTTAAGCAACACTCAAAAATGAAAGATTTCTCTTTTCATTGCTTGGTTCTGAAATTAAACAATAATTATAAGGATAACAGAATTTTTTAAATAATTAATAGCATGCATTACACTGAAAGTTTCACAAAGTGAAAAAAAGAAGGGAAAAATAGTAAAAAAAATGAAAAAGATTAGAAATTCACTTCAACAATAAAATATATTAT
>JAPMOQ010033488.1:0-17603 GCA_026543055.1 Argiope trifasciata
CAGGCCGGATTCTTTTTCTATTGACTATTTTTTTCTATTGATTATTGTTTTGATTCGGTTGTCTTATTTTGTTAATTAATTTATATTCATTTGTATTTTAGTTATAGCTGCATTTGCGCTCTCCAAATACAATGATTGATTTAAAAACATTTTAACTCTTAAAACTTGTTTGAATCAGTAATGATTTTTAGTTTCGATTCCGGTTTTGGTTTCGTTTCCGTAGTTACTTCTGTTTCTGTTTCGTTTTAATAATTCTTTGAATATAGTATTTTGGATTTGTTTCATTAATTGGTTCTTATTCATTTACCTTTCATTTTGTGAACTTTTAGCGTGTAATTCTGAATTGAGTTTTAATTTCGATTTCGACCTAGTTGGCTTAGTTTTAATTTTTATGATTATATATATATATACATATATAATACAGAATGGGGAAAACCAGTTGTATTAGACGTGTTAAAACATATACATGTATTTTATTTGTTCAGCAACAGAGCAAGATTATGAGTATTTTAAGCCTTAGATGAGAAAGGCAATAAGAAATTAGTTCAGCTTAAGATAAAACTCTTTCAGATATATAACGGAAAAATGAAAGAGTAATTTCTGTATTAATTCAATTTTCAGTTGGAAGATGGAGTGGATACGTGAAGAAAAAAGATGTAAAATATCAGAAATATGAATGCGTCTGCAGTAAGGATTTCAAGCACCCTCTAATCTTATAGCACATTCATTTTATAAAAAAAGAAAAACATTCACATCAATTCACATTATCCGATACTATTAAAAATTAATTTTAAAAAAATCGGAATTAAAAGAGGAAAATTAGCATTTTCATTTTGAAAAGTATCGATTAAAGTTTTCTGTTAATTACTGTTAAAAATAAATGTTAGTCGTTAAAAGTTGTTTTTTATTTTACTACTTCTGAGCTAATTGCATGACAAAAAACATAATCCTTATAAAAGTTCAAAATTCAAATTAATTAATTCTTTGAGTGTTTTTATTTTTTTTCTAATGGAAACTCATTCTCAAGAACCAAATTTTTTTGTTCTTTTAAGAATAAAAATAGTCATTAACATACTTCATTACAAAAAGAAGGAGAACTGAAAAACTACCTTTAGAAATCTTTGCTTTTATTTTCATTGACAATGTAAAAACATTTGCTTCGAAGTAGTAAAACTTCCCTGTTAAATGCTACCGATTTCACATTTTTTTTTATTTTACAATTTCTTATCCATAATTATTTATTCTTAAGAAATTTGTTTCTGGATTATTATTTTTTTTACAAATGCTCATCAAAGTATTAATCGCTTATCACTAACTAACCTTTTCGGGATCTATGATATTGTAAAAATGAGATGTGCTCGGAATAGAATCCGGGACTTTTGGGTCTGAAGCTTAGTAACATAACCACAGGACAAAAGCAATTGCTCTGTCCCGTAGATGTTATCTGGCTTATTAAGATATCACCACAAACTCGCCCTCCAGTGAGTTGACGAACGATATGCGTTACTGTTGAGTGGTGATGAATTGGTTGGTTGAGTGAGAGGTTGCTGTATGTAGTTGTTGTGTCTAATACGTCGTACCCATCTTTTTTTGGCGAGAGAAGAACTTTTTTTAGTCTCGCCAAACGTTATGGCGAGTATGCGTGAATGGTTGCGTCAAGTGAGTCTGACGACTTTGGTTGAGGGTAGATGGCGCCACATCAGTTGGTTGAAGGTTCATTGTTCGAGGTCACCATTGTGGAAGGTGAAATATTCACAAAATAGAACCCAGAACCTTTGCATCTGAAGCCTAATAACATAACCACAGGAACAAAGCAACTGCTCCTTCCCGTAGATGTTATCTGGGTTATTAAGATATCACCAAAATATTATTTTTTCTTTAATTTTAACTGTGAATGCTTAGTGAAACACAAAAGGAATGCATAATTTTAATCAATTAGTCATTAGACAATTAATTAATTAACCTGCAATTAATGAATAATTTTAAAGTATAAAGTATAATTCATAAGTTCTTCCCCGTGATCTGAATGTCCCGGATTCGAGTCCCGGTTCCGGCATGGTTGTTGTTCTTCTTCTGAGGTCTAACTATAAGGAGTGTGAATGGGTCCTACCCCATGTGAGAAGCGGGTGTACAAACAAATGTAACTAAAGAAATTGTTAAATCGTACACTTGGTCTTAGATGGCACTACTTAAAATCAAAAGACACTCACTCAGCTCAAAATCATTGACATCCTCCATTGACTCACTATTAGACCAAGCACAACACAATATTTCAAATGTATTCAAAATTAGTATAACAGATTTAGTTTAAATATATTATATTAACGTCCCGTTGTAAAGCAACACTAGGGCTTTTTCGAGACGGAAGTCATTTTGAAACGTGGTCAGATGACGAGGACGACACCTGAGCTGGCGACACCCACCCCTCTTCACGCCGAACCTCTACAGCGGGAGGACGTTTGGCACTGACGGATTAAACCTGCACTTGACCCGCATACGACGGTGATTATTCGGTGGAATCTGGCCTTCTGCAAAGAACCTGCAAACTTCTGATTCCGAAGCCGAGACCTTACCACCAGGCCATCACAGGCCTCGAACTACAGAATATTCACATTGCCCATTTATATTCATTCTCCACGGAGCTAGAACTTTGGTTTTTAATTCTATAATCGGTCTCCACATAGGGAAAGATCAAAACAAAAAGATAAAATAACTTTTTCTGTAATATAGATGGGTTCAGTTTAGTTATATTAACGTCCCATTTAAAGAAACACGAGGGTTATTTTAGGACGGACCTCGTCATTTTGAATCAAGATCAGATGACGAGGACTATACCTGAACAGGCATCCCCTCTCCACACCACGCCAAACCAGGAGGAGGACGTTTGTCCTGACAGATTTAACGTGCAGGAGACCCCCTCACATGACGGTTCGTTGGTGGAATTCAGTCTCGAACCTCGAACCCTCCGGTTCCGAATTCGAGACCTTACCACCAGGCCACCGCGACCCCGTAATATAGATGAAAGGAAATTCAAAGGCGCAAAGTAAGCAATGATAATGTATACTAAAATGAATATGTTATGCTGATTATATATTCATGCCGTACATGCAACACTGGGAGTTCAGAATCAATTTGTAAACAATATTAATTAACGCATTAACGGCTCTGAATTTCAAAAACATGACCTTGGGGGAACAAAGTGATGCAGATTGAACATTTCTGCAATATTGTTACAAACCTGTAATTTTTGCTTCCGATCGCGAAAACGTTGTCGTAATAAAAACGGTTTCACGATCAACCTTCTGGGTATTGATAGCGGAGCTTGGCGACGAATTCAAGACAAATAAATTACTGGAATTTTATCTATCCATTCAATAGAAGCTGAGATATGTTTATTGGACCCCCTCCCCACTCGGGAACTGTAAAATACAGGCAGTTTCAAGCAGCAATGAATTGAATCGGAACCGGAATCTGACTTGGAGTCGAAGACAAGAAACGAGTCATCGATATTTTTTATTTTAGTTATATTAACGCCTCGTTGTAAAGTAACACTGAGGCTATTTTGGGACTGACCTCATCTTTCTGAACTGCGGTCAGATGATGAGGACGACACATGAGCTGGTACCCCCCTCTCCACACCACACCAGTGGGAGTACGTTCGGGCTAACAGAATAAACCCCTTTATACCACCAATTTTCGGAGGAATCGGGCCACGAGCCTGCAACTCTCAGGTTCCAAAGCAGAGGCATTAACACTAGGTTACCGCGGCTAGCTGTCGGCAGAATGGTGAAGCAACAGCAATATAATTTGGCGAAGTGTTGTGGGGAGCTCACGTGATTGCTTAATTAAGCTATAGGCCGAGTCTTTGAGCTTATTAGGGAAGTTACATCGAGTCCTCTGAAAGAAAGCCATAGTAGTATGTCGGCAGCTGGATACAGCTAAAGTGAGGAGACAGTGGAGAATAGCTGCCGCTTGGAGAGTCTTAGCTCGCCGTAGAGTGAATCTACGAAAATTCTCTCTGGCCGTTTTGTAGTTCTGTGGTTGTAATTACTATCGATTTCGACTTGTTGACAGCTGTTTGTTTTAGCATGCTGTCCTGTGTTCGTCTCGGCCGTATATATTTGTCTTCTCAGTGTTGTCGTCTTCGTGTTAAATAAACTTCTCGCTTTCCATTAAAGGACTGTTTCATTATCCATCGACCATCAAATCAAAAAGTAGTGATTCCGTAACAATATTATATCTGGTAATATGTTCAGTAAAATATATTTCTTTGATCTTTAAAACTTTGTCCGTACAGAAAATCTCTGTATGTGCAGGCTATAAAAACGGTATTTATCAGTATCTTCGTGATAAGACTGGAGAAATTAAGCTAATACAGATTAAGCTATTTTAAGTGAAAGCCGACTCAATAATAAAATATATTAGTAATCGATAAATATTTCAACAGCTTACTGTAAAAGCCGACTCAAAAATAAAATAATAGCAGACGATTGATATTTCAAGAGCTATACTGTAAAAGCCGACTCAAACTAATAAAAAAAAAAGGGATAAATGGCCAATTTGTTGCCTTCACATTTTGTGGCTCCAAAAATCTCAAGCGAAAACACTATCAAGTTTTGACATGATAAAAAATTGAGGTAAATAATAAAAAAAGAGTATTCCAAAATAGGGTCCAATCTAAATGTACCGGAAGATTACGAGAGAAAGTATGGTGGAGTTTTGAAATAAAGAAAACCTCATTTCAAATAAAGACAACTTAACAAAGAAATTTTTCCCATCCATTAATAAACAGACTATCATACCATCATTTTTATACACATTATAGAATAACTCAATTTCTCACTGGTCATGGCAACTTGAAAAGCTGTCTATATACATTGAACTTGTCTCCATCATCTACCTGTGATTGTACCATTGGTAGCGAGGAAAATGAGCTCCATCTCCAACATGAGCTCCATCTATGTTCCAAGTTTGCCGGAGCTCACAGAATCCAAGGCTGACTCTCCAAGCCATTCATATAAAGTGGCCTCCAGATTTTAATCCACTCATTTACATCAGAAGTACTCGAAAATGTTTGTAAATTCATTATTGACACCTGCTCAAGTTTTTTATTCTTAACATATTTTCTAATTTTATTTCATTATTATATTAATCCTTCATAACTGTTAAGGTATACGACTACGTTCAAAGGAAAAGTTTTAAATTTTTTTTTTTAATTATTTAAAACTACGGCTTTTAGATCTTTTGCCAATTATAATTCAAAATACTATGAATATAAAATAAAAAAAATTATTTGAAAATATAATATATTTTGTGAAATAGCAAAATGTTGAGTAAATTTTAATGAAATTTAATGGAAACGGTTCACACTCTATACAAAAGTGTAATGCAGCAATCCTATTTCTCTTTGTTCACAAGTTATGGAATATAATGATGAATGAAATGAACCAAAATTTACGGAGCATTCTGAGATGCAAAGAAGTTATGGTAAAAATATACTCATATATGCATTTTTTCCCCTTAATTCACAAATTAATTTTTTTTAAAATTCCTATAAATAAAAAAGTATTTCGCCAACAATAAAACGTTTGGTTCATTTCATTGCCCACAATATTTAAAACACGCGCTGAAATTTTTATGTCAATACCTCTATTAGTTTTTGAGATATCCTGTTAACGATGGAGAATTTTTTTGAAAATTAATGTTTTGAGAAAATGGAAATTAAAGACACATATTAGGTGAAAAAATAAGTGAACCTGGATGGTAGGCGAGGATTTCTTTTTCCTAGAAAACAGGAACTTTTTGGAAAGATAAAAGTGGAACTACAAGAAATAATAATTAAAGAAATTTGCCAATGTGGTTGATAACCACATAGTCGAAATTTTCTTCTTTTCTTTTGTTATGCGTTGAATACTTACTTCTCTATGCCCCGAGTGATACTTTGCGTTGCACGGGGATTTTATAAATGCTTCAATAAAAAAATATAATCGATTGTTTTCGAATGGAAATCGAATCATTCTCTTGTAGATTTCTTTTGTAACTCTTTAAGATTTTCGAACTAAGACGAAGGGAAATAAAAACTCTGAATACATCTGAGTCTTTTATATTGGTATTCAACCCACGCATCTTTCCAGATCTTTCTAGCAATATAAATGAAATGAGACTAGACAGATTATTGACTGTAGGCGCCTTAGAACAATGTCCAGACAGATGATTCCTTTAGGGAGTAGTCGATTTGAAAATCGGCTTAGAACACAGACATTAAGATGACAAAAGACATGAAAGTAATCTTATTTGCGTAATTCGAAAATAATTATAAATTTAATATCTTTTATGCAAAATAATATAATTATTTAAAACTGAACGCAATAAACATAACACAATATTGATTATGTTATTGCTGAGATTAACCACTCCGCATACAATGACGTGTCTGAGACGCGCAACGAATAATTGAATTTTTTTATTTTTAATCTGCAATTAAAAGTGAAAAATAATAAACAATATAAAATGAAAAAAGTCACTTGCAACGTATTATTATTAAAGAAATTAAAATAATAGTAAATATTACAATCAGGAAGCTATTAAATTCGTCATTTAATTTAGAAGTTAGGTAAATTCGTGCGTCAAGTATATAAAGAACATATCATAAGATATTAATAATTTCGAACACACTGCAATCTCAATGAATGACACAGTCCATCGAACAATATAGCAGATTCCTCGACAAGTTTGTATTACTGCTTCCGATGTAGATTTAAACAATAACAATATATCTGTCAGTGAAGAAATAGTTACAATCTATATAAATAAAAATGAATGTCTGTATGTCTCTTATGCGCTGCCGTACCGCTCATCCGATTGCGATAATGCTTCCACAACATATTGCTTGCAGTTACGAGATGGTTTTAAGCACAATACAATCATCTAAAGAATAAAAAGAATATTTTCTGATCTATTTACCGCATCTATTAACCATGGATTAACCACCAAATAACTCGCCAAAGAAACACAACAGATTCAATAAAGATGCTAAATTCAAGCAAGACATTAATATTTGGCAGCTAATGTACGTAAATGCATTGAAAGTCTTTCTCTGAGGTAATAGTTGTAATAGAGAGCGTGCGAGAAAGTTTTAAGGGAACCAATCTTATAGTTTTGAAATTTCAATCAAACATTTAGTAGAACTTCAACGTTTTTTGCAGTTACTTCCAAAAATATTATAGTACAAACAATTTTGCAACATTTCAGTTTCCAGAAAAATTATCTTTTTAACTATATTAAAGATATTATGGCATAAATATATTTTCGATGTTAAATAGATTTCTTTCATTACCATTCTGAAAGAACACCAGGCTTTGAAATTCTAAACAATACACAAATTGAGTACATAAAAATGAATATTTGTTTGTAGATTGGAATAACAAAAATAGAATAAATATTATTTATGCTTCTCCTTTTTATATTCTTCCATTTTAATGAATTCATTCATCGCCGACCAGAAAATAAATATCATTCTTCCTATCAGTCCCAATGAAACAAGATGACTATTTAAAATTCCAAACAATGTTTCCAAGATTATTTATTCTGCATTAGCAACGCGCCGGGTACCAGCTTATGCTAAAAAAGAAACAATTTGATTTCTTTTTTTGGCTATTTTGTTTATTTGATTCTCAATCATCTTTTAAGCTGTTCATGAGAGAATTCTCTAAGGGCCCTAAAATTTTTTGTCCATCAATTCTGATTCATTCTGCATAGAACTGTAGCGATTTGGTGGTGAGATCACGGTTTCAAAACCAAAAGGTTTCAGATTCGAGACCCTATTCCATAGAAGAACCGTCGTGTCTGGAGCACATTACGGGATCAGACTACGTAAAACACACTGGTTATTGACCACAGTGGCGAATTTTTTTTATTGTTATTTCTTGTACTTCAAACTTTCCTCTTTCCAAAAAAGTTTGTTTTCTAGGAAAATGAATGTCTAACCTATCATCTAGGACAGAGGTGCCCAAACTTTTCGCGGCACGGGCCGGATCGAAATTAGATCCATGTTATATGGGCCACATGTATATACAAATTGAAAAATATTATTTTGAGTAAAGTAGCATTAAATATTATTAATTAATACTATTTTATTGTAACTTGAAAATACAAAATACTAAACAAACAAAGTATAATTATATAATTATTTTATATAAATTGAAATATTTTCATGCAACTTCTAATGCGAATGATGAAACTGTTTTTGTTTTTTTGTTGTTGTTAAAGAATGTCTGTATAGTTGGGATCAAAATTTGTTACACCAATCATAAGCAATGACTGCAAATGATCATCAGATAAATTTGCTCTCTATTTTGATTTGAGATACTTCATTCGAGAAAAAGTTTGTTTGCACACGTAAGTAGTCCCCAAACATTGAAATGAATTTATGAGCAAATTTCTTCAAATTTGGAAACTCTTTTGCATCCAAATTTTTATAAAAATCTATTAAGTTTCCTTCCTTGTATTTGTCCTTGATTTGTTCGTTTGCTTGAAGATCAATAATTTCTATTTGAAGGTGGCTTGAAATTTCAGCAACGTTGCAATCAAATGGATTTTGGAACAGCCGAATTTCTTTTGAATTTCATGTCCAAATCAGAAATTCGCTTTTGAATTTTTTCTTTTAAATCGGCGATGATCTTTACTGCAAATGCCACTGGAAATTGTTCTTCAGTTTGGTTTGGTTTGGGCGAAAACATCATTATGTTTTAAAACCCTCCGCGGGTCGGATAAAATCACTTGGCGGGCCGGGTTTGGCCCGCGGGCCGTAGTTTGGACACCTCTGATCTAGGAGAATCTTAAGGAAAACATATTATCAGCTAAAATCTTTGTTTAACTTTAATTTTTCTAAAAATTCTCTACCGTTAACGGGATACCTCACAAACTAACACAGTTATTTGCTCTAACCTTACAGCGCCTGTTTTAAATAATATGGGCAATGAAAGGAATCATAAGTTTTATTGTTGGTGAAAACCTTTTCATTTATAGGTGTTTTTAGAAAAAATTAAGCTGTGGATTTAGAGAGCAAATGCATATATGCTTTTATTTTTACATGTAACTACTTTGCGTCTCAAGATTTTTCTTAGAGTTTGGTTCATTTCATTCATCATTATATTCTATAACTAGTGGGTAAGGAAAAACTAGAATAGTTGCATTACAATTATTTGTAGACTATAACGGTTTTGAATAAATTTCATTAAAATTTACTACAAAATTTCCTATTTCACAAAATATATAATATTTTCAAATATTCTTTTTCGTATTTATAGTATTTCGTATTATAATTGTCAACATGTCTAAAAAACATTGTTTTAAATAGTTTTTAAGGAATCCAATTTTTTAAATTTTTTCTTCGAACGTAGTCGGATACCTTAAATCCGTCGTGACCAAACATCCCCTCGCTGGTGTGGTGTGAAAGTTTGATGAGAGGACAACTAGCTCAGCCACCCTCCTATTCATCTGACCACTGTTCGAAATGACAAGGCACATCCCCCCAAAAGACGCTCTGCTTTAAAATGGGAGGGTAACCATTTAACTGTTTAGCTCAAGTGCCATACGTGCGCTGTTTTATCGAATTTTAATAGCTGTTAGCAAAAAATTGACATTCATAACTTTTACAATTGAATATTAAAATTACTTTGAATACATTGCTAAGTCAAATATTCGATGGATTTCCATTAGAATCCAAATAAGAAAATATTCCCGAAATAGAAGTTGTCATCATATTAGATAATAAAGAAAATAAATCAATTGAATGTATTTGACTCCATTAAAAACACTGGTTATATTTCTAGGGAAAGGAAGGCCTGATTTATCATCTAGGGGAATTTTAAGCAAAACATATTTTAATTATAATAATTATTTACCTTTAACTTCATTTTTCTCAGAACTTTTAATTTCATAAACACTCTCCAACGTTAACAGGTTATTTCAAATATTAATAGATGTATTTAAATAAAAATTTCTGCGTGTGTTTTAAATGGCATGGATGATGAAACAAACCAGAAGTTTTATCGTTGGTGAAATACTTTTTTTATTCATAGGTGTTTTTAGAGCAATTAAGTTGTGAATTTATGGGAAGAAGGGATAAATACGTATATCTGTACCCATAACTTCTTTGTATCGCAAAATAATTCCTAGATTTTAGTTCATTTCATTCATTATTATATTCTATAATTTGTGTACAAAGAAAAATAGAATTACTGCATTACAATTTTGCATGGAGTGTTAACCATTTTGATTCAATTTCATTAAAATTTACAACAAATTTTCTTATTTTTCAAAAGATATTATATTTTCAAATATTTTTTTGTATTTATAGCATTTTGTATTATGATTGACAATACATCTAAAAAACATAGTTTTAAATAGTTTTTAAAAAATCCAATTTTTAAAAATTTTTCTTCGAAGGTAGTCGGATACCTTAAGTGTTTATAAAACTAAATTAGTCCTCACAGAGTGGAATTGAAATTGGGAGAATTAATACGCCTTAATAATTAATAAATTCTAATTATTATAAATTCATTCTTAATAACTAATGTCTAATAATTGATAGCCTTAGATAACTTAAACATTCAACCAGAAGTTTCAAATTAAAGAGTCAGTCCCTAATTTTATAAATGTTGGTCAAAATGCTTTTCTAGTGTACTTAGGATTTATAATATGCATTTTGAGTAAAATGTTTTGTAATTATAGCATTTTGTATTATGATTGACAATACATCTAAAAAACATAGTTTTAAATAGTTTTTAAAAAATCCAATTTTTAAAAATTTTCCTCCGAAGGTAGTCGGATGCCTTAAGTGTTCATAAAACTAAATTAGTCCTCACAGAGTGGAATTGAAATTGGGAGAATTAATACGCCTTAATAACTAATAAATTCTAATTATTATAAATACATTCTTAATAACTAATGTCTAATGATTGATAGCCTTAGATAACTTAAACATTCAACCAGAAGTTTCAAATTAAAGAGTCAGTCCCTAATTTTATAAATGTTGGTCTTAATGCTTTTCTAGTGTACTTAGGATTTACAACATGCAAGTTATATTGAGTTATATGCAAGAGCCTTTGTTACTACTTATGTGATAGTGGTTAAGACCCTTATGAGAAGCTTATAATCCTTTCGGAAGCACTTAGGGAAGATTAACGTAATTCCCTGCACAAGCCTTTAATCCTTTATCCACATAAGAGCCTATAGTCTCTCTAAAACGGCTGATATGGTACGCAGATAGACTGATATTTGAATAATGTAACACTCCTTTTCCGTTTTCTCTTTTACGTCTGTACAATAAATTCTGGTATATGCCCATTTTGATGTAATTCTTTGTATTGTTTTCTTTTTATCTAATACTATAATACGAGGAATGGTTGCCAAGTCGAAAATCGACCCAAAATTAATAAACTCCGGTAAACTTGGGGGTCTGAGGTTTTTGGCCACGAGGAATCGATTGGCGCCAGTTTTGAAGCGCTACGGTCGAGCAGTTCGGAGTTACAGATAGGATATTTTCAAACTTTATTAGTTCGCCATAATGGCTACTTAAATTTTCAAGCGGTTACGTGCTGCCATCTATAGCAAATATGGCAAACTAATAAAGTTTTATGTTTATCCTGTTATAGGTTTATAATATGTTTCTTATCTATCTTATACTATAATACGAGGAATGGTTGCCAAGTCGAAAATCGCCCCAGAATTAATAGACTCCGGTAAATTTGGGGGTCTGGGGTTTTTGGCCACGAGGAATCGATTGGCGCCGGTTTTGAAGCGCTACGGTCGAGCAGTTCGGAGTTACAGATAGGATATTTTCAAACTTTATTAGTTCGCCATAATGGCTATAGATGGCAGCACTTAAATTTTCTTTATCCATTGCCTAATTGGTTTCAAGTGGTAACGTGCTGTGGATTAATGTTTATTATGTTTATGCTGTTATAGGTTTATAATATGTTTCTTATGTATGTATATATGTTTGGTTTTCCTAAATAAATTTGTCAAAAATATTGAAATTCAACACACTTCAATCTTTACCTTTACTTTACCTTTGTATAGAATAGTTCCCTTTCCAAACTCTAACTTTGTTTAGAATAGTTTACAATGGTGCACTTTAACCGGTTATCTTTTCACCAATGGTTTCACAAATTTTCTTATGGCATGTATGGTTTCGATAAATCACAAATGAAAATTTAAATCTTCGAGTTAGCTTCGATACCTGTTTTCTCCGAGCGGAGCTCGGTCACCCGCTGGTTCTTTGTAAACCCAGGAATATTATATAAATTGGTCCAAATGATCGATATAAATTTTGCTATGCAAATTATCAGGTGTCAGATGTGTTGTTGCCACCGAAAAAATATTAATTGCAATAAATAAATAATCTGGCAATGTTTTATCGAAACAGGATGTAACGGTACGACATTATATAATCTATGAACATATTCACTTTTATATATTAGATTTGTGTATTTTTTTAGAATTTGAAAGCTTTTTATTCTTTCAGAATGGTAATGAAAGAAACTATTTAGTGTATCTCGTGAAGCGTTAATATTCGTTCAGAATTCTCAAATTTAATGTTAGAAAATGTAATTAAAATATTTTCTTTCAAAATGGATTAAACATAAAAATATATTTATGTCATAGAATCGTTAATATATTTGAAGAGAAAATTTTTGAGAATTAAGATGGTGCAAATTTTTTTGTACTACAATATTTTTAGTACTTACTGTAAAAAACGCTAGAATTTAATTAAAATAAAAAAACCCAGGGTTGAACTCCTATAACCTTTTTGTAATAAAATCATCTCTGCGAATGATTTGCATGACATTTGGGTTCTATAGTTTCAAAATATTAACTTTTAATATGGATTTAGAATTTCTTCTGAATCTATTGTCTCCTCGGCGAGTTATTTGAAGATGAATCCTTGGTAAATAGATGCGGTTGAGATTCGAATTTTTATTTCAGATAATTGTACTATCCCTATAACCATCCCGTAAGTATGAACAATAAGCAGGCCAAGTTCCATCGCAATCGAATGAACATTTTAAGAAGGTATTACATACATTACATACATAGGCATTACATACATCGGTGTTCTTTGAAAACGATAATGAAAGAAACTATTTAGTGTACCTCGTGATTCGTTTCATATTCGTTCAGAATTCTCAAGTTTAATTCCAGAAAATGTGATTAAAATATTTTCTTTTAAAATTGATTAAACGTAGACAATATATTAATAACATAAAATCGTTAATGCAGATAAAATTTTTTTCTTCGAAAATTAAAATGGTGCAAATTTATTTGTACTACAATTTTTTTGGTAGTTTCTGTTAAAAATGCTAAAATTTAAAAACTCCGATAATGTTCTTGCATAATCTGTAATAAAGTATTTATCTCTGAGAACAGGTCAATATTTTGTAGCTCTGCGTACTCTACCTACAAAATATTAACCACCTTTAACTTGAATTTAGTATTTCTACAGAATCTATAGTCTCCTCGGCGAGTTATTTGGAGATTCATCCTTGGGAAATGCATCCGATTGAGACTCGAATTTTAGGTAATTGTACTGTCCCTATAACCATCCTGTAGATGTAAGCAATAAGCTGACCCAGTTTCATCGCAATCGAATGACCGGTTTAGGAAGGCATAAGGGACATACAGACAAACAATCATTTTTAATTATTTAGAAGATTAGCAAATAATATCTGTTAATTTGAAAAGTTCTTAGTTGACATAATACAATGGATTTTCGAAAGAAAAAAACTGTATAATTCTGCGGGGCATTGTATATTACAACCGTTTTAAAGCGGCTGACCTTCAAGCTCATAAGAATAAGACCAAAATCATTTTTATTTCCCTCTTCGTGACATCTTATACGACCGCTTTTAAAATACAGCTACATGTTTTTATAAGACAGTAACGCTAGGAAAATAGCCAAATATAAAACTTTTCATCAAAGCGAATGAAAAAGCAATATAACTCCCTAATTTACTAAAAGAACAAAAGGACTGTAGACAACAAGATCTCAAGCGGACGAAAAACAATAGCTGCGCCATATATATATATAACGGCTGTGAATGAAAATGGGAGAATACCCCAGATCAAATACGGCACAATGAATGAAGGGAGAGGGGAAGGAGTAGATTTCTTATTTCTCCCCCCCCCCCCATTATCCAGTGGCAGACTAGACGACGTCAGAGGGCGAGAACGACGTCAGCACCTTCCACAAATCACGTCGGACTCACACACGCATAAGTATGACGTCACTGTGGCCGTAAATAACTGGTAAGCCCTGAATGAGAGCATACGCCCCCCTCATTTTTGCATTAAGGAGGATTAGGGGCAAGTACTTTAAGACTGAGGGGTCTAAAAATAATACCTTCTTGCTCAGTAGAAAGACATGCAAATGAGGTGATCAATATTCAACAACTCAGAGTATGATAATGCTGACTCTAATTTTATACCAGCTCTATTTCTAAAACTAGTGAGCAAAGAGATTTCGTTTAGCGTTAGGTTTTTGTAAGGGCCGATAAATTATGCAACAGCAATTTTTTTAAATGGGATCCGTTATCTTTGTACATTTATCTACGCTAGCTTTCCCTTACTTTTTTGATAAAACTTTGTTCTTTTATTACGGGTAAAAAGTGAACCATGATTCTTTTTTTTTTGTAATCTTATATTGTTTAAGAATACTAAAATGTTCTACTTGGTTATAACTATATCATCAAATGACTTAATAAAACCAGAAATTACATTTTTTGAAAGATATAATAGTTGAAGTCTTAAGAAAATTATGCTTATCGGTAGATTTAGAAACTACAGAATGCCATAAATTTCTTGAAGAATGCCTATTCCAATACAAAAAATAATCGGGTGTACAATAATAATGTACATTAATCTACGCACGCTTTTTCTCACTGTTTTGATAAAACTGTTTCATGTTTTTTATTACAGGTAAAAAGTAAGCCATGGTGCTTTTTTTTTACTTATCCTATTGTTTAAGAATACTAAAACGCTCTATTTGGTTAAATCTATATTATCAAATAAATTATTGTTTATAATTAAACGGGAAATAACGTATTTTGAAAGATGTGATATTTGAGGTCTTCATACTTCTAAAACTAGTGAGCGAAAAGATTTCGTCTAGAAAGAGGCTTTCGTAAGGATCGATAAATTATCCATTTGCAATTTTTTGAATGGTATCCGTTATCTTTGTATATTCATCTATGCAAACCTTTCCTTTCTATTTTGATAAATTTTTTTGGGTTTTATTACGGGTAAAAAGTAAGTGATGCTTTTTTTTGTCTTATCCTACCTGTTTAAGAATATTAAAATTTTCTACTTGGTTATAACAGTATCATCAAATGACTTAATAAAACTGGAAATAACACATTTTGAAAGATATGACCGTTGAAGTTCCCAGATAATTATGCTTATCGGTAGATTTAGAAACTACAGAATGCCATACGTTTCTTGAAGGATGTATATTCCAATGCAAAAAAAAAAAAAAGTCATAAGATTTGAACCTTTAAAAAAATTTTTTTTGACAGTTGTTTGTATTTAGAATTTTAGCTGAAACACTAAAACGTTGATAATTTTTGAAGACGAAACTATCTGAAGGCAAACACTTCGAAAATTTAGAATACTCTATAAGTAATCATGATTTAAAATCTAAAAGTATTTTAGGCTTTCAACGGTGTAAATGACTGACTGCAGTGATTTTATTACTTAAATTTTTCGCTAAGATCATTTCAAGCTATGGAATAGGAATTTTATAGTTAGTTCAAAGTTAACATTTTTGCCTGATAATATGTCAATATGAAATGTAATTTTCGTGCAAAATAGAGTTATTATAAGCATTAGAATGTTAATAAAAGTAATATATTTCCTTACTTCCAACCTACTTCACCCTAGATTTATTTTTTACTAGCCGCCTTGGGCGACCAGCTGATTCGCCATGAGTAATGGGTTCTAAAATTTTCAATTAAATCACATATTCATTAGCCTTGAAGTAACTCCGGGCGTTGATTGACCTGAAATTAATATTTTCTTTAAGATGATGGAATGAAACTTCTATAAGAACGCGTTTTCCTAATATTCTTTTATTTAATAAATCAGTCAGTTCTAATGATTGATTTAGAAGACTGATTGATGTAGCAACTTTTATTTCGAATATTAATAAAAATATTTTGTAAAATATGGCTCACAGAGCAAAGTATGAAGAAATCTAAAACTCATTATTCATAAATGCATTGTTTGACACAAACTACATAAAGTGTAATTATTTACTTCATTTAGATTAAATTAATAGTATTAAACAATATATATGCCTATTAATAATATTTTACAAATTGACCATTGGAAAGGAATTTGAATACATATCCTGTATAAATTCAATCCTGTATAAATAAAGATAATTTATTCAATTAATGATTTAAATACGATCATAGAATCCTTTGCCTTGCATTTTTTAAAGAAAATATCACATTTTATATTTATTTTATTTTATCCAGTCCCGTGCTAAAAGTTACCTTTCTTAACTTTTAATTTGCGATGATAGTTTTTTTTTATTTGAACTTCTGTCAAAATGATGGCAACACGATGATAAAACCTAATTTTTTCCCTTTGACGTACTCTTGCAGATTTTATGGAAACCTTAGCTTTGAATCTATTTTTTTAGAAACTATCACATTTTATAATGAAAAAAAATATTGAATTAATGAGACAGATATTGCAAACGATAATAGAAATATGCCATTAAGTCGGGATTCCAATGCATACCCTGTCTAAATTCGATCAGGTTTACCGTAAAGAAGATTTATTGAATTAATTATTTAGATATTGCAAACGATCATAGAATCCTTTGCTTAGTATTTATTTTTTTAGAAAATATCCCATTTTATATTTCTTTTATTTTATCCAGTCACGTGTTAAAAGCAGCATTTCTTTACATTTGATTGGCGATGATAGTTTTTTTATTCGAACTTCCGGCATTCTTTTATTTTATCCAATCACGTGATAAAAACATGGTTAAAATATTTCTTTAAAAATTCGTTAAAAATAGAAGCTTACATTATAATTTAAAAATTGATACCATTAGAAAGCTAATTTTGTTATCTTTAAATTGATATAAAAATCTTGTTTGTGCAATGATATTTTCGGAAGTTATAGTAGAAAAACGTCGAAATTTTGCTTACATTTTAATTAATTCAAATTCTAATTAAAAATTCGAAAAAAGGGCTCCGAGGGGCACATTACAGACCTCCAAGTATACATGTACCAAATTTGGTAGCTGTAGGTCCAACGGTCTGGCCTGTAAGGCGCCAACACACACACACACATTGAGCTTTAGTATAAGTATAGATTCATATAGATTAAATTCGGTGTCATAAATCGATGTATTAGCAAATGCATGATTTAGATTTGAAATTTTTTTTGCGAAAAAAAAAACAGCTACAGTGCTTAAATAATTTAATATCACATATAATAATTATCCGTTTCCTTATTAGAAATATAATTAATGTAATTAATTGCTATCAAAATTTTCTGTTAAAATGTTTCCAAAAATTATGCTATAA
>JAPMOQ010033488.1:24438-43506 GCA_026543055.1 Argiope trifasciata
AGTCGTACCGTTCATCCTATTTCGATAAAACATTACCACCTAATATTATTTTTTTCGGAAGCAGCAATGCGCCGGGTACCAGCTATTTCTCTATTCAATCGAACTGTCAAAATATATTTGATCAAATGTAAATACAGTAAAAGCTGTTTATTCGCGGGGCATATTTTCCATAAATATGCCGTGAATACGGAATGGTAATTTATATGGAATTCTAGGAGATACATTCCTAGGTGACAAAATAATATCACACACACACACACACACACACACACACACACACACACACACACACACACACACACACACATTTGAAGTTTTTGTACATTTTGATATTAATTATCTTAAGGCTTAGGCAATGGTTTGAAGAATTTTGTCATTTTCTCTAACTTTGCAGTTTTTAAAAGTTCCTTCGATTCAGACTTATCCGCAGCAGTCGCATTAGCAGTTTGCCTCTTAAAAATAAGACTTCGTTCCATATACGGATCAATGTTCATAAAGAAATCGCAAAGCTCATTTGCCATTCTTAAGCATTCACTAAGAGTTTTTAAATGAAATGTCACATTTCCAGTGCTTGTTGAAGCCTCTTCTTCAATGGGCTGTGAATTTAGCATTTCCTCCAAATTGGTTTCAGTCAGATCTTCATTTTACGATTCAAGCCATTCCTGAATGTCACTCAATTCTATCTGTTCAAACCCATCTCGTCCTATTCCATTCCTGAGTTCGGCTACGTTTGCAGTTTAATTTAACAACATACACTAGACAAAGTTGTAATAAGATCTATTTAGCTTTTTTTACAAGTGCATTTGACGGCATTTACAAAGGATATTGGATTGGATATCTTTTGGAATCCTTTTATTATGATGTATGTACTTATGAGATCCGCGAATAAAATAATTTTTATCCTCTAATATAGGAGTTGGGTCACATTTCTTTAATCCGCAAATAGTGAAAACGCGAATGAAGGAAGTGCGAATAAGGAGCTTTTACTATATGCATTTACAATAATTTCAGATCGTGAAATAATTTTCCTATCCCGTAATATTAATGGAAAATATCTTATATTAATCATTCTTCCAAACATAAACTTTTAGAAACTCAGCAGGAGGGAACTTTCAACTCATCTCGTGTAACTCCAGCTGTTTTAATTATAATTAACGGTTAGCGTTAGTTATCGGAAATCCCCCACCATTAATCAGAATTGTCTCTTTAATCTAGCCAATAGCATCTGCTCGAAACACGATTCTATCGCATTCTGTCAGCAAGCCCGCGACACTCTTAAAAGTTCTTCGCCTGAATGGTTAGTGTCAGTTACAGGATACTTAAAGCATATCGCCGAATGTAGTGTCAGTAATTAGAGGACGAGGATTATTTTCGAAGATTTTGGGTTTATGTTATATAATTAAAATTCAATTTAATTAGATTGCATCGAGAGAAACGATGAAGATTATTTTCTTAGCAGATACATATATCAAGAAATAGGAAAAGATAATTAAATCCCACAAATTAAATAACTTTGTTACGTGAATTTTAATCAATATGCAAGCTGGGAAAAGAGCAGTGGTAAAATCTCATTTCTACATTAATTAAATATAGAATAGGTGAGGAATTATTTAATGGCATAGATTAATTTCGAAATAAAAGTATGAGCAATTTAATTAGCTGAAATCGCATTTAACAGGATTTTATAAATTTTGATGTATTTTATTAATTGATGGTAAGGTAAAATACCGCATCTAAATTCAAGCGAACCATTTAGCAAATAAATTGATTTTCAAGTTAATTAAATTAATCTTAGTGATGCTTGAACTTCAGTTTCAAGGGAATGAATGAATATAATTAGAATGATTCACCCATTTTTAATAAAATATCTAGAATTATTTAATTAGAAAATCTTAAAAATTTCATTTCCAAAATATTTTTAAAATGCTTTCTAACATTTAATTTTAAATGTATAGCTATTCCATTTGCTGACGATTATGCAAAAGTTAAGCACCTAGATTTAAATTAATTAACAAATAAATTGTTTTTGTAATTAATAAAAATAATCTTAGAGAATGAATAAATGTAATCAGATCTATATACTCATTTTTAATTATAATTGAATGTTCAAAAGTACTGTTAACAGCAAAATCTTAAATGGTATAATACTTAAGACGAACAAAAATTTTTTAATTTCACGTTCAAAACAATTTTTAATGTAATTAACTGAAGAGAAATATTGAAGGTGTCATGTTTTACTCTATTATGTGAATCATATCCCAACTTTTCAATTCCTTCAATACTCAAATTGTGTGTAGAAATAATAAATAAACTCACTTCGCAAATACTTCTCACAATATTTGTATTTAATATTGTTCACGTATGCTTGAGAAATAAAAGTCAACATGTTTAATTGCTTATTAATTAAATATTCTTAGCACACATATTTATATATTTTCTAAGACTTGCATGTATAAAGACGGTATTTAGTAATTGATTTAACGATCAGTTAGTTTTTAAAATCTTTTATACGTTTGTGTTTGGTAGAAAAGGCAGTATTTTAACACATTAACCCCCTAAGGGTTCCACACGTATTTCGACGTAGCACCAAGATGTCTTAAAAGGGAGCTACACGTATTTCTACGTAGGGTAAGGAAGAATGCCCGTTTGTTTTACTCGTAAAATGACGCAGCAGATATACTGTTCGAAGAGTGTTTCCGACGCAACTCCCCCTCAAGTGTTGACCTCTTTATGACTTGGAGGGGAGTCAACACAATGAATTCTTTACGACTATTTAAGGATGTCGCAGGATCTGAGGGTCCAGAGATTCTTTTAGGCATAGGTCATTGTGATGATTTCGGCGTTAGGGAAGAACGAGGGATGAGAAAGGAAAGGGTTCGTTCAAGAAAAGAGGAACAGAAATTGTTCCCTAATAGTATGTTTCATAATGGCTCTATGAGGACTTAAATTTAAACTGCGTTTGGTTTCCGTAGGATTTCTTTGGTGTAACTTATTTGATCAAAATATTGTTTCTAAGTTTCATTGAATTATTTTTTTCCCTTAATGCAGTTTTAGCTTACATGTGATTAACTGTGGGAGTCGTAGTACTAAGATTTGATCCGCGTTACTTTCGTCAAGATCTCCAGCCTTTAATGTGTTAACATTTTAAAAATTTATCTGTCGCTTTATGGACTTTTTTAATTTTATGTCGTTAGTGCAAACAGGTAATACATTTTAGAACACTTGATAACAGATTTGCTCAATCCTTTAGTTAATAAAATCGTCGGTAATGAATTTTCAAGCTTAATGCCCAGCATACGTTTTAAGTATAGAAAAGGAGATTGAGAATTTTTAACATGCTTCTATGGAGAGATAATTTTCCAACTATTAAAAAAATGACTCAAAAAGAGGAATGGGGTTATTTTATATAAGACATTAATTATTACATTAGTTAATGAATTTATATCTATCCATTTATTGTTTAAAGGAAAGAAAATTTCGTAAATTTTTATACCTATAATTTTATACATGAACCATAGACCTTAACCCATATACAAATTGCACACTGTGAATTAAAAATATTTTCCGAATTAAAAAGACAGATAGAAAACGGTATGCGCAATGAATTCTGAGAAAGTTGTTTAAGAAATTGAACTTTCTAGAATGAATTAAAAACGTTAGTTGAATGAAGAAACATAAATTGTGAAGGTTACTCACCAGTTAAACCGATGAATCAAATTAGAAACACAAATCCAGTCAATACATGTTAATATTCCTTACACAACCTAGAATAAGAAGAAAAGTTAGTTTCTGACTATACACTTACAAAGTAATTATGAATAACATTCCAAAAATTCACATTATCTACATAAATAAACATGAATGTTTGTTTGTATGTCTCTCATGCATTGCCGTATCGCTCAGCTGATTCTGATAAAATTTCGACAACAGATTGCTTGCACTTACGGGATGTTAAAGGCATAATACAATCATTTAAAGAATAAAAAATATTTTCGGATTTATTTACCTCATCTGTTAGCCATGAATTAGCCGCCAAATAACTCGCCGAGGGGACAAGAGATTCAGTAATGACGCTAAATTCAAGCTAGATGCTAATATTTCGTAGTTATTGTATGTAAATGCGATGTAAGTCTTTCTCTGAAATAATTATTGTATTAGAGAGTGTTTAATGGGAACCAATCCTATAGGTTTAAATTTTAACTAAACATTTAATAATATTTTAGCTTTTTTTTGCAGCAAATTCCGAAAATATTATAGTACAAATAATGTTGTACCATCTTAGTTATCAAAAAATTATCTTTTCAATTATATTTAAGATTTTATGGTATAAATATATTTCTATATTTAATCAAAGTTTTAAAAACAACATATTTATCACATTTTCTAAGATTAAACTGGATAATACTGAATGAATATTAAACGAATCAAGAGATACAATAAATAGTTACTTTCATTACTATTCTGAAAGAACATCATTATTATTCATTACTGTTCTGAAAGGGCAAGTTTTACAATTGTATACAGATAAACAAATCTAATATATAAAAATGAATATTTGTTTGTAGAATAGAATAATAAAAATAGAATAAATACTATTTATGTTTCCCCTTTATATATCCTTCCATTTCAATGAATATATTCACTGTCGTTAATAAATTAAATATCATTCTTAATGAAACTAGAAAACTCTTTCAAATATCAAACGATATTTCGAAGAATATTTATTCTGAGTACTTATTAAAAATTAAAGAAGAAAAATCAGAAAATAATTCAAATGATAAATGCATTTTAGTACATAACAAAAATGACTATTTAATTTTTTTTTTATTTAGTTCTTTTTTTTCAGAAACATTGATCCAAAGTTAACTTTCTAATACCTTCCATCCAAATTCTGGACTGACACTTTGTCTAGGTAATGTACTAAATACCCACATTCCCTCGGCCTTAACCAAATTAACACGAAATAGGGATTCAAGCCACCTCCCCCCCCCAAGTAATCGTAAAGGTTAAACAACAATCCCTAATTGCGGGGATTTTAAGTGTGCAACTCCCGTTCCCCACTCGCCACATCACTGGACGAGCACCGAGGTGCGAGATCCTATCGAACACCCACTCCTGGCGATGACAATCCATCAATTAGCTCTCCCCGTGACAGCCCCTGGAAAACGCCCTCTCCGGGGCGGTAAATAGGGCGCACAATTTTAGCGCCCACGTCCTTATCTTAGCAGGAGCCATTTGTTGGTGAGTGCAGTCTATTTGCCTGAAAGCCAACAAGACGAGAATCATTTTGGATGAACTAGGGTGGAGCATTTCTAGGAAGAATGGAAGTGGAAGAAGGGTAAGAGATGAAGTAGCAGAGAATTTACAAAATTTAAAGGCATGTCTCGGAATATTATATTATCATGTATGATTGAATAGATAAGCCCCGAAAATCACAAAAGTAGATTTCTCAATTTGTATTATAAAAGGTAAAGTAATTGGGTATGCTTTCATTTGATATAACTTTCTACACAAGAAATAAAAATGCCCTCCCCCAACTTTTCTTTTAATTCTGCCGGCGAAAGGAAGAACAAGGGTGGAACATTTCGAGGAAAAACGGGAGAAAGGTTCGAGATGAAGTAGCGTGGAATTTACAAATTTCAAAATCATATCTCAGAATAAAAGATTATCATGTATAATTGAATAGTTTACACATTCAATGCCACTACTCTCGCCTGATATCAGGACCATCTATTTAAGGAGATAACCTCCTTCTTTGCTATCTTTTGACTGTAGTAGAGAAGGTGTCATCTAATTACATACATGGTTTGGTCCTAGAAAAGAACGCAATCCACGAATTGTCTCATAGTTGGCAGTCAACGTGATAAGCACAGAAACCTGCAAAGAAAACCCCAAAAATAGATTTCTCGTTTTGAAATTACAAAAGGCAAAGTAATTGGTTATCATGCTTTCATTTGGTGTAACTTTCTGTACAAGAAAAAAAGACCTATGCCAACTGCTTTTCTTTCAATTATTTCAACAAATTCTGCAGTCAAAAGGAAGAGCAAGGGCGGAGCATTTCCAGGAAAAAGGGAAGTGGAAGAAGGGCTCAAGATGAAGTAGCATGGAATTTAGGAATTTTAAAGACATGTTTCAGAGTATTAGATTATCATGTATAACTGAACAGATAAGCATTTGAGCCTGCGAAGAAAACCTCAAAAATAGAATTCTCAATTTGAATTATAAAATGCAAAGTAATTGGTTATTC
Source organism: Argiope trifasciata (assembly GCA_026543055.1). Classification (NCBI taxonomy): domain Eukaryota; kingdom Metazoa; phylum Arthropoda; class Arachnida; order Araneae; family Araneidae; genus Argiope; species Argiope trifasciata. The sequence goes on from JAPMOQ010033488.1 coordinate 30,686, forward strand.
TTTCATTTGGTGTAACTTTTCGTACAAGAAATGAAAGCCATTCTTCCTTGCTTTTCTTTCACTTATTTCAATAAATTCTGCCGTCAAAAGGAAGAGAAAGGGCGGAGCATTCCCAGAAAAAATGGAAGTGGAAGAAGGGTAAGAGATGAGGTAGCAAGGAATTTACATTTTTCAAAAGCATGTCTCTTAATAACAGTTTATCATGTATAATTTAATAGATAAGCACAGAAAACAATGAAAATCACAGCATCATATAGATATGCCAAGTATTCATTGGATTTCCATTTGAATCAAAATAAGTAAATATTTCCAAAATAGAAGGTGTCATCTTATTCGATAGTAAAGAAAATAAAAGAAATAAAGGGTTAATAAGGCTAATCATGAATTTTTTCAGACAAAACAAAAAAACATTTTTGTAAAATAATTTTTACTTGATTACTTATTAATGGGTTAGCATTAAGACAAAATGAGTTGTAAGATTCATTAAAAATAGCTAAAGACATTAAATGAAAGACATTTTTGATGAAATATTCGGAAAATAATCTAGGATATTTTATTGAATTTTTGAAATCATCTGTCTCAATTTTTATATTAGATCTAATTACTATCCATGACTTAAATTTCTTGATATAAGAATTGCTTTTTAATAAAAACAAAGTAATAGGACCGAAGGACGCTGGCACATTTTTATATTCGAATTTTAAATTGGCAATCGGTTAAAACTCACTTTTCTCTTGCTAGATTTTACCTCTCATTTGTGTGACCTTCTCAACAAATTTCGGATTGCCAACAATAAATGACAAAAAAAACTGGTTTTAAAAACAAATAATGCAGTTATCTGCAATTTATTGTAATAATTTGACCTCAAGAGAGCAGCATTAGTAATTCCTAAAAAAATAATAGAAGAGAAATAACGCTACAAAGACCCTTAACGCGCGCTTGCGAGTTAAGTACCATAACAGAAAGTTTAGACTACGAAGATAAATATAAAGATCACTAAAATTGAAGAAGGAAAATCAAATTTTTTTTTAACTTCACCGACAAAAATTAACGTAATGATTTTCAAGCACCAAATTTGGCTCATTAAAGTATTTCAAAATGTTCATCGCATATTTTAATTACAAAAACGCAATAAGTATGTCAAATTATATTCATATTTTTTCCTCCTTAACCAATATCTCCAATTTAATCTTTCTGACTTTTAATTCTTTTTAAAAATTTTGAAGTCAATTTTTTTCCATGTTTGAATAAAACAGAGGAGAAATCAAATACTTTTCTTAAATTTAAAAAAATAGAATCGAATTTAAATAAAAGCTTTAAATTTCTTTTCCTCTATTATTTTTTCAGAAGAAAATGAATTTAAATTTTTCAAAAACATACTGGTAAATTATAACCACCCAAAGGAAGTTTTATTTCTCTTTATAGAATTATGTCTAAAAGCAATTCATAAACAATGCTTTCGGTATTAAAGAAAAAAATATTCTAACAAAAAAGATACTAACAAAAATTATAAATGATTTAAATAAATAACAAATTTACTTTTATAATTTGTAATAAGTTAATTTGTGATATTTTACTTACTTTCATGTAAAATATCGCATTTTTATAGGAATTTTATAATGGATAAATTTGACCCAAAAAATGATTGACGAAAACATAAAAATATAAAAATAGAACTCAATACAGTCGAAACAGTTTTAAATTTTTTTGTATTAACTACAGTGCAGGAAGTTATTATTACTTGAAGTTATTATTACTAGTTATTATTACATCTACATTAAAATCAAAAATAGACAAACTCATGTTCTTATCGAAATTAATTTTGCCCCTTTTTACATATTTAAACAATCACCCTATAAACAATGCTTTTGAAAATTTAGTCTACACAGACATTTCGATAATTAAGTTTTGAAAGTTTTGAAGTGGAACTTCTTAAACTTCTTTCCCCGAAAGAGCCCCCAAAAGATTAAAATTTATTTTTTCCATTCCAAACTTGTTCGAAAAATACTCCCTAAGGAAATTTAATATGTAAACGAAGCTCATTAATTATTGTAAACAGAAAGAAAAAGATAACTGAAATTCAAACATTTATTCAACAGATTTAATTTGAATAATTTATAATGGAATAATTTTCTTAATCATTTCCTTCTCAATTTATAAAGTAACTAAAAACAATACCCGACGAAAATTTCGGAATCTTTAAATACGATTGCTATTTATAGTTTTAAGTAGTCTTGCGTTCAATTTATTTCCTTTCTATAATTATAAAACTTGATCGAAGAGAGTGAAATACTTCGAGCTGTTCTAATTATTCAGACTGAAGAATAATTACATTTCTGTCCTTTAAAATGCGTTGAGTGTTTTGTTTTAAAGTTTATTTCGGTTTCTAAGCTTTTATAAAAGAGAGACGAAATGCGTTTTCAACATATATTCTCATAAGGAATCTGAGCAACCTCGAGAAAAAATAAGCCTGAGTGAACAAGAAGATTCCCTTTCTTGAGAAACTAAGTTGTTTCCATTGTTTCCGAGTGGCAAACTTCCAAGTTTGCTCAGACGGCGAGAAACGTTTAAATAAACAACACGCCAACGACAATAAATGAGCCCCAAATAAAGACGGGAACTCTTTGGCTCGTCCTTCGTTTTGATTTTCTTTGTAAAAATTGAGTTGCTGAAAAGACATGACACAAACTCTGCAAATTATTTAAATTTTTAATTTTTCTTCATTCTTCCTCATTTTCGTTTTACGAAGCTATTTAAGATATGCCTGAAATATCTAATTAAAATTTAATTAATTAAATTAATGTAAGGAAGAAAAAATTTAGAAAACAAGTAGAGAATGAAAAGTAAAGAGGAAATATAAGTTCGCAAATTTCGAATTATTATTTGAGAACATTATTTTTAAATCATTATTTATGACAATAAACCAGTTTAAAATGCTTTGTAACAATCATGGTTGATATATATATTGTTAATTAATTTAGATTCTTCAGTATTTTAGTTGTATCTGCATTTGCTCTCACTAAATACAGTGATTGGTTTTTTTTAAATTTTAAATTTGTTCGAATCCGAAATAATTTTTAGTTCCGATTCCAATTTTTAGTTTCGTTTACATAATTATATATATATATATATATATATATATATATATATTGGGTTGTTCGGAAAGTCATTTCGTTTTTTTTTTGTCAAAATGAAAAGAAATTTTCGTTTAATGAATAAATTATTTATTAAATTATAAAATTGCCATTCTGGTCTAATACCTTTTGCCATATTTTTAGTAGTAACATGATTACACGCTCATAAAAGTTCTTGTCTTTGCTGTAAAAAAAACTGATCGAGGTGGTTTTTGGCATTCTCATTTGAAGGAAAAATTTTGCAAATCAGTTCTGGTACTGATGTACTGTTAACACATCTTCTCCACACATATTGGTTAATTTATTTCTGGCTTGACAGAATTTTTACCTTTTATATAGCAAAAAAGAAAAAAATGACGAAAATGCTGTTTATTGCTCTCCATATTTAAAAGGGCACCATCCAAAAACTACTGCGAAGAATCAGCTGCACTTTTTCACACTCAAGCCTTGCTATATCAGCTCTTAAAACATAAAATGATTTTGCGGTTTAAGTATGAAATTGGGTGCGAAAAATACAATTAAATCCTCTGTCGGGAAAAAACGAAATTACTTTCCGAACAACCTAATATATATTTGAATGATAAACTATTTACCAATAAATTGTTTATATACATTTGCATAGAGCATATTAATTTGTATAGAATTTTTATGAAAATATATTTTTTACAACACAAACTGTTTTTTCCTAATTTCTGAGAACATAAAATAGTTTCGTTATGGATTAATCTTAAAACAGGAGTCAAATCTTTCCTTCAAAGTTTCCCACTTAAGAATGAATGAAGTAATATTTCCTCATTGGGGGAAAGAGGAAAAGCTTTTATCAAAATTCACATTTAACGAGAGTGAAGCTTTTTTTGAACATATTATAAATATTAAATTATTTAATTTACTAAGAAAAACACATGCATTACATGAAAATAACAGATATGATGTCATAGTTCAGTGTCAATATTTTAAAAGCGCATCTGATGTCAAAGAAGCATACGTAATAGTAAAGCAATACTGATAAAACGGGTCAATCTTTTAAAAACGCATACATAATAATACTGCAATACTTGTAAAAGAAGCATGCATAATAATAATGCAATACTGGCAAAAGCAGATGAAAAATATATGCGATTAAAAGAAGTTGATGAATATTGCCATTTTTACTTTATTCATTGCCTACGAGTTTCAATTATTTTTTGCCTTGAATTATACAAACCCTCCTAACAAAAACAGGACCATGATCCTCCATGACAATATAAACCAACTTAAATTTCAACTAAAAAATTTGTTTATTGATAAACGAAGTAATTAAAAATATAATACCGCTTTGTTAAATATTTTCTTAAAAATCTTTGTTAATTTTTTATTACATGGTATACAAAATATGCATTAAGCATATAAAAAAATCTAAACTCGAAATTTAGACATTGACATCTAAACTCGACATTAAACATACTTGAATACACGTAGGGTTTGAATTGAACATACTTGAACACACGTAGGATTTGAACTGAACATACTTCAATACACATAGGGTTTGAACTGATCATACTTCAATACACGTAGGGTTTGAATAGATACACGTATGGTTTTACAATTGCGGGAGGAAGGATAAATTTATTGGAAGATATTCCCTCAATGGAGCACCTCGAAATGAGGATAAGAAGATTCCAGCATGGTAGTTGATTCTCACCTAATTGGAGAGTGCACAAAAAGGAGAGGGAGCCTGATACCTCACTTTAATGACAGGACGCACTTCCTTAGGGAAGGGTTGTACCGTGCCCGGCTATGGCCTTTAGGACTAGATCTCAATTTCCGAAAGTATTTCTGTAGCAGATGACCGATTATTTAGTGCTTTATTCGTTCCTTCAAATGGGTCAGAGAATTGGTGATATTTACTTGTTGGAGGGTATAAGTGATTTCGGGAAGACCAGATTCGCTGGTTTAAACTGTTACGAGGAATATGAAACTGATTCTAATATTAGGTTGCTATTTTTGAGAAATGCATAGCCAATGAAAGACATGGCTTACCACGTGGTTAAATTATGAGAATCCTCCTAATTGAATGAGCCGTTATTGAAATATTTATAATAGAATAATTGTTTCCGAAATTTTTCCTTTATTTTGTTCAATTTTCAATTTTCCAGTTAATCTGCCAATAATGCTTTCAATTCTATTAAATATTTTTTATTATTTTAATTTTATTCTTACATTTATTGGTAAAGTTATAGGCATAAATTTTCTTCTGTTTTATTCAATATTCAATTCTTTAGTTAATCTGCCATTGATAATTTCCCTTCTACTAAATATTTTTTTAATTAATTTAACTTTATTCTTACATTTATAAGCAAAGAAGCCTGGCATCGGCATCATTTAGAAAGTTATCTCTTCGCTGTTTACTATTAGTGCAGAATATATTTCTACATGCCTTTGCAATAAACGGAAATAAATGAAAATAAATATTTATTATTTTGGATGTAAAAATTATTTAGGTTTAAATTTAATATGATCTCGGAGTATACTAACTATTTTTTTAAATAATAAAATATACAGTACTATTATTTTACTTGATTAGCAACAAATCGCACATATTTCTGAATAATACTCGTTCTGTTATTTCCAGTAGTAAAATATTTACAAATAATGCAAAATGAAAGCAAGATATTAATAAATTGAGTCTCTATTCTTTAGAGTTTTCTCAAATCATTGTGTTTCTTCAATAATCTACCCTCAGTACGGGTCGTTTCTTTATAAAATCACTCCATCTATTTCATCCTATTACTAGCTGGTACTCGGTGCGTTGCTTCCGTGGAAGAAATAATTTTGGAAATATCATTTGGCATTTGAAAAATCATTACATCATTGCTTGATTAAGAATGATATTTATTTTCTTGTCGGCAACGAATACATTCATTGAAATGGAAGGATATTAAAAGAAAAACATAAATAGCATTTATTCTCTTTTTATTATTCTATTCTACAAATAAATATTCATTTTTATGTATTAGATTTGTGAATTCTTTCAGAATTGTAAAGCTTGATGTTCTTTCAGCATAGTAATGAAAGAAACTATTGACTGGATCTCGTGACTCTTATAATACTCGTTCAGTAATCTCAAGTTTATTAGAGAATGATTAAAATATTTTCTTTTAAAATGGATTAAATATAGAAACTATATTTAAACCATGAAATATTTAATATAGTTGAAAAGACAGTATTTTGAAAACTAAGATGGCGCAATTTGTAATCTAATATTTTCGGAAGTGACTGCAAAAAATGATAAAATTTCATGATGTTTGGTTAAAATTTCTAACTTATAGGTTTGGTTTCCCCAAAGCGTTCTCGCACAATAAAACTATTACTTCAAAGAAAGACTTTATCTATACTTATAATAAAGCTCAATGTGTGTGTGTGTGTGTGTTGGCACTCTACAGGCCAGACCGCTGGACTTACAACTACCAAATTTGGTACATGTATACCTTGGAGGTCCGGAATGTGCACCTCGGAGCCCTTTTTTCGAATTTTTAGTTAGAATTTGAATTAATTTAAATGTAAGCGAAATTTCGGCATTTTTCCGCTATAACTTCCGAAAATATGATCGCATAAACATGATTTTTACATCAATTTAAAGATTAAAAAATTAGCCTTCTAATGGTATCAATGGTTTAATGTATAACTTAAGCTTCTATTTTTAACGAATTTTTAAAGAAATATTTTAACGATGTTTTTTTAGCACGTGACTAGATAAAATGAAAGAATGCCGGAAGTTCAAATAAAAAATATTATCATCGCAAATCAAATCTACAGAAATGCAACTTTCAGCACGTGACTGGATAAAATAAAATAAATATAAAATGTGATATTTTCTTTAAAAAATAAATGCAAAGCAAAGGTTTCTACAATCATTTGCAATATCTATATCATTAACTCAATAAATCTTCTTTATTTACGGTAAACCTGATTGAATTTAGACTGGATATGCATTAAAATCCCGAGTTAATGGCATATTTATGTAATCGTTTGCAATATCTGTATCATTAATTTAATAATTTTTTTCCCTTTCTCGCTTTCTTTAAAAAAACCTATTTAATATTTTGGAAACATCATCGAAATTTTTTTTAATATTTTGGAAGCATAACCGATGGTTAAAACTGACTGATTAGGGATTATAGCCTTTGTCGCTCCATATCCCAAAATATTTACATTCAAGATTCAAGAACTGACTGATTTATAAAATTAAAGAATATTATTAGGCAAAGCTGTACTTTTAGAACTTTCCGTCCATCATCTTAAAGAAAATATTAATTTCAGGTCAATCAATGCCCGGAATTACTTCAAGGCTAATGAATATGAGATTTAATTGAAAATTTTAGAACGCTTAACTCATGGCGAACCAGGTGGTCGCCAAAGGCGGCTAGTATATAATATGTTCAATGACGCATAGTATGACTGCATTTATGTACAATAGTACGAAATATTAACGTTTAGCTTGAATTTAGCATCTTTACTGAATCTGCTGCTTCTCCGTGGGGTGCTATTAGGTGCTTAATCCGTGGTTAATAGATGCGCTAAATAGATCCGAAAATATTTTTAATAGATTAGATAATTTTAATATGCCTATAACCATCCAGTAAGTGCAAGTAATAAGTGGTCAGAGTTTTATCAGAATCGATTGAGCGGAACGGCAGCGCATAAGAGACATACAGACAAACATTGATATTTATTTATATAGTTTAAACACAGGCATTCGGTATTCTTTTTAATAACGATCATTTAAGAGAAAAGCGAAATTTATATTCTTACATTTTTTCCACTCTAATTTCAGTGATAAATAGTAAGCAACAGCATTTATAAAAAAACCAATTAAAGAGATTTCGAAAGATAAATTCAACCTCAATTAGATGTTATCTTTTTAATAGACATATACTAACATTTTTAGAGTAATATATTCGATGAAGAATGATACACAATCACATATAAATGATTTTTTTAATTAAATAAAGACTTTTTAAAAATATAACAGTTAAAAAATCATGATGCTTAAAAATAGTCATTTTATTTGCTTTCAAATATAATTTTAAGGAAGTATATTTTGTCTCTTCAAGAACACTGTTTAAGATTGAATTTCAAAGTTCATTTGAAAATTTTGCTGAATAGAGAGAAAAAATACATTTCACTATACAAAGTTTTAAATGATACAACTAAAATGATATTTTAAACTTACAAAATATTTCACCATAGTATCACCATAGCTATTTATTTGCTTATTTAGAAAGTTGGTTCATCAGAAATAATGGATTTACTTATTTTAAGGTATCCGACTACGTTTAAAACACTAGTTATCGACCACATTGTCGAATTTTATTATGATTATGATTATTATTATTATTTCTTGTAGTTCAGACTTTCCTCTTTCCAAAACAAGTAACCTTTACTTGAAAAAGGTAGACCTAACCTATCACACTATGCCACATAATATTTCATTTAAAATTAGTCTTTCACTTCCATTTTCTCAAAACTTTAATTTTCATAAAAGTTATCCACCGTTCACATGATATCCCGAAAACTGATAGGGGTATTTGAATAAAAATTTCAGTGTGTCTTCTAAATAATATGGGCAATGAAAGGAACCAAAAGTTTTATTGTTGGTGAAATGAGTTTTCATTCATATGTTTTTTTAGAAAAGTAAAATTGTAAATTTGTGAAAAAAAAGACATTTATACGTATATTTTCACCCATCACTTATTTGCATCTCAGAATGTTTTTTTAGATTTTGGTTCATTTCATCCATCATTGTATTCTATAACTTGAACACAAAGAAAAATAGAATTGCTGCATTACTATTTTGTGTAGAGCGTTAACAGTTTGGGTTAAATTTCATTAAAATTTATTACACATTTTCCTATTTCTCAAAATATGTTATATTTTTAAATAATTTTGTTGTATTTATAGTATTTTGTATTATAATTGACAACACATGTAAAAAACTATAGTTTTAAATATTTTTTTAACAATTTTTCAATTTTTTTTCTTCGAACGTAGTCGGATACCTTAAATTGATTCTGTTATCCATAACTTAATATTAATGACTCTACCAAGAAAATATTTGTAAGCATCAAATTGTCTCATGCATATCAAAGTCGTGCATTTTTAATAGCTTTGCATCCAATCTAAGCATTGAATATCTCAACCGTTTTATTGGAGTCAAGTTTCATGGCATCATAATACTATTAAAAACGAAATACTCCCATAATTTTTTAACTTTCACAATACTGTAATTTCATATTCTCGTTCCTCATGTAAACTACACAGATATTAAGGTATCCGGCTACGTGGAAAACACTGGCTATCGATCACACTAGCAACTTTTTAATTTTAATTTTTATTTCTTGTCGTTCAGAATTTTCTCTTTCCAAATCAGTTTATGCTTTTAGAAAAGGAAGGTCTGACCTATTATCCACCGGAATTTTATGCAAAAGAAATGTTTTAGCTAAAATTTGTTTTTAAATTCAATTTTCTCAAAACATTAAATTTCATAAAAATTATCCCTCGTGTACTTGATATCTCAAAAACTAATTTAGTTATTAACATAAAAGTTTCAGCGTGTGTTTTAAATAATATGGAAAATGAAATGAACCAAAAGTTTTATAATTGGAAATGAAACACTTTCTCATTTAAGTTGTGAATTTATGGAGAAAATGCATACATATGGCTATTTTCCTCCATAACTTTTTTGCATCTCAAAATGTTTCTTAGATTTTGGTATATGTCATTTTTCATTACATTCTATAACTTGCGTACAAAGAAAAATAGGATTGCTGCATTACCATTTTGTGTAGAGCGTTAACAGTTTGGTTAAATTTCATTAAAATATATTAACATTTTCCTGTTTTTCAAAATATATTATATTTTTAAATAATTTTGTTGTATTTGTAGTATTTTGTATTACAATAGGCAACACATCCAAAAACTATAGTTTTAAATCATATTTTTAAACAGTTTTTCAAAATTTTTCCTTTGAATGTAGTCGTATTAGTATGCTATGCATAACTTAATATTCCTGATTCTACCACGAAATTATTTTTAAGCATCAAATTGTCACATGTATATCAAAGTCGTGCTTTCTTAATAGCTTTGCATGCAATCTAAGCATTGAGTATCTCAATCGTTTTATTGGAGTGAAGTTTCATTTTATCATAATGCTGTTAAAAACGAAATGGCTCCATAATTTTCTAATTTTTACTATACTGTAATTTCATATTCTCGTTACTCATGTAAACAACACATATATTAAGGTATTCGACTACATTAAAAATACTGGTTATCGACCACATTGTCGACTTTTTTTATTGTTATTTCTTGTAATTCAAACTTTACTCTTTCAGAAACAGTTTATTTTTTGTAGGAAAAGGTAAACCTGATCTATTATCCGAGAAACTTTTAAGCAAAAAAAAATCAGCTGAAATTTGTTTTTAAATTCAATTCACGCCCACACACACTCACTTACACACACATATACTCTACCCACAAAGTGCTAAATTTGCTGGCCACTGGTCAAATGGTCTGGCTTGCAAAGCTCTAATATACAAACATTCATCTTTATAATCAGGTTATTAGTAGAGATTTATTCATTACGTATTCACATTATTTCCAGAATACAGACATTCATATTAATTAATGATTTATATATTATATCCCCAGCTTTCACCTATCTTTGGAATCCCATAAACCTCTCTTCTAAGTGACATCCCGCCTATTGTCGTCCCTAATTGGCTTCCTCCAGACGTTGCGATGTCACCATGTCCAGCGACTTGTAACAGGTGTTGATACAACAATTCGTTCGAATCGACTTGTATTGATCGGGACAGCTCCCTCATGCATCACCTCTTATTAAGACGTCATTCCCAGAGGCAGCCGTTCTGAAAGGAATGAATGGGGACTTAAATTATGGGGAGTGTGGCCCCGTGGGCGGAGGAATGCGTCCCGCTCTTTGTCGTCTTTTAAATGAGGGTGATGCTCCTCAGGAGGAATGGCTGGTTGGGAATTGTACAGGAAGATATAACCGGAAAACTGAATGGCTAAATTGGGAATTTTACAAGAGGATATAATCGAACAATCGAATGGATGGTTTTGGAATTGTACAAGAGGATATAATTGAAAAATCGATTGGGTGGATTCGGACTTGTACAAGAGGATCTAATCGAAAAATCGAATGGCTAGTTGGTAATTGTACAAGGGGATATAATCGAAAAATTGAATGGCAAAATCTGGAACTGTACAAGAGGATATAATTGGAACATTGAGTGGCTGGTTTGGCAATTGTACAAGACAATATAACCGGAAAACTGAATGGCTGATTTGGGATTTTTACAAGGGGATATAATCGATAAATCGAATGGATGGTTTTTGAATTGTACAAGAGGATATAATCTAATGGCTAGTTGGAAATTGTTCAAGAAGATATAATCGAAGGGATGTTTGGGAGTTGTACAAGAGGATATAATCAAAAAATCGAATGGCTGGATTCTGAATTGTAGAAGGGGATATAATCGAAAAATTTAATGGCTGTTTGGGAATTATACATGAGGATATAATTGAATGACTGGTTGGAAATTATTCAAGAGGATATAATCGAATGGATGTTTGGGAGTTGTACAAGAGGATATAATCGAATGGCTGGTTGGAAATTGCCCAAGAGGGTATAATCGAATGACAGGTTGGGAATTGTACAAGAGGATATAATCCAAAAATCAAATGATTGGATTGGGAATTGTACAAGAGGATAGAATCGAAAAAAAAAATCTCTGATTCAAAATCTTTTTATTAAAAAGACAAGACAATATTCTTGTCTTTGTCTTATAGTATGAACAATTTTTAAACAAATGTATTTTCTAATTTCTTAAAGAATTTGATTATATTTTTATTTTTTCTTTCTTTATTTTTGACTTCCCTTTTCATCGTAAAAATCTCTATTGATCATCAACTGGTTTTCTGCGATTGAATTTCTGTAAAATTAACAAAACGTTATTTTATGGAACTTGATCTCAAAGTTTTAATACTTTGGTTATTATTAAGAAAAAAAAAAAACTTATGCCATTACTATTGGAGTCTAATTTCTTATTAACTGATTTGAATTTGAACTCTAACTCGAACTTAAATAAAACAAAAACTTTTTTTTGTTGAAACCAGACTAGTTTTCAAATATATGAGTACAGGGAACACCATATTTTTAGTTTTCATACTCATTAATCTTTATTTTCTGCATTATGAAATCATCAAATAAGTATTTTCTCAATTTTATTACAACTTGTAAAGATTAGCATTTTAAATAAGGCATTTAGTTAGTCATAATTATTTTCTGAAAATAATAAATTAGTTCGTCTTCAAATACACAAATGAGTTCGAAATTTCATAATTCCAGAAAACATCAAGAAACGTTTGGAAGGTAATTGCGTAATTCTGTTTTTATACAAACATATAGAAAGCTGGGTAAAACATTAAAAAAATCTACTAAATTGGCTGATGGTAATCTGAAAGAGCGAAACAATTAGTGTAAAAGAAACGTGTCTTTATGCTGTCTTTGTTGTGTGTACTGAAAATATTCAGTTTAATACTTTTACTTTTTTATAACTAAAACAGCAAACATGGAAAAAAAGATAACTAATGTAATTGCACACCCTACATATTTCGTATATTTTT
>JAPMOQ010033488.1:48391-59608 GCA_026543055.1 Argiope trifasciata
CAAGTATTTTCTATTTTCTAATCATAAAGAATAACATTCGCATATAATATATTTTTTATTTTCTAATCATAATGAATAACATTCGCATATAACACAAATTTTCTATTTTCTAATCATAAAGAATAACATTCGCATATAACACATATTTTCTGTTTTCTAATCACAATAAATAACATTCGCATATAACAAATATTTTCTATTTTCTAATCATAAAGAATATCAACAGAATTGGCTGATTAGGGATTTTTGTAGATAGCGTTCTCTTCCAAGTGCAGAATCCCCACGTAAATCCCCAAGAGAAAAAGAGCGCGTGTAATTCGGGTACGGTTTCAGAGGAAAGAAACCGTCCTACGGTGAAATATTCCGGGGTCACAGGGGAAGAAACCTAATTACGCCTCTAATTACACAGAAAGTGGATATACATTGCCCCGGGGAAAACTGGCAGAAGATACGTTTTCCAGGAAAGGCAGAAATTCGTTTCCAGATATCGCGGGAAATGAGAGAAAAGAATTTTCTGGTGAGTGAAGAATCCTTAAAGGGAGGTTTTCTTGATAGCATAGTACGACATAAAGGTCTTTAAGTGACACAAATGTTGAATTTTTAATGTACTTATGTTTATTACTAGCTGGTACTCGGCGCGTTGCTGCCACCGAAAAAATAGTAATAAGAGCAATCGATTCAACATTTGGCAATGTTTCATCGAAATAGAATGAACGGTACGACAGTACATAAAATACGAACGAACAAATATTCTTTTTTTTATATATTAAATTTGTGTTTTCTTTTAGAATTGTAAAATTCGTTCTTCTTTCAGAATGGTAATCAAGGAAACTATTTATTGTGTTTCTTGATTTGTTTCATATTCGTTCAGAATTCTCAAGTATAATTTTAGAAAATGTAATTAAAATGTTTTCTTTCACAATTACTGAAACAGAGAAAATATATTTATAGTACATAAAATACGAACGAACAAATATCCTTTTTTTATATATTAAATTTGTGTTTTCTTTTAGAATTGTAAAATTCGTTCTTCTTTCAGAATGGTAATCAAAGAAACTATTTATTGTGTTTCTTGATTTGTTTCATATTCGTTCAGAATTCTCAAGTTTAATTTTAGAAAATGTAATTAAAATGTTTTCTTTCAAAATTATTGAAACGGAGAAAATATATTTATACAATTAAATCGTTATATAGTTGAAAAGATAATTTTTGAAAATTAAGACGGTGCAAAATTATTTGTACTACAATATTTTTGGTAGTTACTGCGAAAAACGCTAAAATTTAATTAAAATGCAAAATACAAAAGATTGGTCTCCCCAAAACTTTCTTGCATCATCTATATCTATACTTATAATAAAGCTCATTGTTGTGTGTGTGTGTGTGTGTTGTCGCTCTACAGGCCAGACCGTTGGACTTACAGCTACCAAATTTGGCACATGTATACCTTGGAGGTCAGGAATGTGCACCTCGGAGCCCTTTTTTCAAATTTTTAATTAGAATTTGAATTAATTAAAATTTAAGCGAAATTTAGACGTTTTTCCGCTATAACTTCTGAATATGATCGCATAAACATGATTTTTACATCCATTTAAAGATTAAAAAATTAGCCTTCTAATGGTATCAGTGTTTTAATATATAACTTAAACTTCTATTTTTAACGAATTTTTAAAGAAATATTTTATCCATGTTTTTTAGCACGTGACTAGATAAAATAAAATAATGCAGGAAGTTCAAATAAAAAAAATATCATTGCAAAATAAATCTACAGAAATGCAACTTCCAGCACGTGACTGGATAAAATAAAAGAAATATAAAATGCGATATTTTCTTTACAAAATAAGTGCAAAGCAAAGGTTTCTACAATCGTTTACAATATCCATATCATTAACTCAATAAATCTTCTTTATTTACGGTAAACCTGATTGAATTTAGACAGGATATGCTTTGAAATCATGATGTAATGGCATATTTATGTAATCGTTTGCAATATCTGTATCAATAATTTAATACTTTTTTCCTTTCTCGCTTTTTTTAAAAAAACATATTTAATATTTTGGCAACATCATCGAATTTTTTTTTAAATATTTTGGAAGCATAACCGATGGTTAAAACTGACCGATTTATAAAATTAAAGAATATTATTAGGAAAAGGTGTACTTTTAGAATTTTCCGTCCGTCATCTAAAAGAAAATATTAATTTCAGGTCAATCAATGCCTGGAATTATTTCAAGGCTAATGAATATGGGATTTAATTGAAAATTTTAGAACGCTTTACTCATGGCGAACCAGCTGGTTGCCAAAGGCAGCTAGTCTGTAATAAAGTTGTTACAGCTGAGAATGACCTGCATGGCATTTGCTATTATAGCTACATAACATTAACCTTTAAGTTGGACTTCGCTTTTCTACAGAATCTATTGTCTGTTGGTTGAGTTATTTGGAGATGAATACTTGATAAATAGGTGCGGCTAAAATTCGAAATTTTTTATTTAATTTTAGATAATTGTACTACCCTTATAACCATCCTGTGAAAGTAAACAATAAGCTGACCTTGTTTCATCGTAATCGGTTAAACATAAGAAAGCAAACGAAAGACCTAAGAGACATACAAGCAAACATTTATTTTGATTTATACAGAAGATAACTTCAAATTTGTAACAGTAAAAAAAATCATAATAGATTTTTTTAAAATATATTTCTTTAAATGGTAGAATGAATATTCTGAACGAATTTGCTGAATGAATATTCTTAGTGACACTGTTCTTGTTTAATCAAAACTTAAATAGCAATAAATAAATGTTTTCAAAATTTAAATAGCAGTTTATAATCTAATTTATTTTAATGAATATTTAATTAATTTTAATTAGAATTATTTATATCTACTATTCTATCTAATTACTATACTATATTATTCTATAACATTGTTAATTTATATTCTTTAAATACGACGACATCTAGTGTTGAAGTGTAAAACAACTGATTTCACGATTCCACATAAATCATAAAAAAAAGGAAAGATTTAAAAACATTAAAATAAAATTTTGAAAATTTTTAAAAGAAATAACAACAAGGAAACAAAGAGTATTTTTAACAATTGTGTTTACGAAGTTTTTTACAATATTGCAGTATAACTTATTTCCGTTAAAATTTGATACGCATGTATGGTTAAATACTACTTTGATTTAATTTGTACAGTTTTAAATATCTGTTATTTTGTTACTTTTGTCACTTTGAGAGCCAGTTTACGAACTGTCAGTCTATTAAAATAAAATAATCTATATTTATACTTATAATAATGCTCAATGTGTGTGTGTGTTGGCGCTCTACAGGCCAGACCGTTGGACCTACAGCTACCAAATTTGGTACATGTATACCTTGGAGGTCGGGAAAATATGCACCTTCGGAGCCCTTTTTTCGAATTTTTAATTATAATTTGAATTAATTAAAATCCAAGCGAAATTTTGACGTTTTTCTGCTATAACTACCGATACTATTATCGCATAAACATGATTTTTATATCAATTTAAAGATTAAAAAATTAGCTTTCTAATGGTGTCAGTGTTTTAATGTATAACTTAAGCTTCTATTTTTAATGAATTTTTAAAGAAATATTTTAACCATGTTTTTTTAGCACGTGACTGGATAAAATAAAAGAAAACAATGACGGAAGTTCAAATAATAAAAAAAAAAACTATCATCGCAAATTAAATCTAAAGAAATGCAATTTTCAGCACGTGACTGGATAAAATAAAAGAAACATAAAATATGATATTTTCTAAAAAATTAATACAAAGCAAAGGTTTCTATAATCGTTCGCAATACCTAAACAATTAATTCAACAAATCTTCTTTATTTACGGTATACTCGATTGAATTTAGACAGGATATGCATTGAAATCCCAAATTAATGGCATATTTCTATAATCGTTTTTAATATCTGTATCATTAATTCAATGATTTTTTATGTGATAGTTTCTGAAAAAAATGCAATGCCAAGGTTTCTATAATCGTTTGCAACATCAAATCATTTATTCAATAATTTTTTTACCCTTTTCGCTTTCTTTAAAAAAACATATTTAATATTTTGGCTACATCATGGAAAAAAACATTTTTAATTTCAGGTCAATCAATGCCAGGAATTACTTCAAGGCTAATGAATATGTGATTTAACTGAAAATTTTAGAGCGCATCGCTCATGGTGAACCAGCCGGTCGCCAAAGGCGGCTAGTAAATACATAAAACTTTCTGAATATTTTTACGTTGTGTTTGCTTAACCCCCATGGATTGAATTTTAATTCAAACCAAGTCTAAGAGATCGGGGTAAAAAGATAGTAGAATAAAAAGCACGTTCTGTGGGTAAAGACTGCTGAGTATCCACGGGCTCAGATGAAGATGGCACAAAAGCTTGCACAGCCTCTTTTTAAAGAGTGAGCTTTTTACACGCTTCATTGTCAGAATACAGGGGTTGGACTAACTATGCCCGAATGAGAACTCCCAGATCACGGGGAGACGCTGTAACTCTTTGTTAAACTTAGAGAAACCTTAACCTTAACTCTATTGTTTAAGATCGTCAGCGTTTACGTATACGCTGACGATCGCATCAGATTGTTAGCGTTTTAAAGATCTGACTAGACATGGAGAAAAAAAATTTAAAACATTGATAATCGGTTTTTTTCTGTACCAAACAAATGCAATGGTCTTTAATGGTCAAGATCAGGTGAAACTATAAATCTAATACTATAATACGGGGAATGGTTGCCAAGTTGAAAATCACCCCAGAATTAATAAACTCCGGTAAACTTGGGGGTCTGGGGTTTTTGGCCACGAGGAATCGATTGGCGCCGGTTTTGAAGCGCTACGGTCGAGCAGTTCGGAGTTACAGATAGGATATTTTCAAACTTTATTAGTTCGCCCTAATGGCTACTTAAATTTTCAAGCGGTAACGTGCTGCCATCTATAGCCAATATGGCGAACTAATAAAGTTTTATTTTTATGCTGTTATAGGTTTATAATATGTTTCTTATGTATGTATATATGTTTGGTTTTTCTAAATAAATTTGTCAAAAATATTGAACTTCAACACACTTCAATCTTTACCTTTACTTTACCTTTGTATAGAATAGTTCCCTTTCCAAACTCTAACTTTGTTAAGAATAGTTTACAATGGTGCACTTTAACCGGTTATCTTTCCACCAATGGTTTCACAAATTTTCTTATGGCATGTATTGTTTTGATAAATCACAATTGAAAATTTAAATCTTCGAGTTAGCTTCGATACCTGTTTTCTCCGAGCGGTGCTCGGTCACCCGCTGGTAAAATAAAAATCATTACATTAATTTTTTCATATAGTTATTTAATAAAAAATTGCAATTTATCAACATTTTAAGCTCAAAATGCTAATTGAGCTTGAATCTTGTGTTTCTCTGCATACCCAAATTCGAGAAAATGCAAAAACAGTAAAATGATTTTAAATGTTCTTTAGAGGAATTAAAAAAAAACCCACCAATATCAATGGAATTAAAATAAGATATTCAACAGCAATTGATTTTAAAAATTATGATTAAAATACGTTTCGAAAGAAGGCTAGGTCTCATTTTATTACTTTAAATAAAATGTCGTAACAAGTAATAAAAAAGAAACAGGAAAACAATTTGAAATGATTTGTTTAGAAAAGGCTATAATAATAAATGCAGTTATTCTAATACAATGACATACTTTCAGAGATTTTGTAAGGAATGAACTTGTTTATAAATTAAAATTAGAAGAAGAAAATTAATTTTTTAATATAATTTGTTAACTACAACTATATCTAAAGTTTTTATTTCAATTCAGAAAGATACTTTAAAAAAATGAAAATACAAAATTTCTTTCAGAATGATTTAAAATACTATTTTTTAAAATTTTTATCGAACATTTTCACAAAAGAAATTGGTCTTATTAGGAAAATATATGGACTTCAAACTCAAAATCGATTTAAGATTATTATCTTTTCTCATTTTCCAAATCATGGCATTCAAAACATTGTCGGCGGTGTGACAAAAAAAAAAAAAAAAAAAAAAAACCTGAATTAAATATTTACACCAAAATTTTGTATATTTTAATTACCGTTACCTATTAAATTCTGACCTATTAATTAATACATATTAATTCCAAGTGAACTGAATCGGTGAAACCGAAAATAAAAGGAAAAATGAAACAATTTTTGGAAATATCTTCAACAAGACGCCACTCTCCGACTGCTGTGTTTTCGAATAAGAAAACAATTAAGGTGTAAATGATCAAAATTAAATAAGAAATTTTAATTCAATAATTCTACTCAACGAAATATTAGAACGGAACAATTAGATGCATAATTTGTGCAAGTCATAAATATAATTATTTAATTTTCAAAGAACCCGTAGATGATTAATTCTATAGATTATAATATAACTAGTCGCCTCTGATGACCATTTGGTTCCCCAGTCTTGATTGTCGCCAAAGATTTTTTTATGTGATCTATATAATCAAAAATGAATGTTTGTCTGTATGTCTTATGCGCTGTCTTATCTCTCATCCGATTCCAATAAAACTTCGACAACATATTTCTTGTACATACGCGAAGATTATAGGCATAATACAATAATCTAAATTATAAAAAATATTTTCGAATCGCCAAATAACTCGCCAAGGAGGCACAACAGATTCAGTAAAAATGCTAAATTCAAGCTGGACTTCAATATTTCGTAGCAATTGTACGTAAATGCAATGTCAGTCTTTCCCTGAGGTAATAGTTTTATTAGAGAGTGAGCGAGAAAGGTTAAGGGAACCAATACTATAGTTTTAAAATTTTAACTAAATATTTAATGAAATTTTATTAATTTTTGCAGTGTCTTCTGAAAATATTATAGTACATATAGTTTTGCATTATCTTAGTTTTCAAAAAATTATCTTTTGAACTGTACTAAAGATTTTATGATATATTTTCTATGTTTAATCGATTTTAAAAGAAAATATTTTAATCACATTTTCTAATATTAAATTTGAGAATTCTGAGAGAATATTAAATGAATCACGAGATACGACAAATAGTTTCTTTCATTGCAATTCTGCAAGAACACCATGCTTTACAATTCTAAGAGAATACACAAATCTGATGCGTAAAAATGAATATTTGTTTGTAGAATATATAATAATAATAATAGAATAAATACTATTTTTGCTTCTCTTTTATATATCCTTCAATTTTCATGAATGTATTCACTGTCAGCAAGAAAATGAATATCATTCGTTCTGTCATTCCAAATTAAACACAATAACTATTTAAAATTCCAAAATTGTGCCGGGTACCAGCTGATATTTTATATAAATTGATCGTAAAACGTTTTTAACAAAATATTTTCAAGCTACTGATTTTGATATACACTGAAGTGACAAAAGTCATGGGATAGCAATATGCAAATATACAGGTGGGAGTAGTATCGCAGCGAAAAAGTATAAATGCGCAGTTCGTTTTCCAGAGCTTTCATTTGTGTTCAAGTTATTCATGTTAACAGGTTTTTCGTGATTTATGGCAGCACGACGAGAATTAACAGACTTTGAACGTGGAATGTTAGTTGGAGCTAGACGCATGGGTCATTCCATTGCGGATATCGTTAGTGAATTCAACATTCCGAGATCCACAGTATCAAGAGTGTGCCGAGAGTATGAAATTTCAGGCATCACATCCCAGCGCAGTGGGCGACCACCTGCACTTAACGACCGAGACCTCCGACGTCTGTGTAGAATGGTCAGTGTTAATAGACACGCAACACTTCGTCAAATAACTGCAGAAATCAATGAGGGACGTGTCCGATAGGACTGTGCGGTGAAATTTGTCTTCCTTGGGCTATGATAGCAGAAGACCGACTCGAGTGCCTTTACTGACAGCATGACATCGCCTGCAGCTACTCTCCTGGGCTCGTGAGCATATCGACTGGTCCCTAAACCAGTGGAAAACCATGGCGTGGTCAGATGAGTCACGATTTCAGTTGTTATGAGCTGATGGTAGAGTTCGAGTGTGGCGCAGACCCCACGAAGCCATGGACCCAAACTGTCAGCAAGGCACTGTTCAAGCTAGTGGTGGCTGCATAATGGTATGGGCTGTTTTTACATGGCATGGACTCGGTCCTCTGGTGCAACTGAACCGATCATTGACTGGAAATGGTTATGTTCAGCTGCTTGCAGATCACTTGCAGCTATTCATGGACTTCACGTACCCACACAACGATGGAATTTTTATGGATGACAATGCGCCCTGTCACCGGGCCAGAACTGTTCGCGATTGGTTTGAAGAACATTCCGGACAATTCCAGCGCATGGTCTGGCCACCTCGATCGCCCGATATGAATCCCATCGAGCATTTATGTGACATCATCGAAAGATCCGTTCGTGCCCAAACTCCTGCTCCATTCACACTTTCACAATTATGGACGTCTATGCAGACAGCATGGCTCAATATTCCTGCAGAGGACTTCCAATGACTTGTGGACTCCATGACACGTCGAGTTGTTGCACTTCGCCGGGAAAAAGGAGGACCGACACGATATTAACAGTCATCCCATGACTTTTGTCACTTCAGTGCATATATAATTCACTCTTATTCAATATATTTTTGGCGTCCTGTACATTTTATTACGTATTTCGTTTATTTCTATTAGAACTATTAGAATTACTTTAAAAAAAAGAGACACTTTTATATTATTACCAAACTTACTTAATGATATATGTATGGTATACAATGTTAAATAACGCAATTAACAATACAAAATAATTACGATTTTCATTCCAGTAGGCACTTTTCATACTCCAAGGTTCCAAGACAAAAACAATTATACCTCTTCATGTAAATATATTGCCGTTTTGCATATGCGATTCTCAAAGTAACATCTAAAAATGTTGAAAACCTTAATACAAATAACGATTAAGATAACACCTCAACATAAGATAAGGCTATTTTCATAGCGATGATAAACATAAGACCTGAGTCAAAATCAAATTTTATGGGAAAAATTTTTTTACATGTTAAATACGGCTCAGAAAATCATTCAACAAGTAATTTATAGCTCTTTCTTGCAAATTTAAAATAAAAGAAATGCTTGCTAGATAATAATTTGTTAAACTGTTTTCACCCTCTCGTGCGTAAATGATTCGGCGCCATGGGTTAATGATGTAGAATAATGGGTTTGCAGAATGAGAAGATTCAAAAACGAAATGAGGCGGAACCTGAAAGAATAGAACCAGCTTTCCCAAATCGAGCAACTAAAAAAGTATGTAGTGTTGGTAAAGAAGAAGATTTCAGAAAGGTTTGCTTATCATTTTATTCGTATTTACGAAGAGGTTTGCAAAGAATATTTGATTGAAATTAATCAAGTTTTTAATTTATAAAATTATTAAGAAGAAAATCATTAACACGTTCGCTGCCACTGACGCTCCTCTGCGTTACAAATAATATGTAATTCTACCAAACCATCTATGCTAATTAGATGACTCCTTCTCTACTACAGTTCAAAGATGGCAAAGAAGGGGCATCTCATTAGATGGATGGCCCTGATATCAGGCGAGGGTAGTGGCAGGGAACGTGTTAAACAACTTCAATTTGGTATTTTCGTTTTACAAATATTTCTTAGAAAAAGTAGGATAAATGCCGGTTTCTGGCATAGGGGCAGCTTATCTTTCCCATGATCTGCACTTCCCGGGTTCGAGTCCCGGTTCGGGCATGTTTTTTTTTTCTTTTGTGGTCCATCTGTGAGGTGTGCGAATGTGCCCCCCCCCTGAAAACAAGGGCTGCACAAGTGTTTGTTTAGTTTAGTTATATTAACGTCCCGTTGTAAAGCAGCACTACGGTTATTTTGGAACGGACGTCGTCCTTTGGAACTACGGTCAGATGACCTGGACGACACATGAGCAAACATCCTCTTCTTTCCACACCACTCCACACCAGCGGTGTGACGCTTGGCCTGATAGATTTAACGTGCAAGAGACAGTTCTTCGGTGGAATCGAGTCCCGAGCCTGAAACCCTCCGGTTCCGAAGCCGAGACCTCTTCACTCGGCCTTCGCTACTCAGGTTGTGCAAGTGAATGTAACGCATGAAATAGTTAAGTCGTACTCTTGTCCCTAGTTGGCTCTGCTGGAAATAAAAAGAGACGCTGACTCGACTGGCTTGTAAAGTGTCATAAGTCATAACAGAACAACTACAAAATCTTTCAACGATAATTCTCAAAAATATACCCTTTTTGTATCCAGCGACAAGTAGGATGAACGACACAACTACTTCACGCGTCACATTCGTTAACACAACCCCGTTTTACAGGAAGGGCATATTGACATACTTCTTAGATAGAGCACAGAAAAGCAATCATTCCTGATCTGGGACTCGAAACTAGGATTCCCAGATCACGGGAAAGACACGCTTCTCTTATATCAGAACGCTGGTGATTAAAAGAGTAAAATATAAAACCATTAAATTCTGGCTTAGTCAATTCAAATTCATTGTCACCCATTCTGTACAAACGGTATTTCTTTTATGTATTATTTATATATTTTTAGATTTTGTGCGACGCTCTGAAGTTTTGAATCATCTGATGTGCCTTTTTATTTATTTTGACTAAAATTATCTACATTTTTCTAGAAAATCTCTGTCTTCAAAATGTCGATTAAAATTGATTTAGTTTGATTTAATAACTGAAAAAATCAGACTAAAATTTTATTCACTATTATTGCAGTAATTTAAAAAGTTATTGAAAAGAAACTGAAAGAATGATAGGCTTTATATTTTTCAATTCCTACTATTAGTTCACATACTCCCTATGCCCATTTTTTTTATATATATATAAATATATATATATATATATTCGGCAAAATTTGGCAACCACATTGAAATTTCTGGAAAATTGCACAGAAAAAAAACTGTATTGACACCAAGCGTCATCCCCTACGAGTTGAGTGGTTAACTTGAGTGGCTGAAGGAGAAATACTTTATTAACGATCGAAAATATGAACTATATATATATGTACAATGTAAGAAAATAAGAAGGGATTGAATTAAATTTTTTATACTATTTTTTTGCTATTAATTCAATTAATATAAAACTTTTTTGTGGTTGAATTAATTAAAACTGCGACTCATTTTTTGCATTAAAATTTCAACTAATTCCTGTACTCATAAAACTACATCGTATGTTAAAATGTTGTCGTTGGAAAGAA
>JAPMOQ010033488.1:59618-78614 GCA_026543055.1 Argiope trifasciata
TTTTTTTCCCTTTTTTGTCAATCAATTCTAACACATGTCAAGAATTCTACAAGAATTTTTCTTTTTTAGTTCGCTTTTCAGTTTTTTTTTTCTTTCTAGATGAGAAGAAGCAGCCAGCAAATGAAGAAAAGTAATTCTCACAGCATTTATCCGGTTCAGCGAACACTTGCAAGAACGTTATTTAATTAGCAGCGATAGCGATTCTTTCGCTCTGAGATTCTAAAAAGCAGCAATCTGTAACTAATGTCTTGGGGAGTAATTTATTTCATTCGGTTTTTGAAATCAATCTCACAACCGTGAATGCGGGTGAATGATTGAAAAATTAAAAGTTCTTCTAAGTTCATAAAAAACATGTGATTAACTATATATCTTTAAATAAAATTTCAATGTATTTAAACGTATATACCAGTAATCATCATAAAAACTGACAAATAACTGCAAGATTACTTCCCTATTTATTATATAAATAAGAATTAATGATTGTCTGTATGTCCCTTTCTAAACCGTTCATTCGATTGCGAGGAAACTTTGTATGCTTACTGTTTACACCTACGGAAATGGTTATAAGGATAGTATAATTAAATAAAAATTAAAAATATTCTGATTTCAACCGCATTTGTTTACCAAGGATGAATCTCCAAATAACTCACCTAGGAGACACAATAAATTCAGTGGAGATGCTAAATCCATATTTAAGGTTAATATTGTATAGGTATTGAATACAAATGCCATGCAAGTCATTCTTAGAGGTAACAACTTCATGACAGATTAAGCGAGAAAAGTTTGGAGACACCCAACCTGAGGGTTTTAAATTTTAATTAAATTTCAATTTTTTAGCAGTAAATTTCAAAATATTTCAATTTTGCTCAATCTTAATTTTCTAAAAATTATCTTTTGAACTATAATAATGATTTTGTTTTATAAATATATTTTCTATGTTTAACCATTTTAAAAGAAACTATTTTAATCACATAATCTAATATTAAACTTGAGAATTCTGAACGAATATGAAACGAATCACGAGTTAAAATAAATAGTTTCTTTCATTACCTTTTGAAAGAACACCATGTTTTACAGTTCTAAAAGAATGCACAAATCTAAAATACATAAAAATAAATATGTGTTTGTTCGCATTTTATATACTGTCGTACCATTCATCATATTTCGATAATATAATGTCAAATTATTGAGAGATTGCATTTAATACTATTTTCTTCGGTGATAGAGACGCGCCGGGCACCAGCTAGAATTAATTTATATAAAATAGAATGTTTGTGGATGTAATTTGGCTCACTATACTCTAGATTGTTTGACTTACAGGTGCAAAAACTGGCGTTTCGTTTTGGAAGGTGAACGTTGTTGAATGAATTTTTTTAGATACTTTAATTTTAATGAATTAAATTTCATTTTCACGATAACATCTAAAAACATTTTTGAGCAAAAATAAATTTTACACCTTTTCAAAACTTTAAAAAAATTAGAATTTTAACCATAACAGTTTAATAAAAGGTTAAAGTTTCTTAAATTAGGCATTTAAAAAAATCATCATCAATACTTCTTAATTGCGTGATATTTTTTCACTGTTGAGATCTAAAGTAAAAGAATTTTGTTTAAAATGTGCGCAATTATTACTTTAATAATTATGTTTAATTCGTGTACCAATTATTACTTATAAGGAAATATCAATATTTTAAGAGAACATTCGAAAACATACAACGATAAACAAATATGTAAATACCCCTAGATTAGTATTAATAATATTAATAGTAATGATAAATAATTTAAAATTAAATTGAATAAATAAATTTAATTTCAAATTGTATTGAATTGTACAATTCAATATAATTTAAAATTAAACTGAATTGTACAAAAACTTTGAAATTATAGTAAACAAAGTCTGTTATATTGTTCTAAAGTTCATTGAAGAAATAGTTTGATCTTGCGTAATATTAACTTACATAACTTATTATATAATTTACAAATAAGTAATATTTGCTTATTTGTAATTCTTTTTAAATATAAAAAAAAACGAATTTGCATTTCAAACAATATTAAAAATATTTTACCATATTATGGATATAATTTTTATCTTGGAAGTTTTAATTTTTTGTACATGAAATATAATATTTCAGTAATAATTAAAATATTACGTCAGAGTAGAAAATAAAACTACCATTTCATTAAAAAATGAATGATTTCTTTAATTCTTCGTCTTCCAGAGATGTCTTTCTCTAAAATTATTTCTACTCGAAGTTTTATCAACTTTATTGATTTCTTAGCACTTTTAAAATCCATAATTTCTTAAGGTACAAATAAAAGTTTTATTGTTCGCCATAATTAAACTTACTTTAAATTTTGAGATTTTAAACTGAAATTTTACTTTGCTAAACACCTAAGTGAAAAAGGACAAAATATATGAAGCAATTTCAAAAGCGAAAGAAATTGATAAGCAATCGAATAAAAAAATACTTTTATATGAAAATATTCTTTTAAAAATAACTGTCTGAAAAAGGAAGCTTAAAGGTTGGTTACTCTGTTGAAAGTTAAATATAAATCAAATTTTAACTTGCTAAATAGTTAAAAAAAGAAAATATGCCCTACATTTCTTTATAAGATTATTTCCACAGTTTTAGAAAGCAAGGATTTAGAAATGATGCATCGCTGAAATACATTATCAAAATTCTCAATTGGATTTCCCAGGTACTTTGAACTTCTCTTTCTCCGCCTTTTCAATTCAGGAGGAAATCCCATTCGCATTGAAATTCTTTGTGTAACATCTGAATGGTAGTCGTAATTTTAAATAATACAGAGTATTTTTGTCCTTTATATCTTGCTGAAGAACAATAGCTTTATGAATAGCATTTTTATAGCTTGGAGAAAAAAATGTCCTTTCCTTTTTCTATTTAATTTTTGGGAAGATAAAATGATTGAATGATGTACTTTAATCAATAGATCACTCATTATTATTGATACTTTGTCTGGCATGTTTGTCAGCAAAGGCATTGGATTTAGGTATCCGGACTACGTTCAAAAGAAAATTTTTGAAAAATTGATTTTTTAAAAAACTATTTAAAACTACTTTTTTTTATTTATTGTCATTTTTGGGACAACATACTATAATTACAGGATTTTTTTAAATATAATATACTTTGAGAAATTTGTTGTAATTTTTAATGAAGTTCCACTAAAACGATTAATCTTCTACACAAAATCGTAATGCAGCAATACTATTTTTTCTTTGTGCACAAGTTATCGAATACAATAATGAATGAAATGAACCAAAATCTTAGAAAATTCCTGAGATTCAAAGAAATGATGGATAAAAATATACTTATATATGTAATTTTTCCATGAATTTAAAACAAATTTTCTAAAAATAACTATAAGTCAAAAAATATTTCACCATATTATAGTCATCAATAATAAAATTTTTTGTTCATTTCATTGTCCATATGATTTAAAACACACTCTGAAATGTTTATGTAAATGCTTCTATTAGTTTTTTGAGATATCGTGTTAGCGGAGGAGAATTTTTGTGAACATTAAAGTTTTGGGAAAATGGAAGTGTAAGACACATTTTAGCTGAAAAAATATTGACACTGTATGATAGAACAGCTCTTCCTTTTCATTGAAAAGATAAACTCTTTTGGAAAGAGGGAAGTCTGAATTACAAGAAATAGTAATTTTAAAAAATTCGCCAATGTGGTCAATAAGTAGCGTTTATTAACGCAGTAGGATACCTTAAAGATTATAGAAATAATTGAGAAAATAGTTATCATTGAGTGGATTAAAGAAATATTTAACCTTTAATTCATAAACGAAATTCTAAACACCCAAATCTAATATTATAATACGAGTAATGGTTGCCAAGTCGAAAATCGCCCCATAATTAATAAACTCCGGTAAACTTGGGGGTCTGGGGTTTTTGGCCACCAGGAATCGATTGGCGCCTGTTTGAAGCGCTACGGTCGAGCAGTTCGGAGTTACAGATAGGATATTTTCAAACTTTATTAGTTCGCCATAATGGCTACTTAAATTTTCAAGTGGTAACGTGCTGCCATCTATAGCCAATATGGCGAACTAATAAAGTTTTATATTTATGCTGTTATAGGTTTATAATATGTTTCTTATGTATGTATATATGTTTGGTTTTTCTAAATAAATTTGTCAAAAATACTGAACTTCAACACACTTCAATCTTTACCTTTACTGTACCTTTGTATAGAATAGTTCCCTTTCCAAACTCTAACTTTGTTTAGAATAGTTTACAATGGTGCACTTTAACCGGTTATCTTTTCACCAATGGTTTCACAAATTTTCTTATGGCATGTATTGTTTTGATAAATCACAATTGAAAATTTAAATCTTCGAGTTAGCTTCGATACCTTTTTTCTCCGAGTGGAGCTCGGTCACCCGCTGGTGAAATTTAAAATATTGATTGTGAATAGCAATTGCAGGGGTTGCTGCCAAAAAAATGTAGTTCCAATTCTGGGAAAATTAAGAATTACATACACTATCACTAGATAAAAAGAAATCTTGTTCATTTAGAGCCAAAAGAACGCGAGAACTAATATGCTCATTCATAGTTCTGGAGTTACTCAATAGATGGATGAGACCGTATCATTGGAATTTAGAATTTTCAGACGCATACTCGATACATACTTTCTGCATACACTTGAAAAATTTGAGCTACCTCCTTTTGACAGCAAACCCTTCAATTGTATTCTATGAATTTTACATACTTAATTAGGCTCGCGTTAGCCCGGTTGGTAGAGTGCCCGTCTCGTAACCGAAAGGTCACGAGTTTTGTCCTCGTCTTGGTCAAAGACAGCCTTGTTGGCTCATGGCAGTGGGGGCACGTTCAATATGCAAAACCACCAACTTCCCTTACCTCTGTGAGTACTGAACCAGGGATGAGTCGGTCTCTGATTTGGATCCAAATTCTGACTGCCGGATTGATGAATGAGTTCGACCACCCCCTAAAAAGGGTGACGACGTGTGTGTTCGAGCAAAGTCATACTTCCGCCTTGACGATGCTCGTTCACAACGAAAGGCGCACACTTCTGCCTTCATTCGAAAGAGCTACTCTCATTCGGCTTGGTATGACCGACCCAACATACTAATTACCACAGGTGACCAGCTAGTTTGTGGTGCTTATTAGCTATATTGTACTTCCGATAAATAGTTTGAATATCTTTCATGTTCACAATTCCACCAAATTGCTTGACATCAAACGCATGTTACTTTAATCGTTCTAGTTAAGTTTTATTTATCGATTACATGGACATTAATGGAGAGAAGCCCATAGCAATAAAGCACAATTTAAAATGTAAATATCTCATTACATTAATGTAAATATTATCTCATCCTCTAAATTTCAAGATAATAAGACTTAATTTTGTCTTGAAATCAGAACAGCTATTAAACAGATTACTTCCTTTTTAACTTTCAACAAGGAGAGAAAATCCCACTATTAAATATCTGATGAAATAATAAATAAGGTTTGAAATTAAGTGAAACAATGTAATCTATCATTGGAAGTCACGCAGTCAATTATTTTTAAAAATTGACAAAATTGAGAAAAAATTTTGGGCAATTATTAAAATTAAGGCAAATTTTTAAATTTTTGAACGGCGTAATCTTTTTTCTATAATATACTAGAAAGTTATTGCGGAAAAAAAACGCAGCTTAAATTTCGACTAGTAAAAAGTCCATCAATCATTCCAAATGAATCGCTTGGTGGTACACATTCCCAAGGCTTCTTCTCTTTTAACATAAGAATTGCCATACGGCGATGCAAAGAGAGCATTAATTAGACATATTTTTTCAACAGGAGGTCGGAATGCATATCTATAATATATTGTATTCCATCAAACCTTCCATTGCATTGTGGCTAGTCCTACCTATAAGAGAGTTCGATGTCAAATTAACTCGACTCCGTATAGGACATACACGTTTCACACATAAGCACCTCATTTTTGAAGAAAGCGCACCCATATGTCCCACTTGTCATACTAATGTTACTGTTAAGCATATTTTGATCGAGTGTCCTTCTTTTAATTCCCATCGTCAATTTTTTTAAAACTCCGTATCTGTTATCTTGCGTGACTTGATAAATAAAACCCACCAACCAAATATTTTTAATTTCTTGACGGCTTTTTTTACCGTATATTAAATAATCCATAATCTTTGTTTACGTTCTAAATTTTCGAACAATTATGTCAATTTTACCATGTTTTAGCACATATTTTGGAGACCTTTGATTATTTTCATATTCTTGATTTTAACTATCAACCACATGCATGGCACAAATTAGACGAATATGGTCCTTGAGCAAAAAAATCCCAAGATACCATTTAGGTACAGTTCCATTCAAGTAAAGTATGTGCCAAATTTGGTAGCTGTAGATCAAACCTGTCTGGCTTGTAGAGTGCCAACAACACAATAGACACACAAATGCACGAAATATATATATATATATATATATATATATATATAATGATTTTTTAGCATATAATTTAAATTCAAATTAATTTCTAAATTTTTATCTTAATTTAACAAATAGCAACCTCATTCTAAAAATAATCTCTTATTTTCTTATCTGATTCCACGCTAATTGCTTAATTAATTTAAGAAATGCTTTGTTAAAATGTTTAGTCAGCGAATCCCACGTTGCGAGTGATTGATAAAAGTTGCTAGCCTAAACAATTCATTTTTGAAAAGAAAAAAAAAATATCCCTGTTTTTCCCCTGCCTTGAGATTGACACCTGTAGAAATCCCTATGAAAATTTAAATTATATAAATCACTTTACACAATATTTTCTCTATCAAAATATAGTTTATAAGATAATGGAAAATTTAATTTCATTCCTTTTTTTTTTGCCACTTCCGCGTGCAACGGTCTTGTCTGCTTAGTTAAGTTCAGTTATATTAACGTCCCGTATTGAAGCAACAATAGGGCTATTTTGGAACGGACCTCGTCATTTTGAGCCGTGGTCAGATGACGAGGACGACAAATGAGCTGTCCCCCCTGTCCAAACTTCCACACCACACCAGTGGGAGGCCTCGAAGGATTTAACTTACTGTCTTGTGTGCGTCTTGTAAATAATCATGCTTTTCTGGGAGAGATTAAAATGACGTTGGAAAATAAAAAGTATTTTCTTATGTATGTTTCCGAAACAGCCGCTCTACTTTTAAAAAATTAAATGCTTTTGTATATATGTGTAATGAATTTTGATAATGAGATTGTAGCTATTATATATCTCAAAATAATCATTTAAACCGGAGTTTTTGAAGGAAAATGCTCTATATGTTTTAAGTTGTTGGTAGATATGCATTTTTAGGACCTTCTATAAGGGCTACTGGTTTTTTTAAAACTTTTCTACATCAACAACAAGTGCATACATTATGTATCAAGGTATGCAATATTAGACAGAAGTAAAAATGCCGAAAGAAAATTACACATATGAAGGAATTGATTGGACAAGGGTTAGTGGGTTTGTATCTATATCTATGATAAAAATTTTTAGAAAAGAAAAAAAAATATTACATCATATGTATATCTCCAATATACAATCTATACTTTGATAAAGCTGAATGCGTGTGTGTCTGAGTGCTGTACAAGCCAGACCTTTTGACCTGCAGCTATCGAATTAGGCACATGCATATCTTGGAGGTCGGATATGTGCACCTGGGGTCCCCTTTTTAAAATGAATATCAAAATTTCAATTAATAATTAACAACCAACTTTCCCGCCAAAAAAATTCTTTTCATTTCCCCACCGCCAAATGCGTAAGGTTTCAATTTTTTCCCAATGCTAAAGAGGTTAGATTTATCAAATAATCGACCG
Source organism: Argiope trifasciata (assembly GCA_026543055.1). Taxonomy (NCBI): domain Eukaryota; kingdom Metazoa; phylum Arthropoda; class Arachnida; order Araneae; family Araneidae; genus Argiope; species Argiope trifasciata. The sequence continues at coordinate 67,468 of JAPMOQ010033488.1, forward strand.
ATTATTTCAAATGATTCTGTTTATTTTATTAGGGTTTGATACATTTAAAATTAATCATTGTTAATTCATCAATCTTTCAAATTCATTCTGAAGCTCTTTTGAATTAAAATGAAATAGAATAAAGGAAATTAATTTCTAATTTGAATAACGTTACCCCTAACTGGCGTAGAAAATTCATGATTTGCATTACCATAATTAACTTTGAAAATTCATGCATTGTGTTGTGTTCTGATTGTTAACGACTATTTTCAATAGATACAGACTTGGTTATGAAGGCTTAACATGTTTTCGACGGATTATTTCGACAGATTTTGTTTGTTTTCTTAGCGTTTGATGTAATTAAAGCTAAACATTGTGAATTAATTTATATGTTCATGATGAATTTGAGCACATTTTTTGAAAACATTTTGAGATATTACATAAATTAAGAAAGGTATTATTTAATGCCTATAAGGTTTAAATACTCAACTACCCCATTTTCAGTATTCACATTTAAAAAAAAATGCTTGGTTTTAGTAAAAAATGTTCTCATATTAATTGCAGATTAATCATTTCTACTTTAAATTCAAACACAAATTCTAACAGAAAATAAGAGATATACATATTAAGTTATGGCTGAAGGCCTTCATAATTTCATGAGTGAATTATATGACTGTCAAAATTTGTAGCTTTAAAATATTTTGATGAACCTATTAAAACAATAGATACATAAAATATTACTTATTAAAATTTTAACGAGAATTAAAATTGATGAATAGGGTGGTTGCCTAAGGCGGCTAGTATCTAATAAAGATGAATAGTTGTTTCTGTGTGTTGGCTCCCTATAGGTCAGATCTTTTCACCTAAAGCTACCAAATTTGGTGCACATATATTTTGAAGAGTGAGAATTATAACTTCTAAACAGTTTTCAAAACATTAATTAGAATCTAAATTGAATAAAAATTAAGATGAATTCTGATATTCTTCCACGATAACTTCAGAAAATATAATTGAAATTTTTTTTTGTCAAGTCAAAATTTTCAAAAATGTGTTTTTAACTATACCAGTTTTAGTAGCAGCATATTTTTCCTGAATGTCTGTAATCTGTGTTATATTTTTTTGATTAAATTTCTGATGTTTTCAGCTGAAATTCACGCCGATTTAATTATTTCTTCTAATATTTAATTGTGTAATTTTCATTCATTGTTTGAAACTAAAGTAAAAATATTTCGTTTATTCATATTTTCAGTTTACGATACGAATAAAGTTATGATACCATGAGATGAACCATGATATTGTAATCATTACGATACCATGAATGTAAATGAACAAACTATTTACATTTCCAACAACACTAGGGTATGATGAGATTAGTTTTCCCTTAAAAAAGCTCATGCATATTTTAATAGAATCGTCTGACTGTTTAATTAAATAAAGGACATGAAATTACAATTAAACGATTTAGTTAAAATTATTTATAACTGGTATTCTCGGGGAATCAGATGGTCACCATGGCGACTAATAAATAAATAAACAGAAAAAAAACCTTATACGTAATACTAGACGTTGTTTCATTTATATATTCTAATATTACGCAAGTAAGATGTTTCTTTCTTTACAATTAAATTGGTAAGATGTCAGTATACACTATGAAACTTCGAAAATCCTCCAAAATATCGAATATTTCTTTTATTGTTTCAAAATGCTCTCTGGTCCATTAACTTTCAAATGATACCAAGACGTTGTCAATATTCGGAATATTTCTCGAGTTATAAGGACTTTTCTTCAGTTTCCCTAAAACCTTTAATTTCGTTTTTGAACTCATTTTATGAAGAATGATATTTTTCCACTACGTTGCTTCATTCAAACCATCATAACTCAACAAAAAATGAACCAAATACAATTATTTATATGTTAAAATAATATGTATGAGACAGTGAATATTTTAAGCCTCAAATAAAGTTATATTTATTGAAATAAATTTTTAAGAGCTATTTATAAGTTAAAGTGAAAGAAGAAAAATTCGCTTTTTCTATTCACCGTTGATGAAAAAATTGTAAAAAAAATATTTTTATAACTAGATTGAGAAAAACAACACGAAGACCAATATTAGCCATCATTACCAACTAGAATTGTGTGTCTTCACAAATTACAATGTAAGATATCGTGTGTAAAAGTATAGGCTAATTAGACCAATAAATATTCATTAATAAATTAATAATAAGTTTAATACGTTTTTTTTCCTCACTGAATTTAGTTCAAACATATATTAACGATCTACTTCTTCTTCTTGCATACAGTCGAACACACCGGCACCACTAAACGTAGCAGTATCGACAGGATTTGTGGTGGTCGACTGCTGAATAAGCAGTGTCCAAACTTACATGGACCGATCTTTCAAACTAACATTCCTTTCGGGGTAGTGAATAGCTGTCTTTATCCCCATCTGCACTCTCTCAAAGAGTTGGAATGAAACTATCCATCTTTGACATCCTCTCTTTCAGGGTTTTGAGAAGACCTGGTACCATCAGTACTGTACTTAAATCATTATTTACAATCTTCAGGTTTTACCTCAACTCTGAAATCTCCATTAATGAGCTACTGTTAAAAAACTGAATTAAATTTTGAAACAAATCTAGTGTGCATGTACACTTTAAATTACATGTAAAAATATAATGTCAATCAATCTAACATTTCCTCTAACACACGGACGCTAACAATTCAAGCACTTTCGACCAAATGTCAGCTTAAGAATGCGCCAACAATTAAAAGTCTTTCAACATTTGGGAATGAAAAGTGCAGAAACACGTTCCATTCCCAAATGTCACCCCGACGTCTGACACCTTGACCCTTATCTTGGGTGCTCTGCAGCTGGTGACAACGCGACGTGCGTTCCTCCGACGACAGGCAACAAAATTCTGCGCGTTCCCTAATGAGACCACCTGTTTCAAGAAAAGAGAAGGAGGCAGGGATCGATCGTCTGTGGGCCCGAAAATCGATTTCTTCTCCCCACCCTCCCTCATTAAGACGCCTGGCATGATAGCCTGTGAACATTTTAAAGCTCTGCTTTTCCAGTGGCGAGAGAGAGGTGCTTTGAATTCATTATCACACTTTCTGCGCCGCTTGCACCTCGGGGTGCGAGGACATGGCCGAGGCTATGTCTCTTGGTGCGACGTATGTCGTCCCCGTTGTTAGGAATCGTGTAAAACAGCTAGGTTTGATAAAGATAGCATTCCATCTAGTGTGTTATTAAAAAAATAATGTCCTTCTTGTGGTATGGTGTATAAAAATAACTTGAAACCATAACAAAGTATCAAATCCTCGTGATCGTCCTTAGTATCAAACTAAGTATTTGATTAAAAGACTAGATAGTTCAAAGTATCAAGTCTTTGTCATGATTCTTAGTTGCGGTTTGATAAACAAAGATAACATAAAACCATAACAAACTATCAAATCCTTGTCAAGGTCCTTAATTGTAGTTTGATAAAGAAAACAAGAAAACATAACAAAGTATTGAATTCTTGTTACGGCGCTTAGTTGTGGTTTGATAAACAAAATGACATGAAACTGTAACAAAGTATCAAACCCTTGTCACGGTCCTTAATTGTGGTTTGATAAACAAAATAACATGAAACTGTAACAAAGTATCAAATCCTTGTCATGGTGCTTAATTATGTTTTGTTAAACAACATAACATGAAACTGTAACAAAGTATCAAATGCTTGTTATGGTCTTTAGTATCAAATTACCTAAGCCCTTAATCATAAGATTTGATACTTCAGAGAATCATATCTTTGTCTTGGTCCTTAATTGTGGTATGATATACAAAAGTAGCATGAAACGATTACAAAGTATTCAATCCTTGTCAGGGTCCTTAATTGTAATTTGATAACCCAAAATAACATGAAATTGTAACAAAATATCCAATACTCGTCACGATCCTCAATTATGGTTTGATAAACAAAAATAACATGAAAATGTAACAAGGTATCAAATCCTCATGATAGTCCTTAATTGTGATTTGATAAAAAAAAAAGTTGAAACTATAGTAAAGTATCAAATCCTTTTCATGGTTCTTAATTGTGGCTTGGTAAACAAAATAAGATGAAACTGTAACAAAGTATAAAATCCTTGTCATGGCCCTTAATTTATTGATAAGTTGACTATGTCAGTCAGAAATATGAAGTATTCAAATTGAAATAAAAGTAATATATGGATGGATATATCTTTCCATTACTAACACGTTCGTCTTTGCATGTAAAAAAATTACAATATTCTTGTGATGCATACAATATGTAAATTCCGTCATGCATTATGGTTGCAATACAGAATCACTCATTAAGACAGACTTCTAGTTCTATGGCAGGGATGGCGATCCTTTATGCATCAACATGTCATTTTTTCTGAAGAAATGTTTAATGAGGTACAGAAGCTCCGTAAAAAATTATTTCCTGTTATTATTGGGAAAATAATAAAACTTAATACTAGCAACTCAAAGTTCTTGATTTACTGCGAAAAATTACATTTGGCACTGTATGGTAATAAATGTTTTAGTTATGTATGTAATTCAATTTAAAGTAACATTAGCATGACTTCTGTCGTTGCAGATTACACAACAGATAACTCATATTAGGATTGTACGATGTTCAGAATGCAAGTTGCATTGGAATCATCTGCCAAACATTTTCAAAGCGAGTCTTTAATGTTATTGACCTTTGAAAATGACTCGTAGTCATAAGTAGATAAAAATATGCTTAACATAAAAATGTTTTATTCCATATTACTCAACAGATGACTTATATTAAGATTGCGAGGCGTACAGAATACACGCTGAGTTGGTGTCTTCTGCCAAACGGTTCCTAATCGAGTCATAAATGTTATAATGTTTGAAAATGACTCGCAGTCGTAGACAGATGAAAATTTGCTTAAAATAGCAATGTCGTGGTGTTGCAGATGAGATGAAATATAGTTTATATTACAATTGTAAGATTTTCAGAAGGAATGCTGAATTGGTGTCATCTGCAAAACGATTTCTAAACGAGTCTTTAATGTCATTAACCACATCGGTTACAATGACATCTCTGAGGCGTGCATCGAATTATTGAATTTTTAATTTGCAATTAAGTGAAAAATATTCAATAATTCAAAACAAAAAAAGTCACTTGAAACGTATTATTATTAAAGGGAATAAAATAATAGTAAATAGTCCAATTACATATCTATTAAATTCAGCATTTAATTAGGATGTTAAGTAAATTCGTATGTTATGTAGTTAATCATTGAAAATGATGAGAATATGCAGATGAAAATATGCTTAAAATAGCAAGATGCAGCTTCTTCAAACAGTTAAATTTTTGAATCGAATTCCACGTTTCCAATATCTTGCTACTGGTGCTTTTACTTAAGTTACTTGTTGACTGTTCTGTTTCAATAAATTCCAACTTCTTCTCCGTTTCAATAAATTTTTGAATTCATACTGAACTAAACCGGAAATCAATCGATTCTGTTTTTCCAGTTCATCCATTTCCAACCAATTGAATTGGGACAAATTCAGTTTATCAGACGAAGTCACATGCAAACTGTAAAATTCTATCCATTTTGATCGGTGGCATGGCAAAAATATTGTGGCATGTGCCATCGAAGGCACACATGTTTTCGCCATCCCTGATCTAGAGTTAACAAATTTGTTCGTAGAGAGTATAATTACTATTTGGGTTGTAGATAAGCCTAAAACTGTAACAAAATATGGAATTTCTGATATGATCCTGAGTTTATTGTGATTTGTTATCGCAGTCAAAGATATTAGATATTAAGATTCTTATAAGTGTCCTGTATGAAAATACTGATATCTCTTTGCATCATTAGCATGTTCATTTTTGGATTTCAATCGTTTCGATGTGCAAAGGGAACATATCATGTAATTCCGTCACAAAACATGCGTGTGCCGTAAAAACACTCATCGAGGAGAATACTGAATCTAGAGCTATAAAACTTAATCTAAAGCATTTAATTACTACTTTGGCTGTAAATAGTCGTAGGAAAGCGATTCTTGAAACTTTAGTTTAGTTATACTTTTAAAGTTTTCTCCAAATAACTTTTGGACCACATTATTGTACAAAATTCTTTCTTTCTTTTTTTGATACTAAATTAATTTTTCTGCATCCATCTTCCTTTAAAAAATAATTTTGAATTTTTACGTTAATTATAATAATTCAAAATTCTTGTTTATAAAAATTCAGATGGTGATATGGATATTTAAAATAAAATATTTAAAGTACTATTAAACGATGTTACTGTAATCAGAATATTCTATATAATTTTTAAAATAATATATACGTGCTTGAATAATAAACAAGTATATATATATATATATATATATATATATATATATATATAAACAATGGATTATTGATTAAATGAATAGAAATGTCGTTAAAGAATTTTCTATAGTATAATTATAAAGACAGGTTTTTTTCTTCAATTCTATAATGGCCTGTGGTGAAGCTTATGCAACGGAAATTAGTAACGGACACGAGTGATTACTTTTGTCTAATGGTGTTTTTACTCGGTTTCAAACCACAAGGCCCTACGTTCTATTCTACTCAGTGCAACTTCCACATTGATGACAAGACGTGATACATGCAACTTCCACATTGGTGACCTGGACGCGGTACGTGCAACTTCCACAGGCAAATCTTAATTCATTCTTATGAAGGTTAGTGAATGCTTTGCATTAACTTCTAAAGAATTTAGTGATATATTTGCTTTTGGATGCTTCATGATAATTATTTAAATTTTGTTGAAATGAATTACTCCATAAAATGAAGATGCATTGAAATCATATTTCATACTAATTTTCCCACCCATTCGTTTTATTATTTTTAATTAATATAATTAATATGTCTTTAATTCGAATAAAAGACAACTGTTGTTGAAATGTATTTATGTATTAAAATAAATGTGAAGGCCAAATACATGAAAAGTAACGTACTTAAATAAACTTGCATATTGTAAAAATAGTTCTATAAAATTAAATGTTTAATGTGTCTAAGAGTTTTGACATAAGAATTTTAGTTCTTTCAGTGTTCGAAAATATATGGTTTACAATATATGTTTCTTATAATTGATAAAGATCGGTTAACTAAAAGTCAAGTAAAACAGGAATATTTATCAGCCTGTCTTTTACCGGTAAATGTCTTTCATTCACTAAATATCTGACCGTCATCAGAAATAATTTAATAGACAGCGAAAGTAATTCCATCAGACAGGAAAGTATTAATATCACGAAATAGCGTGTCAAAACCGTTTCGTGAGAAGAATATTTTTTCCCTATTATATGCAGTTAGAAAATGAATCTGGATTATGCATTCATGAGAAAAAAAGTAAATGTCAAAAAGATGAAATGAAGAAAAAAAATCATATTTCTAAGTCAAATGCATCATTCAAAATATTTGCAAATTACATCCTTTTTAAATCATTTAAATTTTTTAGAAGTTGTACAGGAATGTCTTATTATCAAATCAGTAGAAATACCTTTTATATGAACAAAAAAGAAAAATATTTCATTTTAATTTAGTGCAAAAAGGTATAAATATTTATAAAAGGAACGCTCATGATACATGAAATAATTTCTTTTACACAGTCATAGAGGCTGTAAAAAATATGAACTAAAGGCAGTAAAAAATATAAACTAAAAAATAATGAATCAGAGCTATTAAATTACTTTGTTAATTTCTTATATCGTTGAGAAGAGAAGTTATTTTTTCTTCTTAATTATGATAAACTTTAATGGATTAATATAGAATGTTTTATTAGATTGATAATGCAAAAACAATGTAGGCGAATAGAAGTAAATAGGCTAATTAAAGCTAGCTTACAGAAAGTCATCAGCCTGGCTTATGGGTAACGCGTTTTCCCTATTACCTGGATAGCCCGGCTTGGAATCCTGGCTCTGATATGTTTATTCTTTACCCTGTGCTCTACTGTGAGGTGTGTGAAAGAGTCCCTTTGTAAAAAAACAGAATTGAATAAGTGCTGTAATTGCTTGATCACTAATAATGAAATGAGATAGGTGAATTCCATATAAATCACTTATTTACAACCTTATAATTTTACAGAAAAACCTTATGTTCTAATCTAGGTTATATATTCGCTATTTACGCAATAGTTGTATATTGAATGCATACCATAGAAATAGTTCAGGAAAAGAGTCCTCCATTCAAGCCAAGAAAAACATCATAAGATGTTAACGGTATGTTAGCCAGAGCGTCGGAATTGCAGTCCGCAATCGAGCCCAACCGGCACTTTTCTGCCGTCCAAAATCCATGTTCTCAAAAATTATTCACCCACGTTAGTTTCCCATCGGCCTATCATCAAGCAAAAATTTCTCTTAATTGCCGTTTCTGTCTTTCGTGGCATTTGACTGTCCATCAATGATGCGTAATTCAGCTATGGAGCACATGTCAATGAGTCCATCACAAAGGAACTGCCCGGAATCCAGCTGATAGACACCTTTCATTTGAAGAAGCGTGAAGTCCCATCCCCACAATGACCTCGCACTTGTGGTCTAATGACCAGATTCGAACATTCAAAGATAAGGATATTAAGCATCTCGGGAGCTGGCGGCTTTTAACAATGGAATGCGTTAATCGGTATGGCAGCTGTCGGGAATTGCCACTAATCATGAATGGGACAGGGGAACTTTATAGTGTTATAAAAGCCAGACTTCTGCCTTAAGGTGCTCAGAAGCATTTACTCTCTGACACTTCTGCATAAACAAGGCTTAAAATCACTGAACTCGTAATCGGTTTGTCTGTGACAAATACCATAAGTAACAATAGCAACAGTTTATAAGAAAAAATGATTATTATTTTTGGAAGTACTTTTCTCCCAAGGACAACGAGATTGTTGATTATCAGCGTAAATAGAGTAGGAGTCTTTCGCAGACACAAGAAGTTGACACATATTCGCTCAGAAAAGTGAAAAAAAAAAACAGTCATCAGTTACTTTAAAAGAATAATCGTGGCAGAAAGGGCAATTTGAAAGTATAAAAACCTTCTATATCAGAGTTAGTTTTTTCCCTCAGTGCAACTGTTAAATTTTAATTTTTTAACATTCAATTTAATAAGGTGGAATAGGAAACCTTTTTTTATTTCACCTATAATATAAACAAAGTAGCGAGTTCTGTCCTCGTCTCGGCCAAAGACCGCTTAGTTGGCTCATGGCAGTCTGGGCACTGCAAAGTCCTGCAAGTTCCCATAGCCACTGGGGGTACGGATTCAGGTCTAAATTGGATTGGATCTCAATCTACGGATTGGGATCTCAATTCTGACTTGAGGATGGATTAGTGAATTCGACCGCCTCCTCAAAAGAGCTGTGTCATGTGTGTTGGAGTAAAGTCCTCTGAACGGTGCTCGTTAACCACAAAAGGCGCACACTTCTGCCTCTATTCGAAAGAGCCACTTCTCATTCGGCTTGGTATGACCAGGTGGCATTAGACCGACCCGTTAAAATCTAAATGTCCCCGAAGACAATTTCAAAGAATTCGAAGAATATTAGTAAATAATAGTATGGAAATCAAGTTAGCTAATAATTATTACTGTAAATTTTGCCATATTACGTAAGTTAAGAAGAAAGATTTTTTTTGTTCAGTTTTGAATTCTTATTTATGTCATTGAAAACAAAACTGGAGAAGAACAAAAGGCATCGATATCTATCTTCATTCGGACAAAAGAAAAGAAGAATGAAATGAAAGCGAAGAACAATTCCCGGAAAGTAAATGAAGTGGAATAATCAATGAAGTAGAAAATGCACATCAGCGTAAAAGAAAAGAAAATAATAAATGATTTGAAGGGTTTGAAAAAAGTGAGCAAGAACAAAATCGGCGTTCCTAATGTAATTAAATATTTAATAAGGAAGCTTCTCAATAAAAAATTAATTGCAAGATTTATAAAAGAAGATAGACAGGAAAATGATAATATTTTTTAACAGTAACAAGCACCATTTGCAAAATGTATGCAAAAAAATTTTATCGAATAAAGTTTTGAAATGGATCAACGATGCAAAGGTGTAAAATAATCAATGAACAAACCAATGATAATGAGAGTCTTTCTTTGTTGGAAAATTATTACAATAAAATTTTGTGTTTCTCTTCTATCTATTTAGTTTTTCTCCTCTATCTATTTAGTTTATTTAGTATTTCTTTTCTATTTATTGGGAGTACAAATTAATTGGGTCCATTTTTTTGTTCGTTAAAAAAACATTTTATTTATTATCAAAATGAAAAAACATGTTATTGAAAGTATTATCCATCGGTAGCCACAACTTTTGTCCACCTTTCTGGTAATTTTCGGATTCCATCTCTGAAAAATGAGTCCTCTCTGGACGCAAACCATGAATCGAGCCATTCTTGAATTTCTTCGAAAGAAGTGAAGCGGTGACCAGCCAAATTGTGATGCATCCGTCGGAACAACCAATAATCAGAAGGGGCAATGTCTGGCGAATACGGCGGGAGGGGTGGGACCTCCCATTTCAACGTTTCCAAGTAATTTTTAACGACAATTGCCACATGGGGCAATTGTCGTTTGCCACATGTTTTTTAATGCCAATTGCCACATGTTTTTTAAGCGCACGGAAATTGCTTTCTGAGTGACTCCCAACGATCCTGCAAGCTCTTGTTGTGTTTGGCACGGATCTTGATCGAGCAATTCCTCCAATTCGGCGTCTTCGAACTTTTTCGGCTGACCCGGGCGCTCATTGTCTTCGAAACTAAAATCATCACTTTTGAAGCGTCGAAACCACTCTCTACATGCTTTATCAGATGGCGCAGATTCACCATAAACTTCCAGAAGCGATCGATGCGCTTCAGCGGCATTTTTCTTCCAATTAAAAAAGAAAATCAAAACTTCCCGCAAATGTTGTTTATTTAGCACAAAACTTGACATATTGAATGCTCAGAAAACCAATGTTGTTGTATAAAACTCGAAGCTTCGTTGACTGAATATGTTTGACAAAGGTCAAACCTTTCTAACAAAGCCACAACATCTATCATTATTCAGTAAACAAATCAGTCAGAGCCATCTATTGAAAACGGACCGAATTAATTTGTACTCCCAATAATTTATTTATTGTTTCTCTTCTCTTTAATTTATTGTTTCTCTTCTCTTTAA
>JAPMOQ010033488.1:78624-98513 GCA_026543055.1 Argiope trifasciata
TCTTTAATTTATTGTTTCTCTTCTCTTTAATTTATTGTTTCTCTTCTAACTATTTAGTCTCTTTACAGTTTATTCTCTATCTATTTAGGTTATATATTTAGTTTTAGTACCATCTCTATCATTTACTCTCCTCTAACTAAAAAACAAAAATTTTTGTGCGATGGAGGTCTGGTAGTAAGGGCTATTCTTCAGAAACCGAGGATTTCAGGCTCGAGACCCGATCTCACCGAAGAAACATCGTGCTACCAGGTCTGGTCACGTTAATTACGTTCGGGTCAAACGCCTTGCCATTGGTGTGATGTTGAGAAGGGGGGTGGTTGCCAGGACAGGTGTCGTCCTTGACATCCGACCGCGTTTCAAAATTACGTGGCTCATCCCAAAATAGCCCTAGTGTTGCTTTAAAACGGACGTTTATATAACTTAACTAAACAAAGTAAAATTGATTTCACTTTTGCACTATTTTTCATTTTATAAACAAAATTCGACTTACTGGTTTTTTTTTTTTTTTTAGACTTTGGGCTAGGAAATTCTTTCATTTTTGTTTCACCAAATTTTTTCTTAGTGAATGGTAAAATCTGCTTAGATCTGTGAAGAGAAAGAAAGATGGAAAAAGTTTTTCTTTTCATCCAAGTTGGTAAAATATTTAAATCAAGGTGTTTTTGCTATATTCTTAAGTAAATAGAAAAAAAATTCGAGACAAAGTTTTCTCGAATCTAAAAACTGTTCCAAATATAAACCGATAAGAAACATAATAAAAGTAAAATTTTTTTATGAAGGAAACATATGCTTTAACATCTAACCGGTAGTAGACGAGTTTTTCTACGTGAATCTGTTCCAATGTTTAAAAAAAGTGAAGTGAAACATCAAAGTAACAAGTTCTAAGATTAGGGCGAAAAATTCCGATTATTTTCTATTAGTAGTAATTTTGATTCTATTGTTTTCCCTTTTATTTGGCTTATATTACTAATTTACATAGATTCATCTGTATTTTGGTAGTAGCAGCACATAAACGCAAACTCAATACAATAATATATATATATATATAAACTAAAAATTATTTCTGATTCGAACAAGTTTCAAATTTAAAAATTAAAGAATAATGATTTTCCTAAAATTTACTGCTATGGCGCTCAGAACTTCCATTTATCTTTTTATATAAATAGAGAAAATTAAATATTTTTTTATTTATATTATTTACTTTCTCTCATATTCTTCACACAGAATTGAGACAATCGATACTGAAAAATTCACAAACAAATATGAACTACAACAGATTTATCTCTACGATTTCTCAGATTTCTCTCTATACGATGCATTCTGTTTGTAGTCTGGATCTAAACTGCTGCTGAAAGTAAATATTCAGGCATTCAACCCACGAATCGGTCTGAATAAGGACAGGTTAAGGCTGCTTTACTTCCTGATTGAATATTCAGGATGTTAAAAGGGACGCCAGGGTTTATCCGTCCGATGCCGGAAGTGGGGGAAGGGAAGGTGTGAGGGGGGGGAGAGAGCTTCGGCCGGGCGAAAGGGAGACCCTGGGATATTGATTTCGCCCCAGAAACCCAGGTAGGGAAGCATTTTCCTTCCAAGAACAGAATCAGTCACCGGGAAGTAAAAATTACACACTCCAGATGCCAGAGAAATGAAGTAAAAATTTACATGTTTAAAGAAGTTGATGGTAGAGATAAGCAAATCGAGGCACTTAAGGTATCCGACTACATGCAAAGAAAAAATAATTTGAAAAATTGGAATTTTTAAAAACTATTTATGGTTTTTTAGATGTATTGTTAATTATAGAGACTGTAACTACAAAAAAATTGATTTGAAACTATAATATATTTTGGGAAATAGGAAAATTTGTAATAATTTTTAATGAAATGTAACCAAAACGGTTAACACTCTTTACATAATTGAAATGCAGCAATCCTACTTTCCTTTTTACACGTTAACAATAGAAGTAGTTGACGGAAGAGATAAGCAAATCGAGGCACTTAAGATATCCAAATACGTTCGGAGAAATTTATTTTTGAAAAATTGGAATTTTTAAAAGCTATTTATGGTTTTTTAGATGTATTGTTAATTATAAAGACTATAAATACAAAAAACATCTTTCAAAATATAATATATTTTGGGAAATAGGAAAATTTGTGATTAATTTTAAGGAAATGTAACCAAACCGGTTAAAATCTACAAAAAATTGCAATGCAAATATCATATTTTTTTGTACTTGTTATAGAAAATAATGATGAATGAAAGGAACCAAAATCTAAGAAACATTTTGAGATGCAAAGATTTTATGGGTAAAAAATACACGTATATATGCATTTTTTTCCATGAATTCAGAACTTAATTTTTTTAGAAAGAGCTAAAAATGAGAAAGCATTTCACCAAAATAAAATTTTTAGTTCATTTTATTGCCTATATTATTTAAAATACACTATTGAATTATTTTGTAAATACTTCTATTAGTTTTTGAGATGTCGGGTTAGCGGTGAATTTTTTAAAAAAAATGAAAACTGAAGTTTTGAGAAGATTGAAATTAAAAACAAATTTTAGCTGAAAAAATATGTGAACTTGGATGATAGGCCAGGCCTTTCTTTTCTTAAAAAAGATAAACTGTTTTGGAAAAAGAAAAGTCAGAATTACAAAGAAAGAACAATTTTACAAAAAATTTGCAAATGTGGACGATAACCAGTTTTTTAACGTAGTGGTGCTAATATCATAAATGTTTCACGTTATGCAATGCTTTTAATAAAGTATTATGTCAATTGACTATAACTATTTAATAAATATCTGTTAATAGTTCTAAATGAATCTGTTAATAGATATTTAGCAGACAATTGATTTTCAGACATTTTGTAACTGCTACAATTTTTATTTCTGTAAAAATATTATTAAAAATTAAAAGCAAACGATTTTTTTTCTTTGATAAACATATTTTATTAATATTGTTTGATTTTAAATTTTGCATAATAGCTGATGAAAATCGTTTGGAATTTAAAAATGTTTTGTAAATCATGATGTGAAGTGAAGAGAATAAATGGAACCGATGGAATTCTAAAATGCTTGGAGTATTGTTTTGGTTTTTAAGAATTCAAGATGCTCTGCAAACTAAAGAAAGTTTTATAGTTTGAAGCTTAAGACAGCGGGTAATTTTCAGGAAAGCATGCAAAAATAATATTGTCATCGGTATCTAATTTTATATGAAAATTAAGTAAAAACTACATTATTTTGTGGATTTTGAAATAAAGTCAAAATGATAATAATCTTGAAATTTTGTGACTTGTATATTTGTATTCAGATTTTATATTTTTATTCAAACACTTAATAAAAATAGTTTTCCTGTTTTTTGGAGTACCAGTTTGTAACCAGTGGTATATATATGCATACCTATTGTCTATTCTCCACGCTTACCCTTAGACGACACCTACAGACAGGAAAATTATATAGTTCCTATGATGCTTTTTGGTTAGTAAGTAAGGTATCACTACTCTGTGATAGTTAACTAGCCAGTTTTTAGAATATGTGATATTTTATTATTCCATGTTAAGCACGTGCTTATAATTTAATGTTTTGCGTGTCTTGTGATGTAAAATCTAGAAGGAATATCAATGAAATATCATTACCGAAAGCCGGTTTTATCATCGACTCAACGCATGTGTCTTTCATCACAAATTTAATTTTCGGAATTACCATCAATGCTAATTCAAAATTCGTTTTATTTATAGTAACATTTCTTATTTATATGTGATGTAAATTTCTTATTTTTAGTGTTTGTCTTACTTATACATGCGGATATATAAAGAAAACAAACTTGTAAAGTAAAACAATAAGTAAGAATAAAAAAATGAAACCTACTATTTCAAATTTCAAGTCATTATGTGAGAAGATAATTATTTAAAAATTATTTGTCTTAATTAATTTGAGCCAATCACCAGTTTAAACCAGGTTTGTAGCAATCACGGAATTTCCATATTTTTTTTAATTTGCATTTTCAATTTTTCAAGCTGGCAAACAAAATTTTGAAGCTCTACCAAAAAAAAAAACGTTTTTCTAAATACTGACTCGTGCATCATTTGATAGTCTTGTGACTGTTTAAAACCGTTTTAAGCTGGTCAATCACTTTAGTTAATTAAGAAAGTTCGTAAGAATTTAGAGAATGTATAATTTGGAAATCAAATTGTAAATTTATTTGGTGATAAATCGCAAAATGTGACAACCTATGGCATCGTTTTCTAATAACCCTTTTTTAATTAGTTGAAATTATCCCAGAGCCAACATTCTTTATCGATTAAACACACAATATTTAAACTTGCTTGATTTATTTTTTTAAAAAGTTGTGCGAGTTATGCAATAACGCAGGGATTTCCAGGGGAAAAATTACAACAGCAGATAATAGATAGCTAAAAGATTATATAATGAAATTCTATTCCAAAGTAAAACTACATTAACAGACGATAGATGATGGAAAAACTATACTCTGAAAGCCGGCTCCAAAATAAAAAAAGGTAGAAATCGCTAATTTGTTTTCTTCATATTTTGAGGTTCCAAGAACCTCAAGCGAAAAAAATATGTTCTCACATGATAATAATATATGAATGTAATGCAAAGTTTCAATAAATAGGACATAAACTGTATTTAATATATTATACTAAGCTTTATTCAGAGTTTAAAAAATTGAGTTAAAAAGTCCCATTTTTAATTCATAAACAAAAACATACTGATTTGCAGAACAAAAAGCATAAAAACAAAAGTTTCTATTTGCAACTGTATCGAGTAAATGTTTAACGTAACATATCAAATAAAACAAAAGTCACTCCATTCAAGAAAATTGATAAAAGAAACTATTATAAAAAGATTGTAACATCTAACTGTATGAGTAAAAGTAAAATTTAATTTAGTAACACAGTGTGTGTTTGTAACAAAGAGAGTAAACTAAGTTATCTTTTTATCCCTTTTAAACTTTCGGAGCGAACGAAAATTCAATCTCACACCTCGAATAACTCGGAGAATAGCACCGTGCAAAAATATTCAGAAGAACAAGTAAAAATTTAATCTTGCGCCATGAATAATATGCAGACTAAAATCCTGTATACGCGCTGCAACAAAATTATGAATGAATTTAATTTTCTTTTCGATAAAAATGTAGCAAAAAATGTATTTGTAAACATTTGCTAAAAATTATGCTTAAAAAATGCCCCTCTGTGTACTTTCTGTGAGGTGTGTGGCCGTGGTAGCCTGGTGGTAAGGTCTCGGCTTCGGAACCGAAGGATTTCAGGTTCGAGACACGATTCGACTGAATAACCGTCGTGTGAGGGGTCTCTTGCACGTTACATCTGACAGGGCAAACGTCCTTTCGCTGGTGTGGTGTGGAGAGAGGGTGCCAGTTCAGGTGTCATACTCATCATCTGGCCATGGTTCAAAATGACGAAGGCCATCGCAAAATATCCCTAGTGTTACTTTAAAACGGGGCGTTAATATAACTAAACTTAACTAAGTCCCTTGTTAAGCAAGCGAATGTGACGCATGAAGTAGCTTAGTTATACTCTAGCACTAGTTGACTTGGTCGAATAAATAAGAGACGCTCATTTATGATTAAATCTCTGGCAGATAACTATCAGCGTTGCTATAAAGTGCCATAATAAACAACAACAAATAAAATAATTTTATTTATATATGCCATTGTGCTAAATTATTAAGCAAATAAAGCTCAACAAATGGTCAATCGTTTGAAAAAAATTTGAGAACTATATTTTCAAAGGTAGAGTCTATGCGCCAAATGCTGTAGGTCTCAATTTTTAATTTTGCTGCTCTTGACATCATTTAGTACATCTACAGCCAGACAGACAGACTTCCTGTGATTTTTTTTTTTTTTTTTTTGAAATGTGATAGAAATCTACAAAATCGATCCTTATTCGAAATACTAAATTTCAGTCGCCCAGCTCTAAGACTTTTTGAGATATCGTATGCACAGACAAAAATATAGTTAAATCCATAAATGTGTCTTTCAATCTCAACGAGTATTATTAAAAATTTAATTAATTAAATTATTTTTTGTAGATAACAGCATTTACTTCATAAAGCGAAAGTAAAGGGGCAAACAGACATACAATTTTTGATAACTGAAATAAGACAAACTCAACCGAAAGATAAAGTGGCAGACGGTAAATAGAAGAAATAAAGCAAATAACTTCTAAGAAAGAACATTTGATCAAAATATCATAGAGGTGTTAATAATAAATTTATTTATAATTGACAAGTTGAAAATTGTAAGGTATTGATAACAGAAAAAGAAAATAGGAAAATGATAGAAAATAACAGAAGAATAGTAAATATTATCGAAGAGAAGAGTTGCATTTTACTTGTTTTGTAAAGTTCAGACAAAGGACTTCAACAAGATATAATGTATCTATGAAAGAGATGAACTGAACAAATGTTACATTTTTAAAATCTGATTTTATTGTCTGAACCTAAGATGTTACATTTTTAAAAATGGAATTTATTGTTTCTAGGTATAAAAGCTTTTCCAATTAAATATGAAATACAATATATTATTTTGATATTTGAAAGAGTACATAAATCGTTTTTAGTTCACTCTGTTCTTGATCCATTCTGGCACTCAATAAAAACCGTAAAAATTGTATTATAAAGTCTCATTTCTAATCAAGGAAAATTCTGAAGAAATAATTTAACTCAATTTATATTTCAACACCGAAGTTAATGTTCTATTTAAAATTCGAAAAAGGCTCTCACTTCAATTTAAAAATGTAATTTTCTGACAGCATATTTTTTTAAAATCACTATTTCGTTGCAATGCTTGCAAATAAGTTCAAATATTTTTCAAACAAAGTGAATTGATAATCTTTGTTGCACGATAATCTATATACATAAAAATGAAAGTTTATCTGCATGTCTCTTATCTTATACTATAATACGAGGAATGGTTGCCAAGTCGAAAATCGCCCCAGAATTAATAAACTCCGGTAAACTTAGGGGTCTGGAGTTTTTGGCCACTAGAAATAGATTGGCGCCAGTTTTGAAGCGCTACGGTCGAGCAGTTCGGAGTTACAGATAGGACATTTTCAAACTTTATTAGTTCGCCATAATGGCTAATAGGTTTCAAGCGGTAACGTGCTGCCATCTATAGCCAATATGGTGAACTAATAAAGTTTCCAGAAGATGATCCGGAACTGATCTCAAAATGGATGATCCATAACCCGTGTGGTGATATGAACCCAAGCGCTCTGTGCATGGTCAGCAAACATGGAAGAGACCAGTGCAGATGTGGATTTCAATGAAACATCAAGACATGACATCGCTGGTGGACGATGAAAAGCCGAGGTTTAACCGGTTATCTTTTCACCAATGGTTTCACAAATTTTCTTATGGCATGTATTGTTTTGATAAATCACAATTGAAAATTTAAATCTTCGAGTTAGCTTCGATACCTGTTTTCTCCGAGCGGGGATCGGTCACCCGCTGGTGGCTTCCTAAACCATTCTTCCGATTGCGACGAAACTTGGTCAGGTTATTACTTACATCTATGAGATGGTTATTGGCTTAGAACAATTAAATAAAATTTAAAATTATGGATCTCAACCGCATCAATTTACCAAAGATTCATATCTAAATAACTCACCGAGGAGACAATAGATTCTGTGGAAATGCTAAATCCAAATTAAAAGTTAATTTTTTGTAGCTATAGAACGGAAAAGACCTGCAAGTAATCCTCAGAGGTAACAACTTTATGACAGATGATGTAAGACAGTTTTGGAGAGACCAACTCTGGGTTTTTTATATTTTAAGTAAATTTTAGCATTTCCCGGAGTAACCACCAAAAATATTGTAGTGCAACAAATTTTGTACCATCTTTATTTTTAAAAAGTTATCTTTTCAACTATGTTAACGATTTTACGGTATAAATATATTTTCTATGTTTGATCTATTTGAAAGGAAGATATTTTAATCCCATTTTCTAACATTAAACGTGAATTCTGAACGAATCACGAGATACAATAAACAGTTTCTTTCATTACCATTCTGAAAGAACACCCAGTATTACAACTCTTAATGAATACACAAATCTAATGTATAAGAAGGAATATTTCTTTGTTACTATTTTGCGTATAGTCGTACCGTTTATCTTATTTTGATAAAGCATTGCCGCATTATTGATTGATTGCACTTAATATTTTTTTTTCAGCGGCAGCAACACGCCGGGTGTCAACTAGTAATATAATAAAACATATATTATTAACGTTTATATAAAAAATATTATTACCGTGTAATGATGTAAGAAAAATCTGCAAACTCTTAACTGTAAAAAACGTGGGATATAATTGAAAATGAACTAATTGTCAGTCCTTGGAAATAGCGGAATAAGCATTGAAGGGGTAAATGCAAGCAACTGATAGAACCCAATATAAAATTTTAAAATCACATCTGCGAATTTAAATCAATTCTTAATAAAGAATTATTTCATTTTTGGTTTCACAAAGTAGACATTTAGTGGAGCTGCATTCTATTCTTTAATTTGAAAATACCAGCGGGTGACCGAGCTCCGCTCGGAGAAAACAGGTATCGAAACTAACTCGAAGATTTAAATTTTCAATTGTGATTGATCAAAACAATACATGCCATAAGAAAATTTGTGAAACCATTGGTGAAAAGATAACCGGTTAAAATGCACCATTGTAAACTATTCTAAACAAAGTTAGAGTTTGGAAAGGGAACTATTCTATACAAAGGTAAAGTAAAGGTAAAGATTGAAGTGTGTTGAAGTTCAATATTTTTGACACATTTATTTAGAAAAACCAAACATATATACATACATAAGAAACATATTATAAACCTATAACAGCATAAACATAAAACTTTATTAGTTCGCCATATTGGCTATAGATGGCAGCACGTTACCGCTTGAAAATTTAAGTAGCCATTATGGCGAACTAATAAAGTTTAAAAATATCCTATCTGTAACTCCGAACTGCTCGACCGTAGCGCTTCAAAACCGCCGCCAATCGATTCCTCGTGACCAAAAACCCGAGACCCCCAAGTTTACCGGAGTTTATTAATTCTGGGGCGATTTTCGTCTTGGCAATCATTTCTCGTATTATAGTATTAGATATATCTAAGAAACTTTATTCGTTTTCCAAACAATTTTTTTTCGTTCTTTTAAGCTTATATTTAAAATAAATTATACTAATCTATCCTAAATATATTTTAATCTATCCTAAATAATTCTATGAAATATCTTAACATATCCTAATAAAGCTGTTTTTAATATTAATGAAAGCGACATGAATAAGAAAGTCCACAAATGATCCCAAGTCTACAGAACTTTTCAAACAGTAACATAAAAAAAAGCATAGCAAATTTTTCCTCCAAAAATCTCTTTAAAAAAATGTTATTTTTAAAGTTAAAACTGCTGTAACGAGATAGTTAACTCCGATTTTTTCAAACCTTTCTTCTTTAAACTCTGTTGTTAAGGAATTTAATAGCATCATCATACAACAATTCTTTCAATGACCATTTGTTCTTCTACCTAATTCCTTTTTACATATCCATTAGCCATCTCTTTTCTTCCTCTTAGCCATTAGGTCTAGAATTTTCTATGTTCTAGAAGTACTCTTCCATCTTGGGAACTGTTCTTTCAACATCAGGAACTGAATGATAATGCGCTCCACTAATATACCAGATTACGCTGGACACAAACCAAACAAGAATTTCAAGAATCTTTCTTCTGCTACGGGGATTTTTGTGTGCGTAAAGTAGGAGGCAGAGAATGTGTTTGCCTAGCTTTGTTTCGCAAGATAAATGTTTTTTCCAATCATGTGAAAGTCTTCCGTGTTATCTTTGGGGAGCACAAATGTTCTTTGTTGGAGAATATAAAGATTTATATGGCCCACTTGCCCTCTCATGTTAATCTATTAACTCAACCTGCTCTTTCTATCATAAATTCATTGACTTATCTGTTTAAGATCGCGATACCAATTCAATTATTTTTCAATTCCCACTATAAATATATAAATTTATTTTAATTAAATTATACATATAAATCAAGTTAAAATTGATTCAATAGAATCAAAATTATAACAAATCGAAAAAGACATTGTCTGATTCCATGCAGAAATTTTGAATCCTTGCCTGAGGATAACCCTTGAAAAAGTCTTCAGGCAGGATTTTTCTGCTTGCTATAATTTTGATTCCAATGAATTAGTTTTAACTTGATTTATATGACTAATTTATTTAGATTCATCTAAATTATTTGTAGTGGTATCAACATTAGCGTTCACTAAATACAATGATAATCTTTTTAATATATTTTTTTTTAATTTTAATATAGTGGGAATAAGAAATAATTTTTAGTTTCGATTCCTATTTTTAGTTCCGTTTCCTCGTATATTATATATATATATATATATATATATATATATAAAGTAATCAACCATAAAAGCATTAAATAATAAAAACCAGATTTATATACTTTCCAGAATGCATTAAAAATTAAATTATTTCGTAAAAGCGAAACTAAAAAAATATTTAGGAAACGAAGCTAATTATGTCGGAACCGAAATTAAAATTTAATTCGGAATGAAACTTCAAAAAGTAAGCAAAAATAAAAGCCAAATGAAATAAACCTATTTATAAAAAGAAACTTAAATTAAAATACTTTATGAAACGGAACGAAAGTAAAAATTGGAATCGAAACTAAAATTATTTCGAGTTCGAACAAGATTAAAATTTAAAAAAATGCATTGTATGTAGTGAGCGCTAATGCCGGTACTACTAAAATACAGATGAATCGAAATAAGTTAGCAATATAAGCCAATTAAAAAGGAATACAATATAATCAAAATTTCAACAAATTGAAATGAATCCCACCTGATGACTTTTTCAAATGTCCCTTATTTTGAATCTTTGCCCGTGGTTTACTAGTTAAAAAAAGCAAAATATCAAATGTATACAAATATTTTAAGAAAATCAATAAAATGTACTTTTTTCTTTCTTAAACCTTAAAATATTTATTTTAGTAAACAATACATTTTATAACAGTAATTTAGCTTAGTATAAACATACATTTTAGTGATGAAACGATAAAAATAAGGTTTTCATTCATTTTTTTTCAATGTCTACAGTTCACTTGCGTGATAAATTGCTTTTAAAATTTTTACAACAAGCTATTTCTTATGCCATGTAACCAAACACGTTTGTTGTCAACTAAAAGTTAATTACGTAATTCAAGTTCACACAAAAACACCGGTTGTGTTAATATCAGCATATTTTTCGGAGTATAACGAAAAGTTCAGGATTTAACTAACAAAGTAATTTTGAGAATCCAGTATTTAACAGATATTAACCACTTGCCATACGAATTTACTTAACTTTCTAATTAAATGACGGATTTATTTGCTTCCTAATTGAATATTAATTATCATTTTAATTCCTTTAATAATAATACATTTCAAGCGATTTTTTTCATTTTAAATTATTTAATACTTTTCACTTCATTGCAAATTAAAAATTAAATCTATCTATACTTATAATAAAGTTCAATGTGTGTGTGTGTGATGGCGCTCTACAAGAAAGACCGTTGTACCTACAGCTACCAAATTTGGTATACTTTGGAGGTCGGGAATGTGCACCTTCGAGCCCTTTTTCGAATTTTTGATTAGAATTTGAATTAATTAAAATTTAAGCGAAATTTTGAAGTTTTTCCGCTATAACTTCCGAAAATATTATCGAACAAACATGATTTTAACATCAATTTAAAGATAAAAAAAATAGCTTTCTAATGGTGTCAGTGTTTTAATCTATAACCCAAGCTTCTATTCTAACGAATTTTTAAAGAAATATTTTAACCATGTTTTTTTTAGCACGTGACAATATAAAATAAAAGAAAACAATGACGAAAGCTCAAATTAAAAAAAAAAAAAAACTATCATCGCAAATTAAATCTAAAGATATGCATTCAAATTCCGGTCCAATGGCCAATTTGTAAAATATTATTAATAGGCATATATATTATTTAATACTATTAATTTGATATGAATAAAGTAAATAATGACCTTTTATGTAGCTTGAGTGAAACAATGCATTGAAGAATAATGTTTTAGGTTTCTTCATAATTTGCTCTGTGAGCCATATTTTACAAAATATTTTTATTAATATTTTAAATCAAAGTTGCTACATCAATCAGTATTCTAAATCAATCAGTCATTAAAACACTGATTTATAAAATTAAAGAATATTACTAGGAAAAGGCGTTCTTTTAGAACTTTCCGTCCCTCATCTTAAAGAAAATATTAATTTCAGGCCAATCAATGCCCGAAATTACTTCAAGGCTAATGAATATGTGATTTAATTGAAAATTTTAGAACGTATTACTAATGGCGAACCAGCTGGTCGCCAAAGGCGGCTAGTATTCAATAATTCGATGGGCGTCTCAGACACGTCATTCTATGCGAAGTGTCTAAATATGTATTATTTCAATAGTTCTACATTTTTTCTGTTTATTATGAACAGAACTCTTGAAGAGTTGATGCCTATAACTTTAGAGGGCAGTTAAAATAAATGATGCCATTGCATTTCAAATGCCATGCTTTCATTGGAGTTATGCAATTCTACTTGCCAATTTGTCATGCAAATTGCGTGGGTAATTACTGGAATCTTCATTCCTCTGAGACGGAAGAAAGAAAATAGAGCAGTTAACCCTTAACTGGGGAGGTGCAATTTTAGGATTTAACTTGGGAGGAGTGGTTAACGAAACGGCATTTAATTTACACACAAATTAAATTTTCTAATGAATGTATTAGTATGAACAACTACCAATACATTTTGCAGATATTTTTTCTTGATATACAGATATGTTTTCCAAAATTTTCAAATTATATTATCAATGAAAAAAATAAATGCGTTGGAATATACGTTTTCTTTTCAAATTACGTACAACAAAAAATAATATTCTTGAAAAAACGCATTACTTTATGTTATCCAAATCATATTTATTTTTTCCGTATATAAAGATATAAAGAAAACCATATAATGCAAAAATGCAGATATATTTCTTGATATACAGATATGTTTTCCAAAATTTTCAAATTATATTATCATTGAAAAAAATAAATGCGTTGGAACATATATTTTTTTTACCAAATTACAAACAACAATAAATAATATTGTTGAAAAAACGCATTATTTTATATTATCCAAATCATATTTATTTTTTCCGTATATAAAGATATAAAGAAAAATATATAATGTAAAAATGTAAATATATTTCTTGATATACAGATATGTTTTCCAAAATTTTCAATTTATATTATCATTGAAAAAAATAGATGCGTTAGAATATACTTTTTCTTCCCAAATAACATACAATAACAAATAATAATTTTGAAAAAACGCATTACTTTTTTACCTTTCAAATCGTATTTTTTATGTATATAAAGGTATCAAGTAAACCATATAATGCAAAAATCAATAATTATATGAAAAATAAAAACATTGGTACCTGTCAGAGGGCTCGAAAAGCGCTATTAATAACAGTAACAATAAAAACATTGACAATGGGTAAAATTGACCGTTGATTTTTATAGGCTTGTGTGGTAGCAAGTTTTTTGAAAACATTTTAATAATACAGGTTAAAAACTATTATAAAAACCAAACTATAAATTTAGTATTTATTTCTCTTGGTATATCTATATATTTTAGAAATGTTTCAAAATTCATTATCACTAGAAACATTTAATTATTACCCAATCTACCCAGTCAACATTTATATACCCAGTCAAAGAATTGCAAATGCCCTTTTTAGCCCTTAAATGTGGAGGTGAAATTTTATGTCTTAACTAGCGGGTGTGCGGTTACCGAAACGGCATTTAATTCACACGCAAATTAAATTTTTAATGAATGTATTAGTATGAACAATGGCCAATACAATTTGCAGATATATATATATATTTATATAAATAGGTTTTTAGAAAGTTTTCAGAATATATTATCATTGAAAAAAGTAAATGCGTTGGAACATACATTCTTTTTATCATATTACATGGTACAGTAAAAACATTCTTAAAAAAACATATTACTTTATACCTTTTAAATCGTATTTTCAGTATTTAAAGGTATATGGAAAGCAAAATAAGGTGAAATTCAACAATTATATGAAAAAGTAAATAAAAATTGACATAGGGTAAAATTGGCTCTTTTTATTGTGACTTTAATAGCACGGTTTTCTTCAGCATTTTAAACATACATGTTTAAAATTAGTATAAAAATCAACCCATAAATTCTGTTTATATTTTTCTTCTTATATTAATATATTTTATAAAATTTTGAAAATACAGTATCACTAGAAAAATGCTGGCACTGCTTCATATTAGGATCAGTAAATTGGATGATATTTCGAGGTCTAAGTTTTGGCGCCATCTGCTATGCCTTGTTTATCGCTGGGGCACTAACATGGAAGTGCGGTCTTAGAGAGCACGCACAAAGAAATTATCGAATTCTTTTAAAAAGTCATTCGATGAAACCCGTTGGAAAAATGCAGGTGTATTAAATGTCATAAAACAGGAAATTACAGGATCAATCCATTCAATGGAGCTGAAAATAGAATAGGGGTGACAGAAAGTCTATCGCCAGCAGTCTCACAGACCGCATGTCTCTAGTTACAGAATAAATATTTAATGAAACTATGAAAACAGTTTGAATTTTATTGCAATGATGATAATGATGTCGTGTCCCGACGGATAGGGGGCTCAGCAGCTTCTGAGAATAAAGACCACTGAGCCCTCAAAGGCAGAGGTCTGACTTCTAGCTCATATGAAGGAGACACACACATTCACTGGCAAAACCCGTTTTTTACAGGGCTCATTCATGCAACTCACAGATAGAACACAGAACAGCCACGCCCGAACCGGGACTTGCACCTGGGACGCCCAGATCAGGGAAGATACGTTACCCTTATGCCAGGACGCCGGAATTTTGTTGCAATAAGAAAATATATTGTTGCCACTTTATTAATTTCAAGAAAAATTCGAAAAACAATATGTCATAACATATAGCATCTTTATAGAATGAAACTGAACAAAGCTTTCCAACCCCATTAACTGAACCCATTTCGTTAAATTTATTCAGAAATTAAAATTATCTCTTTCAAAACATAGTTAACAAATCAAAATGCTGCATGCTTATTATGTAATATAAAACAGTATTTTATTTTATCGGAATAATATGCAGACCATTAAAGTCAGTTGGCATGAATAAGTAAAAGTTTGTGAAAATTTTGGGTCGAAAAAGAATCAATACTTGGATGGAAATCAAATTCCTCCCAGAAAAAAAAAATCTCAGATTGAAGGTAATTCTGGATAAAGTCTTTAGACTGGAGTCATCTTTTTTTTTTCTCCATTTTTTCTTTAGCTTTCCGTTTTTAGTCTATTTTCATGCAATATAAATTCATTGATTATTTCTTGTTTGACATGAATAATATAATGTTATTGAT
This sequence comes from Argiope trifasciata, assembly GCA_026543055.1. Lineage (NCBI taxonomy): Eukaryota > Metazoa > Arthropoda > Arachnida > Araneae > Araneidae > Argiope > Argiope trifasciata. The sequence goes on from JAPMOQ010033488.1 coordinate 94,127, forward strand.
ATAATAAGCATTAATACGGTCATTGATGGTCACTAGAAAAATTCATTAGGATATCCGACTACGTTAAAACACTGGTTATCGACCACATTGGTGAATTATTATTGTTATTATTATTTCTTATAGTTCAGACTTTTTTATTTCCAAAACAGTTTATCTTTTCTAGGAAAAAGGCCTGACCTATCACCCAGGGTCACATATTTTTCAGCTACAATTTGTCTTTAACTTCATTTTCACAAAATTTTAATCTTCACAAAAATTCTCCACCGTTAACATGGTATCTCAAACACTAATAGAAGCATTGACATAAAACTTTCAGCGTGTGTTTGAAATAATATGGGCAATGAAAGGAACCAAAAGTTTGATTGTTGGCTAAATACTTTTTCATTTATAGGAGTTAAATTAACTTTTAAATTTATGGAAAAAAATGCATGTATACGTACATTTTCACTCATTACTTCTTTGCAACTCTCATTGTTCTCTTCATTCATCATTATATTCTATAACTTTTGTACAAAATTTTATTGTTGGTGAAATATTTTTTCATCTAGAGGTGTTTTTAGAAAATTGAAGTTGTAAATCTATGGAAAAAAAGTAAGTATATATATATATATCTTTATCCATCTCTTCTTTGCATCTCAAAATATTTCTTAGATTTTGGTTCATTTTATTCTTTTTAATTATATTCTGTAACTTGTGTACAAATAAAGATAGCATTTCTGCAATATCATTTTGTGTAGAGTGTAAATCCTTTAGTTTGAATTTCATTAAATTTTACTGAAACTTTTCCTGTTTCTCAAAATATATTATATTTTCTAATAGTTCTGTTGTATTCATATCATTTCGTATTATAATTGACAATGCATCTAAAAACCGTAGGTTTAAATATTTTTTTTTTAATCCAGTTTTTCAAAATTTTTCTTCGAGTGTAATCGGATACCTTAAGTTATAAGAACACAGTTTCATCTGAATAGAAAAAACGTTTTTAGAAAGAAACAATTTTTTAATATTTCCTCAAATAAAAATTTCATCTCGAATTTTACATTCCATCGCACATGTTATTACAGAATTTCTATTCTCTAAAACAGTCTGAAGTTTCTATCACCCCTAAATTTTAGTGTAAGAATGACATGGCATGCAATTTTGTGTAAAATGTCATAAAATAAATGATGGCAGGTAAAGTGAAGGATGAAGATGATAGTGAAGAAGTTATCAATTTCAGATGGAAAGTTGCCAGAAATACTTGGCACGAGTCGATAAAAAAATGCATTTTTCAATTTTAGACGGGCATTATTAAAAAAAAAGGATTTTCGCTCTAAAAAAAGGATTTTGCTGCTTAATATTTTATTCGCGAATAAGGACGAAAAAAATAGTTAAAAATTTTTTTGAGGTATCCGATTGCGTTCAAAGGGAATTTTTTGAAAAATATTATTCTTTAAAAACTATTTACGGTTTTAGATGTTATAGAAATAATAAACACTTTATGGTTTTAGATGTATTATTAATTATAAACATTTTATGGTTTTAGATGTATTATTAATTATAAACACTTTATGGTTATAGATGTATTATTAATTATAAACACTTTATGGTTTTAGATGTATTATTAATTATAAATACTATGAATGAAAAAATTATTTAAAAATATAATATATTTTGAAAAACAGGAAAATTTGTAATTCATTTTAATGAAATCTAACCAAAACAGTTCACACTACACAAAAAAGTAATGCAGACATCATATTTTTCTTTGTACACACGTTATAGAATATAATGATGAATCAAATGAATCAAAATCAAAGAAAAATTTCATGATCCAAAGAAATTACGGGTAAAATTATGCGTGCATAGGCATATTTTACATAAATTTACAGCTTAATTTTTTTCTAAAAACATCTATAAATGAAAATTATTTCACCAAAAATAAAACTGTTGGTTCATTTCATTGCCCTTATCATTCAAAACACACGCTGAAATTTTTATGTAAATACTTCTATTAGTTTTTGAGATATCATGATAACGGTTTTTATGAAAATTGAAATTGAAGCTAAAGAAAATTTCAGTTGAAAAATATGTGTCCCCTGGATGATAGGCCAAGTCTTCCTTTTCCTAGAAAAAATAAACTGTTTTGAAAAGAGAAAAATCTGAACTACGAAAAATAACAATGAAAACTCGCCGATGTGGTCGAAAACTAATGTTTTTAACGTAGAAAAGAAAGGAAATGTGGAAGGAATTTTTTTTAAGAAACATCAAATACAATTATGAATAAATAAATAGATAAATATAAAAAGAAATTTATTTGAAATGAGAATTTTGGTCTCAATCTAGAATGTGCTGCTCATTACCAAAAAGGCAAAACTTAATTAAGGCCCAAATAAGTATATTAAATAAATGAAGCAATTTTATATGACAAGGAAAATGAATGAATAACTAAATAAGATGCAAGAAATAATGGTCTTCATTTGATTAAAAAGCATAGTTATATCAATAGAAACAAAATTCTCTTAAAACCGGAGTGTGACCGAAGGGGCGCCAAGATTTTAATTCTGTCAGGGTAGACTATTAAAATCAATAAATCATGCCAATTAAGTTAAAATACGTTTAATGGCATGATTTACAGGGGCATAAAACTATTTGGGACAATAACATTTAACATTAAGTGAGCAAAAAAAGTATTTCAACACCAGATAAATTTATTGTAACATACATATAAATAAATAAAAAGCAACTAAAAATTAAAAATACCAACACTTTTACAAAATAAATAAACATATTTAACATAAATAATTATATTTAAAATATGAAAACATAAAAAAATAGCCTTTGTACTGCCAAAAAATATTTGCACACTAGCAGTAAAAATAGAAATAGAGTAATTATTTATGTGACCGAAAGGGCACAAAAATTTTAACTATGTCAAGGTAGACTATAAATAAATCAATAAATCATGCCAATTTAGTTAAAAATACATTTAATGACATTAAATGATATGATTTACAAGGGGACAAAATTATTTAGGACAATAACATTTAACATATATGCACTAAAATTATACTCGGGGACTACATCATGCTTTACACTCGCTTCCAAGACATTTACTGATTGTTCATGGCAACGGCCGATAGGGAACCGAGGAAAACAGTTACGGTTGCATAACTTAAAAACAGGGCTAATATTTAGTATGCATGCCCTTTGCTTCAATTACACCTTGTAATCGTCTGGACATTAACTCTATTCATTTGTGACATGTTTTACTGCTGATTTGCAGCCATTCTTCTTGAGCTTGCTTAGGTTCTGATTTGTTAGAAATTTTCTTATTCCTTATTTTCCCACCCAAAATATGCCAGAAATTTTCAATTGGATTGTTGTCTGGTGATTGTGGTGGCGTTTTCAATTTAATTTTTACATTATAAAGCAACTATAACCTCGTAATATATGCAGTGTTATTTGGATCGTTATCCTGTTGCAAATAATATGAATTAGAAATTCCTAATTTCAGAGCACTATTAAATAAATTATCTCGCAATATATTAATATATTATTTAGCATTCGTATTGCCTTCAATAAAGGTCTTTTCACCAACTCCGTTAAAAGACATGCATCGCCAAATCATTATATGACCAGCACCAAGTTTTACAGTTGGTGTCAAATTTTTAATTTGAAGAGAAGTATTTGGCTTCCGCCATACACTTTTCTTACCATTTGAGCCAAAAAATATTGAACTTGCTTTCATCGGAAAAAAATAAGTTTGCTCTAGTGGTAATATTGCTCTAATGGTAATATTGCTCTAGTGGTTTGCTAACATAAGCTTAAATAAATTCCAGTCTTTTCACCCTATTTTTTTCACTAATAAATGATTTTTTCAAGGGACTCTTCCTCGAATATTTGCATCACGAATGATGTTGCTAATTGTTTGTAGTGTAATTATTGTTCACGATGTTGAAGCGATATCAACAGTCAATTTTCGAGTACTTAGAGAAGGGTTTTTTGAAGATTCTTTTATGGTTGGCTCTTCTTTGCCTGGTATTTAGTTTTCTTGGGAGCGCAGTTCGGGGCTTATTTACTGTCGAACCAGTTTCTGTTTTCTACTTCATTACATAATGAATGCTAGAAAAGTTTAGATTTAATTTTGTTACTTATTCCTCGCTAACTTAATCCAGAATTGTAAAGTTATATAATCTCATGGGTAGTAACAGACCGTTCATGTGTTTTCAAGGCCATTGCAACAAAAACTCCCCAGAATCCCATTCAGTCAATACATTACGTGACTTTAAAGTGCCGGCCAATGTACTGCGGGACTGATATGCTAAATATTCACATAATGTCCACATTTAATGTCTTCGTTAGCATCCGTGTTACGCCAGCTGGCATTGAAAATTTGTTAAAAAAA
>JAPMOQ010033488.1:98523-118037 GCA_026543055.1 Argiope trifasciata
GGAAATAATTTAAAAATAAACTTCAAAACATTGTTTCTGTTAGTTTCCGCCAAAACAGGTAATGCCTTTTTACCTATAATTTTGCAGGAAATGCATTTTTACCTGTAAGATGTATGTTATTAAAAATAATGTTGTGCCATGTATATCACTTCCGCCATTGAATGACGCCTGTGACCTCACTACAAGCCACTAAGCAGCCCTCTGGTGGAAAAAACGCGAGCAAAGTTCAGTTCATGTCTAGTCGAGGCAAGATGATTATGAATTGCTAAAATAGTCGAGGACTTATTTGAATATACGGAAACGGAATTACGACGTATTTCTAAAAGACGAACTTGAATATCCATTCTATCCTGTAAATTAACCACCATCATTTGATCACCATTAACCTTTCATTGACATCCATTAAATTCTGAAATATCATCTGGACTTATTATTGATTGGCCATCACGACAACTACACAATAATTAAAAAAACAAACTTCAAAAAATTGTTTCTGTTTAGTTTTTTCCAAAACAGGGAAAAAAGGTTTCAGACTAAAGCTGCATAGAAATATTTATCTCTTTTTTCATTGTCCCTCAACAGATGGAAGCAGGACATATTTTCGCGATGAAAATGTCCTTCATTCGTCCATCTATCCTTCCAGGAAGAAGGACACTTCTTCCATCCCTTACTCCTTTTGTCTTTACAAATCCACGTCACTTTCCGGAACAAAGGTAAAGGTCAAAAGATAATACTGACCGCAGAAAAAAGGGCATTTTCTGCCTTTCCTAATGGCTGTTTTTTTGGTGATGTAGGAATTATAAGTCATTTACTGGGAATCAACTGGCTCGAGTTCTTTGAGTCAGGAAGACGGATGGCGAATAGTGCGAGGGAGAGAGAGAGAGAGGCAAGAGTAGGAACGGTAAAGGGAAATAATATATTTCGAGTGCTTATCACTAATCGTTCTTTCCGCCGAAGTTATTTCCGATGGTGATAATGGAACCGAGGAAGAATGTCTTTTTCATCCATCATTCAGAATTGGTGATCACTTCATTTACGCCAATTGGGTGTTGATAAACAGGTGAAAGTATGCAGGATATCATTGAGCTCAGTTTTAAATATAAACTTAATTTAATTGTAGATAAGTTGCGGCAAAATGTAAAGATAAAAAAATTGCGTTATGAGCAATGAAATTCTAAACTTAAACTGTAGTATTTTATATTAATTTATAAATGATGAAGCATAAAAAGGAACGGTGGAAAGGAACTATTTTTATTTATTATTTTCAATTCCTACTTTTAGTTCATACTCTCTCTCCCTCTCTCTGTATATTATATATATATATATATATATATATAATATACAGAGAGAGAAAAATGAAGCTATTTATGTCGGAATCGAAATTCAAATTTAATTGGGAATTAAACCACAAAAAGTAAACAAAAATAATAGCTGAATGAAATAAAATCTATTTATGAAACAAATATAAATTAATATAATTAAGAAAACAAAACAAAAAATTGGAATCAAAACTAAAAATTATTTCGGATTCTAACAAATTTAAAAATTAAAAACCTATTATTGTATTTAGTGTGCGTTAATGCAGCTACTACTAAAATATAGATGAATCTAAATAAATTAACAATATAAGCCGAGTAAAAAGAAATACAACGATGTTGCATTCCTTTTGTAGTGTATAAACTGGATGTTAATGCAGTATTTTTTCAAATAATTAATTTAATTTTCTCTGTTGTCAGAGTTGCCATATTCATCTCTAAGTTACCATATGGTTGCCATATTTGTAGCCAAGCTCTGAGATAACTAACATGACACCCTGTCATAATTAATATAAATACATAAATAATGTTAGAAAATATGTAAGAGTTGAATTAAAATTTTATATTATTTAACTTGTCTATCGATAACCTAGAGCAAAATTTAAACATAAACAAATCATGTTATAGGCAATGAAATTCTACACTTAAAATGCAGTATTTTATATTAATTTATAAATGATAGCGCATAGAAAGGGAAGGCTGATGTCTTTCATATTTGATGATTCTATTTTTATTTATAATTTTTTTCATTTCTATTAAATGTTAACTAAAGGTTTTTATTATGATTGAAATCAGCGTAAAACATTTTAAATTATCAGTGGAAGAAAAAGTATTCATTTCTATTCAATTTAGTCCTTCCCCGCATGATTTTCTAAAATTTGTTTCATAAATTATATAAAAACCAAGGGGATAGCTGGTAATTGAGGATGATAAGTTTCCGGAATGCTGTTTGGTTCTCGCCACCCATATGGGCTTTCGAGAAGGCGAGTGTAATTATTGTACATGCCTTACAGGAACAATCAGAACTACTAATGACGCGTATTCTCTGTGCCCAGTCTCCTTAATGAGCTTCATGGCCTCAACTCCTGCGCAGCTGTTCCTCTATTCTTCTCTTCACAGACTTTATAGGACAGACAGAACATCCTCATGGTGGTTAGAGACATGACAGTGGGGTTGATTCTAGGGTCTCATATCTATGACTGAACGTATTTCCTTAGGGAAAGGTTGTACCGTGGCTGGTGATGGCCCTTAGAATTCAACAATAGTTTCCACCAATATTGGTGCAGCAGTGGTTCGATCATTCAATTTTTTTCATATGACTTTGGAATGTTAGAAATAATTAGTCTATGACTTGCAAATTATAATATCTATATAAATCAAGATCAATATATTAATATAATTTATTTAAAAACTAATAATGGAGTTTGAAATTAAACATTAATATAAGATAAAATTGTTCAGTTAAAACATCTCAACAAAAATTTAATGTTTCCTCCTGAACCTCCTGACTTTCTACAAATCATTGGTCTTCAACTAATAATTGATATTCCCTTTTATTAAATTCGTAGTAGATCATTTGGAGAAAAATTGTAACAGGAAAATCTCAATCTTAACGCTTATGGGATGTATCTGTGTTTCACAGACGATTTCGGGTTTACCGTTATAAAGGAAGAAAAAGTTCAAAGAGATTTCTTGGCAGTTACACTAAGAAAGTTAAATAGTCTTTGTAATTAATTATTAAAGTACTAAGAAATAATTGTAAAGAGCGAAAATTCAGTTGCTCTAAATATGAATCAGCGACCAATATCAGATTAGTTTTTTCATTCTAGCTTTATATTAAATTAAAATAAATGTTTAAGATATAACAAAGATTTCCGATTCTCTCGAAATGGACCGTAAAAATATAAATAATGCTAAGTACATAAATAATTAAACATACTTACTCTCATTATAATATAAATTATAATAATGTATTATCATATTAAAATATAATTAATTGATTAAAAGTTAAAAAGATTTTTATTATTTTTATTTTTGAAAGCAAAATACTAATAATTGTTATTTCAAGGCTAAAGGAAAAAAAAATTTTTTACGAACATAAATTTAGATATTCCTCATCATATAAGATTCAAGTAAATTGGTCTCTTGCCTGGTTCACAGACGTCAAAATAAATTCAAAAATATATCTTTAAATTATTTTAAAAAAAAAAATTGAAATTTTTTTTTTTGCATTAGAGTTTCTAAAAAGTGCAAACACGAAGCTTCATTCATTTTGGCCGATTCATCATCAATTCGGGTATTCTTTAGTACGTACCCACTCAAAACTCGTTCAAAATATCGAATATTTTTTATTGCTTCAAATTGTTCTCTGATGTTTTAACTTTCAAATGATAGCAAGATGTTGTCAATATTCGGATTATATCTCGAGTTGTAAGGATTTTTTTTTTGTTACTTTCACTAAAAGCTCTAGTTTCGGTTTCTTTAAACTCATTTTATGAAGAATGATACTTTCTCACTATGTTGCTTTATTCAAACAACCATAAATCAATAAGAAATGAACCAAATACTATTATTTACAGATCAAAATAATCATTTTCAATCAGTGATTTCTGACTTAAACAAAGTTTATAGAAATAAATTTTTAATAGCTATTTAAATGTTAAAACTGAGGGAAAAGATTCTCGCTTTTTCTATTCATAGTTGATAAAAAAATGTTTAAAAAAACTACATTTTTTTAATAATTTGATTGAGGCAGACAACATGAAGATTAGTACTAGGCATCATCGAATTGTGTGTCTATACATATTAGAATGCAAGATATCATGTTTCAAAAAATATCCAACTCAATGCATTAAATATCCATTAATTAATTAATAATTAGTGTTATATAGTTTTTACTGACTGAAATCAGTTTAAACATATAATAATGACCTGAAAAAATGGTATTTTTGAAGTTAAAATAAGAAAAAAAGTCTTCTAGTGTGCATGTATACCTTAAAAGAAAAATTAAATCTAAATATAAATCCATTAAAAACACGCGTTCCAATAATATTAAATCATAGCGGTTAATATAAAAATAATAAACAAGCCACTAAAAAGAGCCTAAATATAAAAAATTCAAGATATCACCAGTTAAAAAAATCTTAAAAACATTCTGAACACATTCTCGTCTGTCCAGGAATTCAATCAACTCTTTTTTTTATTTCGAATTTTTTAGAGCCATTTTTTCTTTCTTTCCCTGTTTTATACCAAAGTGGGGAAAAAAAAACGATGTCGCATTTATCACGGAGCCCTGGTAATTAGTTTTTGAAGCGAAAGCACGACAGAAAAAAACATTAAAGAAAGTTATTCTTTTTTTCCTTTTTTTTAATTTTCCAGTTTTCTGAATGGCCGTTGAATTAACCCAATGCATAAAAAATGTGGTTGGAGAGGTGTTGTATGAAAAGGTTTCGTGGTTTCAAATTAAATAAACTCCCGTTGAATAAAGTGTGGCTTTAGATGCACGGGAATCGATAGCAAAGTCGAACGCAGTTTTTTTCGAAAAAGAGAGATTGTTGGGTTCTATTGGATTCGAACGCTGGAAATTGGATAGATAAATCTAAAAGAAAGCAATTCATCTAATATTATAAATGAATGCAGGTTACAGTTTTTAATAAATCTTTTTTCCTTCAAAATGAATATATATATATATATATATAATCATATTTATCAATATCAATATTTTAATAAAAAAAGAAATAATGAAATATTAGTGAAATAGATGGCGCTAATAAATCACATTTATCTTCAGTTTCACTGTAATATTATTATTGGAAAGGAAGAACGGTTGTACGCGCCCAGGTCAGTGCACTTATGGTTTCCTTAATTGTGATTTTTTTATGTAGTTTTACTTTTTATATATATATTTGTTTTATTTGTTGATGTTTTTTAATGTTTTGCTTTGTTTTTGTCTTTTGCTGTTAAAATTGGTATGTCTCTTTTGCCTTCATTTTCGGGGGATTTTCGGGCCACGAGGTGTCAATACTTTTGACCATTGTCCACCGATGCCTCACAGAAAAAATCCCTTATTAGGAATCCTTGCTTGAAAGTGGCTCCTGACGAAGTTTTCAGGCCGGATTCTTTTTCTATTAACTATTTTTTTCTATTGATTATTGTTTTTGATTCGGTTGTCTTATTTTGTTAATATATATATATATATATATGCAATCATAAAATTATTAAAACAATCAAAATTAATTTCTTGATCAACAAAATTAAAATGAAACCAACTAGGTCGAAATCGAAATTAAAACTCAATTCAGAATTACACGCAAAAGTTCACAAAATGAAAGGTAAATGAATAAGAACCAAATAATGAAAAGTAAATGAATAAGAACCCAATAATGAAATAAACTTACAATACAATATTCAAAGAGTATTTAAACGAAACAGAAGTAACAACGGCAACGAAACCAAACCGGAACCGGAACTAAAAATCATTACTGATTAAACAAGTTATAAGAATTAAAAGTTTTTAAATCAATCATTGTATTTAGAGAGCGCAAATGCAGCTACAACTAAAATGCAAATGAATATAAATTAATTAACAAAATAAGACAACCTAATCAAAATAATCAATAGAAAAATCATTAGAAAAAAATAGTCAATAAAAAAGGAATCCGGCCTGAAAACTTCATCAGGAGCCACTTTCAAGCTAGGATTCTTAAAACAGGGAATTTTTTTCTGTGAGGCGTCGATGGACAATGGCCGAAAGTACTGACGCCTCGTGGCCCGAAAAATCCCCCGAAGATGAAAGCAAAAGAGACATACCAATTCCAACAGTAAAAGACAAAAAACAAATCAAAACATCAACAAATGAAACAAATATATGTACAAAAGGTAAAACCATATAAGAAAGATCATAATTAATGACAAAATCAAGAAAATCAGTTCCCTGACCTGTTCGCTAGTATCCGCCATTCTTTAACAAAAAACAACAACACCGTGCAACTAAACATAAAGGTGATTTTTTAGCGCCATCTATTTCACTAATATTTCATTATTTCTTTTTTTATTAAAATATTGATATTACAGTAGTTTTTGGGAAAATCATTATTGTTTAAATTTTTAATAAAACTATTTGTTGCTTTTATAAAAGAAATTTTGTTATTACAAATTGTTTTAATTTTATTAAATTGTGAGAAAAGTACATTTTTGAAAATTTTAGAGTTAAGATTAGAGTGATAATTACAGAGTTTAATTATATTAAATTTGAATTCGTCTCTTTTATCATAAATACCGACTATTGTTTTTTCATTATCAATTTTGATCCTTAGATCCAGATAAGTAGCTTCAAGATTATCACTATTTGTTTCTTTTAAAGTTAATTCTTTAGGATAGCAGTTAGTAACAATATTGGTATTATCCAAGTTAATCAAAATCAAATCATCAATAAATCGCCAACCGTTTATTAAGTAATTATTAATTATTTTTTTCTCGTAGTAATGAAGGAAAATGTTAGCTAAAGCACTTGAAAAAGCTGTACCCATTGGGATACCTTTAACCTGTTTATAAAACTCAATACCATTAAATATATAATTTTCGGTAATATTAAAATTGCATAAAGCCAGCCAGTCATTTTTCTTAATTACATTTTCATTTAAATATTCATAATATATATGAGTACAGACATTTAATAATTTCTCATGGGGCAGGTTGGTGTATAAATTTTCAAAGTCAAAAGTATTAATTTTATAAATTTTGTTATCTTTTAAGAAATCCAAAATCTTTTTGTTATTATTAATGACAAAACAATCTTCTTCTTCAATTTTATTTAAGATAATTTTTAGGAATTTGAAAAATTGCTTCCCCATGTAGTAATTATAACTGCCTGTACTACAGGTAACAAATCTAAATTTAATTGGTTTTTTGTGAAATTTAACAGTGGGGAACAAATAAGGATACTTCAGAGAGCATGTTTTAATTTTAATTTTTTTAGCGAAAGCTAACAATCTTTTGTCTAGTTCTTTTTTATTAGAATTAACCAAATTATAGGTAGAGTTGGAATTATATTCACTAATTAAAAGTTCTTTATAATAGTGCTTACACATAATACAGAAATTGTTTGATGATTTGTCTATAACTGTTATAATAAATTTTTCTTTTAAATTTTTTATTTCTTTTTTTATTGATTTTGTAGCATAAAATCCCCGTTCTTTTATTCTAATTTTACCCATATTATACTTAGTTTTAATTTCTCCTAAGACCCTAATTTTCCATTCATTAAATCCCTCTGGAGGCCAATTATATTTTCGAGAAATTTTAGATATAAAAATGTCTAAATCGCGCCCAATAGAAATCAACACTTTTTTATTGTTTAATCTTTCTCTAAGTCTAAATTTAGTTCCCTTTTCCATAAGATCCCTTAATGGGCTAGAATCTATAATTTTTAAATCACCTGTTACTACATGCCCTTTCTCCTTATCTACATAGTCCTTATAGATTTCTTTATCACAATGACAGTCTATTTTGCTTATTTTATTTAAATTTTTGCTATAGAAATTGTAGTTACAAATATTTTTCTTTAAAGTTGCTGCATAGCTGAATGCAATTGAAACTATTGTATTCTTTATAGGAAAGAAATCTTTGTTAATCTGCAAAATTTTGGGTAATTTTAGTTTTTCATAGTCAATGTCTAAAAACCTTATAACACAGAATTCTTTGTTGAAATTATTAACATTATTTATTAATAAATCGGTTTTTTCAATATTAAGCTTAAATTTAATAAGATCTAGAATAACACATTTGGTGTAAAAGTTTTTGAATTTTAAATCAGCTAGTTTATTATTTATTAACCATTTAATTTTACTTTTTCTAAGACCAAAAATATATTTCCTAATTTTGTAAATGTTTTCACCATTATAATCCATATTACAATAATTCAACAGTTCCTCAAAAATTATTTGAAAATTACCCCCTTTACCTTTACTTCTTTTAAATCTCTTATTACCGTTTTCTGTTCTCAAAAATCTTTAAAAATATTGAATTTGCTATAGATACATGAGTTGTTTATATCCCCATAACCTTCGCCATTTAATTTGCTGTTCAAACCATAAGGAAATAAAGTTTATAAATTACAAATGTAAATATTTTCAAGGTCCAGTCTTTTGTTTAAGTCATTAATATTGTCTTCTAGAATATAGATGTTAATATTATTAAAATTATGGCATTGAAAGTGTTCTAGTTCAAATTCAGAATTCTTATTTTTTATAAAGTTTTTAATATCAGATCAGAACCATAATATTTCTATTTAATTAAAAATAATTTCTATTTTATTAAAAATAATTTCTAAAATTAAAACATTTTTTCTAAATCTATGTTTGAGAGATTATTCTTCTGGTTTACTTCTACGAGGGTTCCTTGATTTTTGGGGGTTGGGGAGATATACTTAATTATATCAAATGAATAAAATTATGCAGGAAGCTTATAAAAAGAGTAACATAGCGCATGGCCCGTCGCGCGCTCTACCAAGGGGCACTGTGGATAGTTTTGTGTCGGGAGAATCCATGGATAAAAAGCTACCGACTCAACTGTTTAGTTATAAAAAAGATAAAAATATAAAAAAATATCGTTCATGTGAAAATAAGAGGTGCAGGACCTGTCCGCTAGCAGGCAAGGAACAAATTAATAATGAAAACACAAACTTACAAATTTTTGTAAAAACAAAAACCTAATTTATATTATAAATTGTATTGAATGTAATTTAAATTACATAGGTCAAACTAGCACCGAACTTAATCTAAGAATTAATAACCATAGATCTGATATTAAAAACTTTATAAAAAATAAGAATTCTGAATTTGAACTAGAACACTTTCAATGCCATAATTTTAATAATATTAACATCTATATTCTAGAAGACAATATTAATGACTTAAACAAAAGACTGGACTTTGAAAATATTTACATTTGTAATTTAAAAACTTTATTTCCTTATGGTTTGAACAGCAAATTAAATGGCGAAGGTTATGGGGATATAAACAACTCATGTATCTATAGCAAATTCAATATTTTTAAAGATTTTTTGAGAACAGAAAACGGTAATAAGAGATTTAAAAGAGGTAAGGGTAAAGGGGGTAATTTTCAAATAATTTTTGAGGAACTGTTGAATTATTGTAATATGGATTATAATGGTGAAAACATTTACAAAATTAGGAAATATATTTTTGGTCTTAGAAAAAGTAAAATTAAATGGTTAATAAATAATAAACTAGCTGATTTAAAATTCAAAAATTTTTACACCAAATGTGTTATTCTAGATCTTATTAAATTTAAGCGTAATATTGAAAAAAACCCGATTTATTAATAAATAATGTTAATAATTTAAACAAAGAATTCTGTGTTATAAAGTTTTTAGACATTGACTATGAAAAACTAAAATTACCCAAAATTTTGCAGATTAACAAAGATTTCTTTCCTATAAAGAATACAATAGTTTCAATTGCATTCAGCTATGCAGCAACTTTAAAGAAAAATATTTGTAACTACAATTTCTATAGCAAAAATTTAAATAAAATAAGCAAAATAGACTGTCATTGTGATAAAGAAATCTATAAGGACTATGTAGATAAGGAGAAAGGGCATGTAGTAACAGGTGATTTAAAAATTATAGATTCTAGCCCATTAAGGGATCTTATGGAAAAGGGAACTAAATTTAGACTTAGAGAAAGATTAAACAATAAAAAAGTGTTGATTTCTATTGGGCGCGATTTAGACATTTTTATATCTAAAATTTCTCGAAAATATAATTGGCCTCCAGAGGGATTTAATGAATGGAAAATTAGGGTCTTAGGAGAAATTAAAACTAAGTATAATATGGGTAAAATTAGAATAAAAGAACGGGGATTTTATGCTACAAAATCAATAAAAAAAGAAATAAAAAATTTAAAAGAAAAATTTATTATAACAGTTATAGACAAATCATCAAACAATTTCTGTATTATGTGTAAGCACTATTATAAAGAACTTTTAATTAGTGAATATAATTCCAACTCTACCTATAATTTGGTTAATTCTAATAAAAAAGAACTAGACAAAAGATTGTTAGCTTTCGCTAAAAAAATTAAAATTAAAACATGCTCTCTGAAGTATCCTTATTTGTTCCCCACTGTTAAATTTCACAAAAAACCAATTAAATTTAGATTTGTTACCTGTAGTACAGGCAGTTATAATTACTACATGGGGAAGCAATTTTTCAAATTCCTAAAAATTATCTTAAATAAAATTGAAGAAGAAGATTGTTTTGTCATTAATAATAACAAAAAGATTTTGGATTTCTTAAAAGATAACAAAATTTATAAAATTAATACTTTTGACTTTGAAAATTTATACACCAACCTGCCCCATGAGAAATTATTAAATGTCTGTACTCATATATATTATGAATATTTAAATGAAAATGTAATTAAGAAAAATGACTGGCTGGCTTTATGCAATTTTAATATTACCGAAAATTATATATTTAATGGTATTGAGTTTTATAAACAGGTTAAAGGTATCCCAATGGGTACAGCTTTTTCAAGTGCTTTAGCTAACATTTTCCTTCATTACTACGAGAAAAAAATAATTAATAATTACTTAATAAACGGTTGGCGATTTATTGATGATTTAATTTTGATTAACTTGGATAATACCAATATTGTTACTAACTGCTATCCTAAAGAATTAACTTTAAAAGAAACAAATAGTGATAATCTTGAAGCTACTTATCTGGATCTAAGGATCAAAATTGATAATGAAAAAACAATAGTCGGTATTTATGATAAAAGAGACGAATTCAAATTTAATATAATTAAACTCTGTAATTATCACTCTAATCTTAACTCTAAAATTTTCAAAAATGTACTTTTCTCACAATTTAATAAAATTAAAACAATTTGTAATAACAAAATTTCTTTTATAAAAGCAACAAATAGTTTTATTCAAAATTTAAACAATAATGATTTTCCCAAAAACTACTGTAATATCAATATTTTAATAAAAAAAGAAATAATGAAATATTAGTGAAATAGATGGCGCTAAAAAATCACCTTTATGTTTAGTTGCACGGTGTTGTTGTTTTTTGTTAAAGAATGGCGGATACTAGCGAACAGGTCAGGGAACTGATTTTCTTGATTTTGTCATTAATTATGATCTTTCTTATATGGTTTTACCTTTTGTACATATATTTGTTTCATTTGTTGATGTTTTGATTTGTTTTTTGTCTTTTACTGTTGGAATTGGTATGTCTCTTTTGCTTTCATCTTCGGGGGATTTTTCGGGCCACGAGGCGTCAGTACTTTCGGCCATTGTCCATCGACGCCTCACAGAAAAAAATTCCCTGTTTTAAGAATCCTAGCTTGAAAGTGACTCCTGATGAAGTTTTCAGGCCGGATTCCTTTTTTTATTGACTATTTTTTTCTAATGATTTTTCTATTGATTATTTTGATTAGGTTGTCTTATTTTGTTAATTTATATATATATATATATATATATAAAGAAAAGTAATCAAAACTGTAAGCAATATGAAATAAAATCCTATTTGTAAACCAATTTAAATTAAAATTATTTCCTAAACGAAACAAAAAGTTAGTTTGGAATGAAACTAAAAATAATAATAAGAGTAAAGAAAAACTACTAAAGAAAGTATTAAAAAAAAGCGCCATTGTATTACGAGAGTGCAAATGTAATTATGTATAAAATACGGTATAAAAAGTAATAAAAAATGCAAGCATTATGAAATTAAAACCTATTTATTAAGCAATAAAAAGGGGCCACGGTGGTCTGGTGGTAAGGTCTCGGTTTTGGAGCCGGAGGGTTTTAAGTTCGACACTCGATTCCACCGAAGAAACGTCTTGTGAGGGGGTCTAAAATCTGTCAGGCCAAACGTCCTCCTGCTGGTGTGACGTGGTGTGGAGAGGGGGGTGCCACTTCAGGTGTCGTCCTCGTCATCTGATCATGGTTCAAAAGAACGAGATCCATCCCCAAATAGCCCTCGTGTTGCTTTGAAACGGGGCGTTAATGTAACTAAACTAAGCGATAAAAAATTAAATTATTTTGGAAACGAAACTAAGAATTATTTTGGGATCAAACTGAAAAGAATAGTATAGAAAAAATAATAAAGAGAGTATTAAAAAAAGCACCATTTTATTCCGAAAGTGCAAATGCAACTATTCATAAAACACGGTAAAAAAGGAATAAAAAGTGCAAGCATTATGAAATTAAAACCTATTTGTTAACCAATATAACATTAAAATTATTTCGGAAAAAAATTATTTCGTCCATTAAAAAAAGCACTATTGCATTTTGAGAGTGCAAAGGAAACTATTCATAAAACACAAAAGGTCCAAGCCAATTTAGTAATAAATACCAAGTTAAAAGGAAAAAAAATATAATCAAAATTAAATGAAATAAAATAAGAATCCAGTCTGAAGACATTTTCAAGAATCACCCTCAGGCAGGAATTCAAAATAAGGGATTTTTTTTTGTGAGGAATCTGACTTTATATCAACCGTATTGACCACTCGTGACCCGAAAATCCCCTGAAATTAAGGTCTAAGAGAAACACTCTTTTTTACAGAAATCAAATAAAGCAATAAATTATAAAATAATGTAACCACCAATTCAAGCAGAAAATACAATAACATAAAATAAACTTTTTATTAAAAATCTGAGATCTAAGAAAAAATCTAAGAAAATTTAAACTCCAAAAGAAAGAAAATTTATATTTCATAAACTCTTTCCCCTTGTTCAAATTTTTGAAAACTGATATCGATGATACTGTTGTTTTCATATTTTTTTATTTGACTTTCCTTGCGTCATATTTACAATAATGAACTTTTTATTAAAAATCATAGATAATTTAATCTAACTCCAAAATAAAGAAATATATATATATATACATATATATAATTTTGAGGATTAGAATTTTGATTGGTTGATTTTTAATTCCCTTTTTGATACGTTGAGGGATCTGAAATTTTACACTTTATTGTTTTTTTACGAAGAATTTCTAAAGTTTTAGTCATTTATTGTTTCATAATCACATTCAATAATATTCATACATGAAAGATTGGCTATTAAAACTGATAGCATCAAACTCTAATTAAATTTTTATCTTTAAGAATGCATAAAAACTAAAAGTATTCTTTAATCACCACTGGCTTTCTATAAAGTGAATTAAGTAAAAAATAAAAATTCTTCTTTACTGCTGTTTCTTGTGGTAGTTATAATCCACAGTTTCGAGAAATTCTCCTAATGGCCGAGACGCCCTTAATTACTTTGACATTCCTTAATTACTCTTTTTTGGTAATTTGAGACGCGGTAGGATTGATTCTATCTTCGGACGTAGCACATCTGCTGGTCTAGAGCGAGATCATTTTTTGAACTTTTAAGAGGTTTAAAGAAGACATTCATGAAATGAGTATTAGGTGAGACATTAATTGACATTTAAATTTATTTCAAAAATAATTGGTGCTGTTTTTCTTTATAGATGAAAAAGAAAGTAAACAGCTTGTCAAATAGAGAGTTTGATGGATGAACACAACTGAGAATGATTTATTAATTCAATTTTTTTTCTTTAATTCTTAAACCACCAAATAAAATTATTAAGAATTCTTATTGCAAAAATGGTTTCAAATTACATTCATATGCTCTAAAAATACATATGAATGAGCATCTACGAAAAAAAAAAAATATGTCGGCCATTTGTTACAAATGATATCTTTTCGAAAAAGTTACTATAAAAACAAGTAAAATAATATTTTTTCAATTCAAATCCTACTTATTTTCTAATTACTACTTATTTCTAGATAATTCTTTTATTATTTACGATCGGACGTCGCTTCACTAATCTCAGAGCTTGGCAACAACAAACTTGGCGACCATTTGGCAACTCTGGTGAGCAAATATTAATTACTGCAAAAATTTAATTAATTAATATTTGACAGAAAAACTGTATTAACATCAAATGTTATCCAATATAAATTTTAAAAAATGTATGTATGAACTTGAGTTAATGAAAAAAAAAAGTATTTTATTAACGATAGAAAGTTTGAACAAGATTTATATATATATTGCCAATTTAATTAAATTCATCTGTATTTTAGTTGTAGCTATATTTGCGGTCACTAAATACAATGTTAGGTTTTTAAGTTTTAAATTTTAAACTTGTTCGAATCCGTAATAATTTTTAGTTTCGATTCCAGTGTTTATTTTCATTTCCGTAAGTAAATAGTTTCGTTTTTCTTTCGTTTAATTAATTATATTAATTTAGATTTGTTTCATAAATAGGTTTTTTTGCCATTTAGATTTTATTTTTGTAAACTTTTTATTGTTTAATTCCGAATTAAATTTTAATTTCGATTCCAACATAATTAGTTTCGGTTTAATTTTTGATGGCTCTGGAAATGGGTTTTATTTATTTAATCCTTTCATGTTTGTTTACTTTTATATATGTAGGAAGATTGTGAATTCAGGTATCCGACTATGTTGGAATCACTGGTTATCAACCACATTAACGAATTCTTTTTAAACTGTTATTTCTTGTAGTTCAGACTTTCCTCTTTTCAAAACAGCTTATTTTTACTAGGGAAATGTATGTCTAATCTACTATCCAGGGAAATTTTAAGCAAAATATATTTTTCAGCCAAAATTTGTCTTCAACTTCAATTTTAATTTTCATAAAAATTCTCCACCGTTAACTTAATATCTCAAAAATTAATAGAGGTATTTGCGTAAAAATTTCAGTGTGTTTTAAACAATATAGGCAATAAAATAAACCCAAAGTTAAATTGTTGGTGAAATACTTTTTACATTATATGAGTTTTTAGAAAAATTAAGTTGCGAATTTATGAAAAAAAAAACGTATATATGCATATATTTTTAGCCTTAATTTCTTTGCATCTCAACACTTTTTTTATATTTTGGTTCATTTCATTCATCATCATATTCTATAATTTGTGTGCAAAAGACAAAAGGATGGCTGCATTGCTATTTTATGTAGAGTTTGAACCAGTTTGGATAAATTTCATTGAAATTTTCCATAAATTATACTATTTCTCAAAATATATTATGTTTTCGAATAATTTTGTTGCATTCTTAGTAATTTGTGTCATAATTGGCATCCAAAAACCATAATTTTAAATAGTTTTTAAATAATCCAATTTTTTGAAAATTCTCCTTTGAACGCAGTCGGATACCTTAATAGTAGGAATTGAATAAATAGAAAATTATCTCGATGTCTGTGTATACTGCTTTAAAGTAAGAATAATTGTTTAGTAAAAAATGAAAAGACATTTATTAACAAAAAAAAAACCCTCTTAGAAAAATATCAGATAAAATAACAACTTCCTCATTCTCTAGTGGGGTTAACGTTTTCAATAAGGTCACATTTATTAGTATGGAACAACTGATTTAGACATAACGAGCACAATAATTCTTCTAATTAATAACATCAATTATTTCTCTCATTATATCCAATAAATACTTTTTGCAATTAATTAGATACTTAAATCTCCCTCGTTACTGCTCTTTGTATTTCTTTGTTTCTAGTTTATTTGAAGATGCGATTGTTTCAGATTGAATGATTCTATTCGCCTTACGACGAATAAAATCCAAAATTAATTTCGATCTTAATAAAGAAGGTTCTGAAAATAATATTTTTGCAAAAAATTACTATGAATGCAAATTTAAAAGGAATATTCAATGACAGTGATACGGAAGATAATGATAAGAAATACAAATATACAACTGTTAATTTATATTTAATTATATTAGTACAAATACAAATTTATTTAAATCGAGTAAAAAATTTTAAAAAGCATGAAATCTTTTTTTAAAAAAATTACGCATTTTTCGCTTAGAATGCTATTTTATAAATAAGAAAAACCCTTTATTTCTAAAACTCCTATTTTAATAATTATTCCCCCCTAACTTAAGCAAAATAAAGTGGTTTTTCTTGGCAAATTTATGATTGTCTGTACTGCTAATCTCTTTTTGGTGTTCTAAATTAATATTTCATACAAGTATTATAAGAAGAGGGCATTGGTAAAAGCCTCATAATTACAATTGTAGTCAATTAAAATAGGATGCAAAATATTACATTACATTTGGTTCTCTAAAATGTGTATACATACAGAAATTTTTTGCTCAGAATCTTTATTTAAATAGCTTATTTCACTTTAGATGTTTCTAGCCGCCTTTGGCGACCAGCTGGTTCGCCATGAGTAATACGTTCTAAATTTTTAAATTCAGTCGCATATTCATTAGCCTTGAAGTAATTCCGGGCATTGATTGGCCTGAAATTAAAAATGTTTTTTTCCGTGATGCTGCCAAAATACTAAATGTTTTTTTTAAAGAAAGCGTAAAAGGAAAAAAATATATTGAATAAATGATTTAGATGTTTCAAAGGATTATAGAAACCTTGGCTTTGCATTTATTTTTTTAGAAACTATCACATTTTATAATGGAAAAAAAATATTGAATTAATGATACAGATAATGCAAACGATTATAGAAATATGCCATTAAGTCGGGATTCCAATGCATACCCTGTCTAAATTCAATCAGGTTTACCATAAAGAAGATTTATTGAATTAATTATTTAGATATTGCAAACGATCATAGAATCCTTTGCTTTGTATTTATTTTTTTAGAAAATATCCCATTTTATATTTCTTTTATTTTATCCAGTCACGTGTTAAAAGCAGCATTTCTTTAGACTTGATTTACGATGATAGTATTTTTTTATTATTTGAACTTCCGTCATTATTTTCTTTTATTTTATCCAGTCACGTGCTCAAAAAAAAAACATGATCAAAATATTTCTTTAAAAATTTGTTAAAAATAGAGTTTTAAGTGATACATTATAACACTAATATTATTAGAAAGCTAATTTTTTTATCTTTAAATTGATGTTAAAATCATGTTTGTGCGATAATATTTTCGGAAGTTATAGAGGAAAAACGTCGAAATTTCGCTTAAATTTTAATTAATTCCAATTCTAATTAAAAATTCGAAAAAAGGGCTCCGAGGTGCACATTCTGGACCTCCAAGGTATACATGTACCAAATTTGGTAGCTGTGGGTCCAACGGTCTGGCCTGTAGAGCGCCAACACACACGCACACACACATTGAGCTTTATTATAAGTATAGATTATTCGAAAAAATTGAAATTCTATTGAAAATTGTAAAACCGCAATAACTCTAATAAGGCATGATTCTGCAACAAAATATATAAAATCGAAACAAAATTTGTTTAAGGCATATTTTTACTTCCTAGCATATTTTTTAAAACATTAGACCATGCTTTATTAGGTTATCTATAAAAAAAGACAAATTATTTATTACTTTTCGTTTCTCTCACGAGAAGCGAAAACCGTAATTTATCAAAAAGTAGGGCGCTTAGAGAAACCAACTTGATATCTAATAAAAGCAATAAAACCTTGCCTATAAATTTGTTCCTAATCCAGTTTTAAAGTCATTGGATATATCAGATGTATACTACTGCAATCATTCGATACATACTATGCCCAGATTTATTACCACGTTGTCAATAAAAAAGCGGAAAGATACAACAAAAACCCAACGATTTTTTATAAATAATTTATAATGATAAATAATGATAAATAATTCATAATGATAAATAATGATAAATAATTTATAATTTATAATGCAAAAAAATGTTGTCTTAAAATTATTAAGAATCCAAATGCTGTTGTTGCAGAGGCAATAATTTCCTTAGGATAATTTAAAAAAAATTAAACTACAGAGTATTGGCCAAATATATTAAAGAATAACAAATGGTTTCAATTATACATATGATAATCGTCGTCTGGCTAAGAGAATTAATTCAACGTTTGACAATAAGTTTTTATCTTCAATGTGTGCATTCAATAGCTGAAATATTATGAGTAACAAATTACCGCGACTATTTTAAAATCCATTTTTCATTCTTTATAGCATCAAGCTCATATTAATCAAGTATTTTATTCAAACATCTATCATTGCTCAAAATATTATTCTTTTATATTAATCCTTCGAAACTGCTTCATCAAATAATTTTTTAAAATCGAACTTCATATAATTTTGCATTAAATTGTGCACATCAGATTGCATAATATTTCCATTTCCTTCATTGATTTAAAGATATGACTCTACGATCAGATTTTAAAAGTTGAAAAAGCAGCATAAAAATCCCATAAAAACAGATTCTATGTAGATGCAATTACTGATTGTAACAATGAATATGCTGATTTCTCAATTTTTAAAATATCTTGAAAATCATTGAAATTTGAGAACGTTATAGGCGTTTATACAGGAAATAAATTTTAACGGGAATTTTCATTTTTGAGTGCAAAAGGTAGTAGCAACCAAAATGAAAAGAAATAACAATAAAATATTATTTTTCAGCTTCTAATTAATCCAAGTGTTTTATTTAGAATATATATGTTACATTCCGAAGAAAAATAAATATTTTTCTACTGGTGGGTGTTTAATAGATGAATATAAACCTTACACACATTTAAAGTGGCTTTTTAATTTCGACTAAACGAATAGGCACACAGCAGCTGGGGAAATTTACTGACAATTCTGCTAAAGAGGAAAAAAAAAATTATTTTATTTAAATTTTTACTGCTTTTCTTATCAAAACATTAATCTGTTTTTAACATAAAGTGTTTCATAATAGTAAACATTTTATCTTATATTAAAATGCAGGAACTGTGTTTAATTTTCTGAGTAAAGTATAATCGTCTGCTATGATGCCGAAATTTTAATATGAGGCTGAAACAGTTTTATATTTTGTAATGGAAAAGAATATTTATTAAAATTAAATTTGAAGTGTTTTCGCAATCTTACAGAGGACCCATTTCCATTTCTGAGCAAATAAAATAATAAAACCGGAATTTTATGGGAAGCAGAGCGCTGCGGATTAGATCGTAAACTCAGAATAAAGCTAAACAGAAAAAGAAACATAAAATGATAAAACATGAGATCAGCACGTATGAAGAGTTATGAAGGGATAAAATTCTCTAGCAGGTACTTGCACAACTTCATTTGAAAATTGGTGAGTTTTTAAACGTTAATTTGTGCTGTGGTATTTCTTATGGCACTTGCAATTGGACAAGACTGCTATGACGTAGACAAAGATTTGAGCTAATAAGGTGGCCTATCTTGATTTTGT
>JAPMOQ010033488.1:133436-144865 GCA_026543055.1 Argiope trifasciata
CTAAAGATTGATTGTCGACCATTTTTCTATTATTTATTTCATAAAAAATATCTTCTATTTAATTGTGTACTATATTTAAAGACTTTCTATTTAAAACTAAAAGATTTCTCACTAAACTAAAAAATTAAAAGAAGATTTCTGAATAAAGATTGATTATCGTCCATTTTCCAATATTTATTTCAGAAAACAAATTATCTCCTATTTAAGTAGGTAATATATTTAAATATTTTCTGTTAAAAACTAAAAAAAATTACCCTACACTAAAGATTAAAAGAATTATGAATAAAGATTTATTATCAACCACTTCCCTATATTTATTTAACGAAAATTTGAAAAGATCGACCTTTTTTAACGAGCGTCAAATTTGTTGTTTTGAGACTTAATAATCTCAAAATCATTAATAATATTCTCTAGAAGTGATCTTCAGATAGAAATGAATTATTCATCCATTTTCTTCAACACATAAGAACCTAACAGCAGGTGCGGATTTCCAAAAGATGAAAATTACATGAAAATCAAAATAATAATAATAATATAAAATTAATTAATTAATTAAAAAAAATTAACAAAGTGAAAAAAAGAGTTAGATGTCATCAGTATTCAACTGATAAATTTAAATAATATTAAAGGAATAAATACCAAAAAGGCTTATCAAATATTTGAATAGTTATTTTTTATGTTTAAGTAATCCGAAGACCAACTATGTCAGAATTATTCTTCTGAAAATAGGTTAAATACTAAGTTATGACCTAAATTACCTTTCATCAAAAAATTCCAAGAATAATCGATTTCTGGAAAAGTGATTGTTTAATTTGTTCTGGTCGAAAATCTCGCACAAGTTTAAAAAAGAATTATTTTTAAGGAAAGAATAAGAAAATTTGATTCCACAACCTATTTCGATTCGAAGACAAGAGGAATTGTTTTCCAAGCTGAGCATCTTTTGTTAAATAAATATGACTCTTCTTCTTGCAATTCCATTAAACATAATTATTCTATGATTTATTTTCTGATAGTTAAAAAGAATTATTTTCAAAACTTGTAGGAGATTTTGCACTAGAAAAAATGAAACAATCTCTTTTCCAGATATCGATCTTTCCTGGAATTTTGTAATGAAAAGTAATTTAGGTCATAACATAGTATTTAACCTATTTTTCTTCTGACAAAAGTGAGTCTTCAGGTTAGGAAGAGTTGATTATTGATTCGTCAGCTTATTTCATTTCAATGCAATAAGAATTTTCTTAAACAACATGTTTTGTTCAGTAAATATGCATTCTAATTAATTTGATCACTTCCGCTTTCACAGCTATCTCGGATCTTATTTTGAACTGTCATATTAAGAAGCCCTTGAACAAGCACATAGGTGTTCAAATTTTCAAGACACACCAACAACAGAAGATTACCCACTCTGGATTTAATATGCACTATTCTTAAGGGCAGAAAGTATGCGATAGAAATCCTTACTTTTTTACTAAGAAAATAGTACCATTGATTTCAATAAAAATGTCACATATGGAAATCAAATAGATTTTATTCTAATGTAATAAAATTAATAAAAATTTAGAGTCGAAACTATTTTTATTTGAAAAGTTGGATTCCATTTTCAGTAATATTTTAATAGCATGAAATATTATCCATTATTTTGGAATAAAATCGCAGAGAAAATATATATCCGATTCCTTTTACAATTTCAGAATAATGCTTTGACGATAAATATTCAAAAAGGTAAAGTTGATTAAATACATAAGAAATTTCAATAATATCTATAAAGCAAAATTGTTTCAAAGTTAATAAGACAGAAAGGCTGTGGTATCAATCACTTTCACAAATAAAACTGCGTCAGCAGTAGTTTATAGCATTTATTTATCATCCCAAACATCCAGATCAAAACTCATAGATTTTTATTTCAATAGCCGGTATTAAATTTTAATGTTATTAATAAATTTTGACAAAACAAAATATAAATTATTCATTATTGAGCAAGTATAATAATGCTTTGAGAGAAAGTATGTCGGTTAGTTGATATTTAAATACGGACATAAAATATTACTTAAGAATCATTAAAAAACTATGTTATATTTAACATGTCATTATTTGTCAAATTAAACTAGGAAATATTCTTAAGGAATGAATTTTTATTTAAAGTTTTCCTTTTTAAACTGTATTTGTATATTATTAAATCGTGGATTTTAATTGAAAAGTTGTTTTTTCCTTTAACTTATTTTGTGTGTGCGTGTGTAATCCTAATTGCATTTACTGATTTTTGGATTTGATTTGCTGATTCACGTTCTATTTCATTTCCTTCATTCACCTAAATTTTCAATAATAAGAACATTCTTTTATTTGTGTTAATTCGAATATTAATTAAATATATTTGCATCAGAAATCGATGACGTTAAATAACATTTTTGTATCAACTTGGCATATTTTAACTGTCAAAGCAGTTGTTAAATATCCAATTTTGTTCCCAAATGCTTCATCAAAAGGCATTTGTTACATTACCATAACATATTTTTAAAAAATAATCCAAATGATTCATCTAGAATTTAATCCAAACTCAATATCAATCAGACGTTTTTTTTAACATTCCAATACATTTCTTAAACTAATTCATTTGAACTTCTACACAATTCGGTATTTCTGATCGAAATTATATATTTTAATTATATCTTACTGGAAATAATCAATTCTAAGTAAAGTCCCAACTTAAGTGCCACTTGAGTAAAATCCAAGAGCATTTGTTACATTATTTCAATGCATGGCTAAAATATAAATCAAAATTTCGAAAAAAAATAATCCAAATTTAATCCAAACTCAATATTCTTCAGGCATGTTATTTTTTAAAAAAATATTTCAATACATTTCATAAAATAATACATTTTCATAATCACAATCCATTTGAATCCTGATTTGAGGGAAATGATATATTTTAATAAAAAAATCTTACGGAAAATGATAAATTGGGACTTCACCTAGGATTAAAATGGTAATTGAGCAAAATCCAAGAGCATTTGTTACATTTTTTTCAATTCAAGAGTAAAATTTTAATTATAACATATTCGAAAAAAAAATAATCCAAATGATTAATCCAATATTCAATCCAAACTTAATATCCATCAGGCGTATTTTTTTTTTTAAAATCTTCCAACACATTTCTTGAACTAATTCATTTTCACAATCGAAATGCGTTCAAAATTCTATACAATTCGATATCTAATCTGCCGGAAATTATGTACTTAAATAAAAAATTACCTTAATGAAAATGATTAATTATAAGTAAAATGCATATAGAGTAAAATGCAAGAGCATTTATTACACTATTTCAATTTATTACGAAAATCTGAATCATAACATATTCGAAAAAACTAATCCAAATTTAATCCAAACTCAGTATTATCAGGCGTGTTTTTTAAATTTTCCAATACATTTCTTAAAATAATTCATTTTCACAATCACAATCCATTTAAGCAATATTTCACAATCACAATCCATCCATCTATTAAGTTTGAAGAAAATTATATATTTTAATGAAAATACATTACTGAAAGTGATTAATCTTAAGAGAAATCCCAACTTAAGTGCTCTAATTAAAGAAAAAAACGTCTATAAATCATAAACACAAGCTTGACAAAGTCTCGAACAAGTAGATATTCCATCGACCATTTTTAAGATCGAATATGTTCGGTCTGGCGTTCGACAACGTAAACAATGTCTGCTTACCCTTTCGGCGTCTGTGGCAGGCACCCAGTGATACCTATAATCCAAACGAAGGGTGTTCAGACGATCAACGCGTGAAACATGCTTGATGGGAGGAGACGGAACAAGTAGAGCAATCGCCGACAGTAACTGTTCCACGGAGAGCGAGGATTTTTTGGCTGGGATCCCTGGCTCTTCATCCAGGGTTGTTCGTCGCCAAATCAGACGCCAACGTTCCTCGCCAAGGTGTGAGACGGAATGCAAGCTATTAGGCAGGAACGCTTTGATGAAATAGACTTATTAGGTGATATTCAGTGATCCTTGAGTTTTTCTGAGATTATATAAATATTCGATATGAATTACTTCACTGATTTTGGAATTCTACAATAATCAATACTTATGCTTTTTTTAAAGACAAATATATGTTTTATCGAAAGAAAGCATTGATCGCTGGTGGTTCGATTTTTTTGGCGAAAAAATCATAAAAAGCATTGATGAAAGTATATTTAGCAACATCCCGTAAAAATTTACTAAAGCATTCTGATTCTAAAAGAAAAATTATAGAATCAAGTATGTGATCGGTCCTAATTCTGTCATCATGACAAAACAAATGAATTATTAAAAAAAATTCAATAATTTTGCAGGATTTTTAATAATTATTAAAAAGTATTGACTCCTATTTATATTACTATTTTTAAAAAATGAGGTGAAACTGTATAAAAGATCTTAAAATGTCAAAATCTTTAAAAGAAATATGAGAAAACATAGTTATCAAAGTTATTTTACTCTTGAAATGCATAATTTCAAATTGGCATGAAATATGATGCATTATTTCAAATTGATTTCAGGTAAGACTTCTAGAGTTAAATGATAAATCAATTAGGCAGGTAGTTTCTCAAAGTTCATAATTTTAAAAAACATTACATTCAAAACTTACTATCAATTTTTTTAGAAATGATTATTATTGAAACTCGTCTTCTGACATGCATATATATAAATCGAATCAGTATTCCCTACAAATATATCTGCCTAGTACAATCATGGCTTAAAACTTTGCAGCCCTTTGACGAGTTGTCTTTGCACTTGCATTATATATTTCAATTTTTGACACCCAGGGTGATACAGAATATTGCAAAAACTTGGCGTATCGTATTTAATCGTGTCTGCTTTATATTAAAAAAATGCTTTTCTTGGTATTTAGGTTTTTATCCCACTTTTAACCAAATTCGAAAAATTCCACCATGACGGATCGTATTGGCGAAGAACTTTTCAATGCATTAATGCGGATACTTTCTTTGATTGTCCAAGAGATTTACTTCCGTATTCAATTACAACATAATAATAGCCGCTGGCATGATATCGTTTCTGTGCAAAATTAATGGTCAACAAAGTGTAGAATAACTCGAACGGATGAAAAATTTCTTTAAAAAAAGAGTCCAAAATTTATAATTGCAACATCTTTTCAGTTTTACCCAATCCAAAAGATCATAAAATCAATTTCTTACTTCTTTTGAAAATATATTCGAAGATATTCAGAGAATTGTTTTTAGAACAAAGAAAAACTTTAAAAAATTAATATCAAAATCCAATATAGATTCATTCCTTATGATTCTTTAGTTTATTTTAAAAACTTAGTTTCTATTATTAAAGGCATCATTTGACCTTCCATTAAGGAATACAAGACCTCTGAAATTTCAAGCTGTTACTGATGCATTCAATGAGAAATATAAATTCTGATCTAAATATAATTTTTAAAAAAAATGCTATATATGCTTTTTAAATGTTCTTATCATTCATGAGTTTTAAAATATGATTGTTTTATTGAAGCAATTTCTGAGGAGCCATGTTTCATTGACATTATATTATGCTACATTTATGAACATTAACCGCTTTCACATTAGTGAATAACTTTTCAAGGACTGCTAGAATGTACTGCTGAAAATAATTTAAAATAATTTATAGTCATGATTCAATCAACAATATGATGTATTTTAAATGTTTAAAAACACAATCAATGATTAGTTTATCTATATTTAAACTATTGTCTTTTATTTACAAACTACTCTGAGGGTTTCAATAATTTTAATTAGCTTTATTCTATCATGTTAAAATTATTAATGAGAAAATTTGGCATTTATAATTTTTATACATCATCAGGTAGTGATGAAAATTAAAAACTTCTGATTTTTCAAAATCATACTTTCAGATTATAATACACTTAAATCCACAGAAGCCGAAACCAGATCATCATATCTGAATATGGCTTTTGGTAGGTACATACATGATTCAAAATCTTTCCATAATTGAACAAATCCCTCGGTTAAAAATTGAAAATTAGCTATGACAAGTTTAATCGAAAAGGAGTGAATGAACATGACAACCAAAAAGAAAAATAGCCTGTATAAAATCTAATTGAATCACTTAATGTAAAAACAACCACTTTTGATTATGCTTTTAAAATTTATTTAATTTAGAAATACTTTCAATCATAATTTTTTCTTCTCATCTTTCTATCGTAATATCTCTCTCTCTATATAAAATGAATGTTTTATATCTCTTCTGCTTTCCTCAAACGTTAAACCGATTGCGATGAAATTCGGTCAGCTTATTTTTGACATTTACGGAATGGCTATGGGAATAGTACAATAATCTAATATTTTTTTTTAAATTGATACTCAACTACATTTATTGACCAAGGAATAATTTCCAAATAACTCGCGAAGAGGACAATAAACTCTGTCGAAATGCTAGATACAAGTTAAAGGTTAATATTTTATAGCTATAGTGTGCAAATTTCATAAAAGTCATTCTCAGAGGTAACAACTTTATAACAGATTATGAGAGAAACGTTTGGGGAAACCAATCCTGGGTGTTTTAAGTTTTAATTTAATGTTACAGTTTTTTTGCAGTAACTACGAAATAATTTTCCCCCATCTAAATTTTCCAAAATTATCTTTTCAAATGTATTAACGAATTTATGGTATAAATATATTTTCTACGTTTAATCAGTTTTGAAAGAAAATATTTTACTCCCATTTTCTAAAATTAAATTTCAGAATTGAGAATGACTATTAAACGAGGTATTAGATACAATAAATAGTTTCTTTCATTACCATTCTGAATGAACAGCAAGTTTTACCATTTTAAAAGAATACATAAATTCTGAAGTATAAAAGTGAATATCTGTTTGTTCGTCTTTTATGTACTGTCGTGCCGTTCATCATATTTGGATAAACTATTGCAAAATGATTGAATGATTGCACTTAATATTATTTTTTTTGGCAGCGGCAACGTGTTGGGTACCAGCTAGTTTATAAATGCTAGTATAGTTCTAACTAGTTTATAAATGCTAGTATACTTTCTAAGCTTACAATTTAAAAAATGTATGAGTTTAGTTCCAGGATAGGCTCCTATACTAAAATGGTACTCAGTGTTTTTCAAAAATTTTTACATGATTTTCAGCAACAAATAATTTTTTTAGAGAAGAGACAAACTCATAGAGGGAAAACAAAATACATGATATCGCATGAATAGGATATTCAATAGAGAAATTTGATATCTGTAGATTCCCATATTATTTTAAAACTAAATAATTGAGACCTACATAAGAAAAGATGATAGAAATTCGGTACTGCACCAGCACATATAAGGGTTAACATTCATATGAAGAAATTCAACTGCAGACACCCGAATTATTTCAAAACTAAATACTCGAGACACACGTCCATACGGAGAAACCCAACGTTTGAATTCAAGATTATTTTAAAACTAAATAATTGGAACATACATCAAAAAATTTAACAGAAATACGATTACAATACCAGCATATAAAAAGATTAAAGCTAAAAAAATTCAAGATAAAATATAAGAAAAAAAGATAAAAAGAAATTCGACTGTAGACCCCCAAATTATTTTAAAACTAGAGACATTTTGAAACTATACTATTGAGACTATTTGATAAAAATCTACAAAGTCTTAGAATCCTTTTCAGAAAAAGCTCGCTATGCTGAGGATGGAAGATTTCCTGAAGTTATTTATAGTAAAAATACAAAATTTCAAAACCATTAAGTAGACAAAATGTTTGAAAAATATTCTTAACAAGGATTCTTTTAACTATAACAATGAAATTTTTTAAAAAAAATCTTACATTTACAAATAGTTATTGTCCCTTTATCTACCATTTTTGAAATCAGATGAGTTTAATTTATTTATATGAAATCCCTTTCCAAAGGAACTCTTGGGCTATTTGCGACGGATCTCGTCATTTTAAACCGAGGTCAGACGATGAAAACGACCCCTGAGCTGGCACCTCCCCCCTCTCCACATCACACTGCATCAGAGAGAGGACATTTGGCCTGACTCATTTTAACGTTCCCCCGGACCCGTTTACACGGTGTATCTTCGGTGGTATCGGCCCCGAACCTGAAATCCTCCGGCTTACGGGCCATTAGGGCATCGCGGCTACTTTGAAATCAGAAAGGGATAATCTGCTTTTTGTTATATTCTTTGGCGGTATTATGATTAATTTTCTTTCCTTTTTCCACCAAAAATTTCCTAAGATTCCTAAAGTAAGATTCTCAATTTTCAATCCTTCAAGATCAATTTTTTTGTGAAAACTATTCATTCTAAAACGCAGCGTTTTACTATCGGAATAAAAAATGTCTTACAAAATTCATACGGAGTGTATTAGACGTGATGATCAAGACGTGGACCATTAGGTCACGTGACTTAACGCCGTTTGTTAGGGCATCAGTGTCCTGGTGGTTAGGTCTCGGCTTCGGGCCCGGAGGGTTTGCATGTTCGAAGCCCGATTCCACCGAAGATACACCATGTAAGCGGGTCTGGAGCATGTTACATCCATCGGGGCCAAACGTCCTCCAGCTGGTGTGGAGTGGAAGTATGGGGATGGGATTCCAGCTCAGGTGTCGTCCTCGTCATTGCTTTACAACGGGACGTTAATATAACTAAACTAAAACTTTGTTTGTTAAATAACAAATGAAATCGATGCAAGGTCATTTAAAAATCTCAGTTTATGCATCAGTACAATCTGATGTGTACAGTTACTTTGTTAAAGAGTCATAAATATCACATTAAATTTTTTAAAACTTGCTTTTAAAAATTCAGCAATATATCCCCAAATCATTTCCATGAATATATATATATATATATATATATATATATATAAATTAAATAAAGGTGATTATAATATAAATCCATTATTTCTTTTTAAAAAAAGGGGGAAGGGTGAGTATATGGTATGAAATTTCAAAACTAAATGGAGAAATCATATTTTAATGCTCTTTATATTTCAGTTAAGTAAATGAAATATTAAAAAAAAAATTATAAACATTACAAAATGAAAAGTTTTATACTACATTTAATAAAAAATAAACTGTATAATTCAATATAAAATACATAAATATTAATGCAAAGCAAATCTAATAATTCGACAGTTATTTTATCATGGTATATAAGCTTTAATATACCTTGTTTCTACACATCCTTTATTAATAAGAAATAATTTATTATTAATAAAGAAAATTATTATATATAGAAAATTAAATGAGAAACAACAATAATCAAAGAAATAAAAATAAAGAAATAATGATAAAATTGAATAAATAAATTATTAATGTATTAAATTAATTAAAATAGCATCATTTTAGTAGTCTTCATTTTATATTAATGCTTGAATGTAACTTTGTAACATTTTAAAATATATTTTATCAAAAATTCGCCAGTAATGGAGTTTTAATTCCTTTGATTAAAATTAATAAGGTTTATTCAACGGTAGTTTTTCTAGAATCCATTAAACAAATTAAATATTCCAGATGGAAATGCTGGTTTCAAATTACATCAAGTTGAAGAAAAATAATTTATATGTTTCAATGTAATTTTGTAACAACGTGAACTTTTCTTCCTGGTTTGAAAATCTTAGTTTTATTCTTAACTTAAATAATCTTAATAAACATAACGTTAGTGAAATGGAGAATATAATAGTACACTTATCAGATATATATTTTAAACAGAATACATTTATTTTCTTCCTTTTTATCTTTACATTAAATATTGTTTTCTCAAAATAAGAACTCATTTTTGAAATAAATTGTTTATTTTTTTTTTCAAAATAAGAATTTACTTTAAAATATTAAATATTTGTAAACAAATAAAATTGCTTCAATTTCAGATAAGAGAAACATCGAAATTAAATTCGATATCATATTGCTTTTGTGTCTGTGTTCTTTTGAGACAGAAAAAAACAAAAAATTTTTACAGAGCAAAAATTTTTTTATTTTTTATTTTTTTTTATTAGTATTATTGTTTTTCTAATTAGGCAGTAATAAAACCTTCTCATATTGCATTCAAAACACCTAAAAAATTTCTCTGAAACGGCAATTTCCTGTTTCTGACTATATGCGTGACGTGTGTGTGTGTGTGTTTATGTGTATGTGCGTGCATGTGTGTGTATGTGCGAACGTGTGTCTGTCTGCTTGCTTTGCATGGCAAATCATTTGACATATTATGTTGAAATATGGAGTAAATATTAATTGTAGAATGTAAATATTAATTGTAGAATGTAAATAATCATTTAAAATTAAAAAATTTAATTCGAATTTTAGTTAATTAAAATAATCTGCAATCCCTAGTAGCACACAAATATTGTACACTATTTATTGTATGACATTGATCAATATTCGCAAAATTGTTTAATACTGCGGAATATTGCTTAATACCATAGAATGCTGCGGAATATTGTTTAATACCATATAATATAATAATATATTATATAATATTAATATATTATCTAATATTATATATTATTAATATTATATAATATTGTTTAATATTATATAATATTTGGAATATTGTTTAATATCATATAATATTGTGGAATATTGATAATACAATATAATGTGGTATAATATTATTTAATATTATATAATATTTTGGAATATAGTTTAATATCATATAATGTTGTGGAATATTGATAATACAATATAATGTTGTATAATGTTGTTTAATACTATATAATATTTTAGAATATAGTTTAATATCATATAATGTTGTGGAATATTGATAATACAATATAATGTTGCATAATATTGTTTAATACTATATAATATTTTGGAATATAGTTTAATATCATATAATGTTGTGGAATATTGATAATACAATATAATGTTGTATAATGTTGTTTAATACTATATAATATTTTGGAATATAGTTTAATATCATATAATGTTGTGGAATATTGATAATACAATATAATGTTGCATAATCTTGTTTAATACTATTTAATATTTTGGAATATAGTTTAATATCATATAATGTTGTGGAATATTGATAATACAATATAATGTTGCATAATATTGTTTAATGCTATATAATATTTTGGAATATAGTTTAATATCATATAATGTTTTGGAATATTGATAATACAATATAATGTTGTATAATATTGTTTAATACTATTTAATATTTTGGAGTATTGTTTAATATCGTATAATGTTGTGGAATATTGATAATACAATATAATGTTTTATAATATTGTTTAATATTATATAATATTTTGGAATATAGTTTAATATCATATAATGTTGAGGAATATTGATAATACAATATAATGTTGTATAATATTGTTTAATGTTATATAATATTTTGGAATATAGTTTAATATCATATAATGTAGTGGAATATTGATAATACAATATATTGTTTAATATATAATATTTTGG
>JAPMOQ010033488.1:144875-154924 GCA_026543055.1 Argiope trifasciata
GTTGTGGAATATTGATAATACAATATAATGTTGTATAATATTGTTTACTATTATATAATATTGTGGAAAAATTGTTTAATATCATATAATATCGCACGATATTGTACAATATATTTCTACCTTGTTTATTAGTTTTTTTTAACAACCACCACAAAAAGTATGATTACTGAAAAATTATTTCTATATTCTTCTTTCAAATTAGTTTGCATTTTATTCTTATATGTTTTTTCAGAAAGAATTGCTTTTCAGCAACTCTTGTGAAAGTCTATTTCTGAATTCGATGATATTTTATGACTAATTTATACTCGCGCCAGCCACTCCCTACATGAAGAGCCCTCTGTTTTCGAGATTCGACCTCCCAACCCAAGGAATACGAATCTGACGCCCTACCAACCAGTTTATTCTGGCTCACACATTATTCTGAATTTGATTAACGTACAATAAAACTGTAAATTCCTGTTCCTGTAGAAATATGTTCTCTAAATTTTTCTTCCTGTTAGGAATATCTCCAAGTTTCTATTAACACAAACAAATTTTTTTTCGAGTAGAAACACATCTAATACCTATTGGTATGATTCAGATTTAAAAAAAGTTTAAATAATATAATATTTTATAATTTCGACAAAGAGGTTTATATGTTATAGACGATTAATTTTCGAATTTTTGAGGTTCAATGAAAATTTCCATTTTTCCATTATATTTCAATATTTGATGAATCTTTGAAAATAGTTATAGTTACCAATTTAAATATTGAATTATCACAAGACAAAAGTTGTATATCTTTAAAAATAAGAAAGTATATTCGTTATTAATTTTTAAATATTAAATTATAAACTCTTGAAAAGCCATTAACCCATAATAGAATATATTAATTTTACAAATTAAACACTTTCAAATGGAAACATAAAAATTTAGAAGGTAATCAAAGGAAGAAGATTTGAAAAGTCCCTTTTTTCAAATTCCAACAAATTGTTTTTAAGTTGTGTGAAGATAATCAAACAGTTTCAAAATAACATGGTTTTCGAATTTTTGGGAAAGTATCCAGACTTTGAAAAATGATTCCCAGATAGTAAGAAAAAGAAGTTAAACTGGGGCAGAAAGCAAAGACTGTCTTTCTTTCAACGTTACTTCAGATATAAAATTTTCTCTTTTTAAAATAAAGCCTATAGATGAAAAAAAATCGATGTCTGTAACCATTAAATTTCAAACGAAATTCTGTACGTAAGTTCTTTAATTGATTTTAAATGGATATATGTGAAATACTGTACAATTTATATAGCTGAAATATATTGTCACGAAAATGTATTTTTGCTTTTCAGCTTAACTAGTATTATCTTAAAAAATACTGATTTACAGTATTGGATGCTATCGGTTGTCCCATTATTGATCTCAAATAATTTTGTAACCATTGGGCGAACTTTGGTGACAAAACGGATAATGCTTGACACATTGAGTATTTTTACTATATGTCTATTAGGAACTGAGATATACTCTGATTGATTGAGAAGCGTCTAGCCCCACCTTCCGAGAACTATAAAAATCATGCCCTCTCAAGCTGCGAGTCCTGAAGTAATCGTGAATTCAATTATCAGTCTTGTGTGATGTAGTGAATCAGCAGCCAAAGCGAGAAGAGACAGAGGAGTGTTTCAGCCGTCTGGAGAGACCGTAGAGCGGAGCTCCGAGGATTCCCTCTCCTGATGAATCATGTCTGGACGCTTTGTGTTCTATGGAAAGTGTTACTAGTTGTGGGCTACTGTTGTTTTTGTGTGCTGTTATGTGTTCGTATCGGATGTAAATATTTGTCGTCTTTGTGCTGTTCTTTCTTCGTGTAAATAAAAGTCGTTGTTCTCTACTGATTCCTGTTGAATGTGTTCTCGCACCATATACCCGCTGCATAAAGGCGAGTAGTATGAATGTGCCCCCCTGCAAAAAGGGATTGTGCAAGCCAATGTGAATCATGAAGTAGCGAAGTCGTACTCTTTGCTCTAGTTGGGGCTACTGAGAAACAAGGGACGCTCATTTAGACTAAAAATCGCTGACTCATAAAAGCGAACCAGGTGAAATATACATCTAAATAAAACAATAACAATATACATTTAAATAAAATTTTATTTAAAAAATTTAGAAGTAAAACCAATTGTGTGGATAATGTTGTCTCTGGACTTTTATGTTATTTTTTAACTATGTGCTTTATTTAATGGATATTTAGACTTGCAAATCACAAGGAAGAAAAATTCATATGTTTGGAGAAAATAAACATATGATTTTCAACCATTAGCTACTCCTAAATATCTTCTTTAGATTTCTTAAATTTTTTTCAGTTTTCATTCTAGACTAGTGAATTATTTCTAACGATAAAACAGGAAAAGAAAAAAAAAACATTCCAGACTATAAGTAAATTTCTTTAATACTTTTTCTAAGTTTGAAAACCACCTATTTTTAAGAATTCGCAGTAAGAATTTAAAAAATGATGGAGTTTTTACATGCCTATCTTCCATATTATGTAAGGCTACTTGCTATATAGTTTTAATTTTTTTTTTTTCTTTTTATAACTAGAATTATAAGAAACGAACATTGTGAAATTTTAATTATCTTTTTATTAGTGAATAATTTTGAAAATTAAACTATTTTTTTAAATATATAAGCGATAACATACTCAAGGCCCAGACTAATGTAACAATGTAAAAAGAACAAAATAATAATTTTTATAGATAATAATATATTTTAATAAAATAATAAATAATAATAATTTTTATTGTAATAATAATAAATTTTTATTGTCTTTTTGTTAGTGATTACTTTTCAAATTAAACTAGTTTTCTTCAAATATAGTCGATAACATATTCAAGGCCCGGACTAATATAATAATGTAAAATAACAAACAAATAATAATAATCGTATATAATATGCCTTTTCCTTGTATAAATTATAGGTTACTGTATATAATATACCAGCTAACTGATACCATCTATTTATATCCTACGCTGTTTGAAATGCTAGGCCTATATACAAAGTTTCAAACATGTACTTCGTTACATCTTTGAATCATCCTGTAAAATATACAAACTGGTTATCTTGCACAATTAGTATGTGTTTTATGTGCATAGGAGAGTTTAAACCCAAAACCCTGTCCAAACTTTGAAATAGATTATTTTTTTTAATTACAAGGATATTTTTTTATATGTGAAAATGAAATTCATAATTTAAACAGATAAAAGACTAACAACAACAACAAAAATCTATTTATAACAAAAGTAAAAATGAACTCTGAAAACGCAACTTTTAAGTTATCTTGTGAGAATATTATTCTTAAGTCATCATTTGTCTTAATTAATTTGTCACTAACTAGTTTTAATCGATTTGGAGCAATACAAATAATAAAATACTCACTAATAAATTCTTAAGCATATAAATTTATATTGAATTTTTTCGAAAACAGTAATTTTGTAAACACAAACTGCTATTTTCCAATTTCTGAGCTCATGAAACTGTTTCACAATGGATTTATCTTTAAACAGAAGTCAAGTCCTTCAATGCTTCTCACTTAAAAATGAATGAAGTGATCTTTACGTATTTGGGAAGAGAAAAAAGTACTTTTGTCAAAATTGTTATTAAAGTATAATAACGTTCATAAGATTGATTATTGATCATATTGGAGAATTATTTTTTAATTGTTATCTCTTATAGTTCAGATTTTCCTCTTTCCCTCCAAAAATTTTTTTTTCTGGAAAAAAAAAGGTTTGACGTATCACCCAGAGTCACATATTTTCTCAGCTAAAATTTGTCTTTCCCTTCCATTTTCTCAAAACTTTAATTTTGATGAAAATTCTCCACCGTTAACATGATATCTCAAACACTAAAAAAATATTTACATCAAAATTTCAGCGTGTGTTTTTAATAATATAAAATGGACCAAAAGTTTTGCTGTCAGTGAATTACTTTTCATTAATAGGTGTTTTTAGAAAAAATTAAGTTATAAATCGATGGAAAAATTAATTGCATAAAATGAATGCGCATATTTTTATCCATAACTTATCTGAATCTCAAAATGTTTCTAATATTTTGGTTCCTTTCATTCATCATCATATTCTACAACTTGTGTACAAAGAAAAATAGGATTGCTGCATTACACTTTTGTTTAGAGTGTTAACCGCTTGGGTTAAATTTCGTTAAAATATACTATAAATTTTCCTATTTCTTAAAATTTATTATAATTTCAAATAAGTTTGTTTGATTTATAGTATTTTGAATTATAATTGACAATACATTTAAAAACTATGGTTTTGAATAATTTTTAAACAATCAAATTTTTCATTTTTTTTCTTTAAACTTATTTGGTTACCTTAAACGTGAATAAAGTTCTTTGCCTATAAATATTAAGTTATTTGATTTCCCCCGAAATAATTTACATTTTAGGAAAATAACAGCTATGATGTCATTGTTCTACTTTAATCTTTTGAAAATGCATCTGCTGTCAAAGAAGCTTAATAATAAAGCAATGATGGTAAAAGCAGGTCAACCTTTTAGAAACGCATCTGTTTACAAAGAAGTATACATAATAATAATGCAATACTGGTAAAAGCAGGTAAAAAAAAATCGATTAAAAGATGTTAGTAAATATTGTCATATATGCTTTACTCATTGCCTACGCCATTTCGAGCATCAATTATTTGTTTTGTTCAATTATTCAAAAAACCCTTAACAAAAACAGGATCACCTTTCCACTTGATTAAGAAATATGTATTAGATAATGTCTTGCATCAAGCTGGATAGAGATCGCCAAATTGGCGATAAGACAGAAAAATTGGCGAGCTTCCTCGCACATTGATTGAGCAGGTTGCAGCGCGTGCAGCGCAAACCGGGAGCTATTTCTATTAGAACGGGATTTGCGGTTGCGGCAATGGATTTTGAGTACACACTTTAGTTTCGCGCGCTGCTAAAAATACGGGAGGGAAGGATTTGTCACTGTCAGGTGGTTGAGGATACTTTAAAAAACGAGCGGCGAAAATGAAAGAGGTTTATTTAGGTGAGTGCAATGTCAGCAGGTGTTTGCTTCCTCTAGGATTGGGATCACTTCGAAATTTTATCCGGTAAAAAAGACCAACTAAGTAAGTTAGTGGAATAACATACACCGGATGCAATCTTTAGATGAATTTTAGCTTGTTTTATTTTGGGAGGGGATAGTCATTGAAATTATTAAAAAAAAATGTTATTGTAGTATCTGAGGTCTATGTACTAATGAAATCAATTTACGAGATGTTATACAGCATGTATTTGCACTAGGATTTTTTTTTTCTTTTTTGCGTTGACATCAGAGCATTTTCAACCTGTAGTAGATGCTACGAATTAAGGGGGCATTGCATTTTGAACTAAGCAAAAATAAAGGAAAATGTCAAATTTTATTTTTATCATTTCATCACCAAAATAGAGATGGACATTCAACTCAAAACTATATACATATATAACGCTTATGTGGACGCAAAATCAGGCTGGATTTGTTAATCGCCGTTTGGCAACACTTCGAGCTTGCTCGGTAACTTCAACACGCTGTTTAATAACATTACTAGCGAACGCGTTTGAAAAATTAAGGGACAAAATTCCTTTACAATAAGTGTAAGTCGTGCCGTATTGATTTCAAAACGAAATAGTCTTAAAAAAAAGTTGTTTGTATTTACAAAGAACTTTTCCAATATACAGTTTTCGAGTAAACTTTTTATCTTTACATTTTGTATTTCTTTCATTTTTTAAATCCTATTTTGGAATGGACTAAAAATGAATATAGTTCCCTTAATAAATTTTACTTTTATACAGTAGGTCGTTCTGATTCTGCCTCTATTGTAGTGTTAAAGGTATTTTTTGATGTTTGAATGAATTTTACTTCAAATTTGTAAAGAAAAAATTTATATTATTTTACATTGGCAGCAAGTGTCTACAATTTTCATACAGCTTCAGAAGTTCGAATTTATGTATCTGTAGATATACTGATATATCTAGTTCTTTCTCATCTTTCATTTTATTATTTTGAAATTTCTTTTCATGTGAATACTTTTAGCATTAACTAAAATAATTCTTTTATTTTAAATAATGCTAATTTCAAAATAATTACAATTAAAAAGAATGGAATTTATAATCGCAAACTTCAAGTTATAATTTTAGAACATCATTAGTTTTAACATTCTTCTGTATTATTTTTAATAACCCTATTTTAATTAGTTGAAATTATTCTTAACTAACAGTTTTTACTTATTAAACAAACAATATTTTAATTTGTTTTTTATTTTTATAAAAACATTGCGCAAGGTAGCCAATATCACTAAAATTCCAAAGGAAATACTGCATTAGCAGACGATAGATAATTCAAAAGCAAAACAGTGAAAGCCGACTCCAAAATAAAACTACATTAGCAGACCATAGATAATGGAAAAACTATAATGTGAAAGCAGGTTCCAAAATAAAATTGCATTAATAGACGACAGATATTTCAAAAGCCATACAGTGAAATCCGACACCAAAATAAAAAAAAAAGCCAGAAGTAGCCAATTGGTTGCCTACACATTCTGAAACATCAACAATTTGTTGCTTTCACATTTTTAGGTTTCAACAATTTGTTGCCTTCCTATTTTCAAACTCCAAAAACCTAAGCGAAAAAAATATCATGTTATCACATTTTAATAAGTTGTTGTCAGTCATTCAAAGGAAATTTCATATTTTTCAAAGAAATTTTTGGCAAATTATCTCCTAAATATTAGTATTTTAGTTTAAATTTTAAATGAAAATTAATTGCAACTATTGGCCGTAGAGTTTTTTAAATCAATAACTATAAATGACAGAAGGCGTATGACTTAAGAAAACTTGTGTTTTTCGCTCTTTGATGGATTTATGAGTTTCAATACTAAGGGGGATTTTTTTTCCTCATATTTACGATTCTATGAAGAATTCCTGAGGCCACGGTGGCAGGGTCTCGGCTTCGGAACCGGAGGGTTACTGGTTCAAGGCTCGATTCCACAGAAAAACCGCCATGTAATTGGGTCTGATGCACGTTAAATCCATTGGGGCCAAACGTCCTCCCGCTGGTGCTGTGTGGAAGTTTAGAGAAGGGGGTGTCAACTCAGGTATCGTCCTTGTCATCTGACCGTAGTTCAGAACAACGAGGTTTGTCCCAAAATAACCCTAGGGTAGGTTCAAATTGGGACGTTACTATAACTAAACTAAACTATAAGGAATTCCGCATTAATTAATCTCTAGGCGTAAAGCTAGAAATATGAAAGCATCAGAATAAAGCATTAAACTATTTCTTACTTTTTTGATGTTACTTCACGTGCAGAAGAATCCTTTAAAATTCTGCATGTATCTGGATTATTTTCTATAAGGTTTGTTCCTTTTTTATTTCCTCTTTCGAAATATAAATAATCTTGATTATATTTCATTTAAGATTTGCTAGAATATTATGATTGCAAAAATATGGTAATGCAAAATTATTGCCTTACCATTTTATTGCACAAATATGATAATATTTATTGTATAGATGTGTATCAATAATGAATAATTACTGAAACATTTAGTGAGGAATTCTAAATGAGATAAAAGCAAGAATACTGGTACCAATACCTTGGTAACTCTGAGCCCTCAAATGAGTAAAATTAGACAGCCTAATGAGAATTTAATGAGTAAACAATGGAGAAATTACGGAAAATCTGATTTAGTTCCTGAAAATGACACATTTCATCAAATCACTAATACATAAATTTTACCTATCGCTATTTTCATAGATTTTGATCAGATATTGCGACAAATATTTTGCTTAATACTTATTGTTTAAAAAAGGTTTCAGGATCGTTATACGATGCTTCATTTTCTGTTACCATGAAGCAAATAATACATATCTTCATATACGTTTATATATATTTCAAGTGTATATATAAACAAATTAAATATATATACTTGACCTTCTCGTTGACTGACCAAATTGCAGTGTTCATCCTATTTTACATTCACTGCAACTTCATAAGAGAGACTCATAAAATATGATTTTAACGTATATTTAAAATACTATATTTTCATACTCTTCTATAGAAAACTTTTTTTTTACTTTGCTCTTTTAAATTTTTATTTTACTGCTAGCTGCCTTTGGAGACCAGGTGATTCGCCAGATGCGCTCTAAAATTAACACATGAAAGGCGGGGGTTCTTGATGAAAGTATGATAGGTAAGGCGGATCAAATCGTAATTCTACGACTTCCAACTTTAATGTGTTAAGCAATGCATTCTAAAATTGTTAATTAAGAGCTTACGTACTTCCCTCTCTTTCTTACTTATCAGCCAAAAATGTTTAGACTTCTTGCTAAACTAACCTTGACTAAATTCAATCAGGTTTAGAGTAAATAAATAAGATTTATTTAATTAATATTATAGACATTGCAAACGATTATAGAAACCTTTGCTTTAATTTTTTTAAAGAAAATATCACATTTAATTTTTATTTTATTTTATCTAGTCACGTGCTGAAATTATAATTTCAGCACGCACAGAAAATAATTTAAAAGCTTAAATAATGAATCTTTATCGGACCACCCAATTATTCTATATATCGGTAAATTATTCATATCAGGTTGGCCGCTTACATTAATTGTCTGAAAAAGATTGGTACTAGGTCGCCCTCTGATCATAAACATCGGGAAATGATCGGTAAAACTGTCTGAAATACGCCGCGGCGATGATCGCCAGGCGTTTTGCCGTCGGCCATGCCCAACTACTATCGGAGGTCGCCGGCGATGTCGCCCCAACGTCACGAAATCGAAAGGCGATGTTTGGCCAATAAATGACCAACGATCTTTTGCTGCTTGGGTAGTTTAATTTGCCATAATAGTTGATTTTTTTAAAAATTTGAACTTCTATCAATATGATAGCAGCACGCTGATAAAGCCCATTTTTTCCCCCTTAACGTGCTCGTGCAAAATAATTTTTTTGTTTTGTCCCTAATATATCGTTGAAAAATAAAGTGAAAATATTTCTTTAAAAATTCGTTAAAATTAGAAGCTTAAGTTATATGTTAAAATGTTGTTACCTTCAGAAAAATAATTTTTTTATCCGTAAAGTGATGTAAAAATCATGTTTGTGCGATAATAGTTTTGAAAGTGCTAGTGGAAATTTTCCAAAATTTCGTTTCATTTTTAATTCAAATTCTAATTAAAAATTCGAAAAAATCGCTCCACATTCCTGGTGTCCAAGGTATACACAGGCCAAATTTGGTATCTCTAGATGGAATAGCCTCGCATGTAGAGCTATAACACACACAGAAACACATACACATTGAGCTTTATTATAAATATAGATTGTAGCACTCTCTTTTTCCCGCTACACTAGGATTCACTCATTACACGTCACCCTCTGGCGAGTGCTTAGAGAGACAGTCAGTTAAGCCTCTGTTATCGTTATGTGTTGACGTGTTTTTTTGTTCACTCTCTGTTTGTGTTTGTGTGTAACGTAACCTTA
This sequence comes from Argiope trifasciata, assembly GCA_026543055.1. NCBI lineage: Eukaryota > Metazoa > Arthropoda > Arachnida > Araneae > Araneidae > Argiope > Argiope trifasciata. The sequence goes on from JAPMOQ010033488.1 coordinate 154,367, forward strand.
TATGTTTTAGTAATAAATTAATGTTACACAAGAAGGCTTATCTTAATTAGGACCCACCAACCACCTGTCACAAGATGATCTAAACGAAAGCCAACAGCTCAGTTTGTAATGCTGAAATTGCTTATTGATGTTATTTTACATATTGACCCGAAAATTGATCCCTCTTTAAATTTTATTGTTTTGTCCGAAATGTATTGTTGAAAAACATGGTTAAAATATTTAAAAATTCGTTAAAAATAGAAGTTTAAGTTATATGTTAAAACGCTGGTACTATTAGAAAAATATTTATTAAATCTTTAACCTGATGTAAAAATCATGTTTGTGTGACAATCCTTTCGGAAGGTATCGCCGAAAATCTTCAAACTGCGTTTAATTTTTAATTAATTAAAATTCTAATCAAAAATTCGAAAAAATCGCTCCTAGGTTCACATTTCCGGTTTCCAAGGTATACAAATGTCAAATTTGGTAGCTGTAGGTTTAAAGGTCTGACATGTAGAGCTCTAATACTCATACACACACACACACACACACACACACACACACACACACACACACACA
>JAPMOQ010033488.1:154934-172870 GCA_026543055.1 Argiope trifasciata
ACACACACACACACACACACACACACACACACACACACACACACACATTGAGCTTTATTATAGGCATAGATGATCCAAACAAAAGTTTCAAATGCTCAGTTTGTAATGCTAAAATTGCATATTAAAGTTATTTGAAATACTGCATCTTTCAAATGCAACCAGAAAATTGACCTCTCTTTAAATAAAAGACAGATTACTAACGAGTGATAGCAATCAAATATTAGAATAATTACTTCATTTTATGAAACTAAGTGATCGGGGATTAAAATGCTATAACTGCCATGCTATTCATCAAAAGCTGGCTAGAAACAGAGAAGATTTGAGACAGCTTGTTCGACGCTTTGTAAAATTGGTATCACTAAAATTTAACAAATTGCTACAAATCATTGACTCTGACTTTATGAAAGAAAGAAAAAAAAATCTTTATGTCAAATTTTGCACTTTAGAAGTTCGACAAATCTACGGATATTTTTTTGTTGTTGTCGAAGCATTTATAAAATCCCCGTGCACCACAAAGTATCACACGAGGTTCACAAAAGTAAGTATTCTACACATAACAAAAGAAAATAAGAAAATTTAACAGTTCTGGAAGATAAACATAAGAATAAAAATGAAATAAGAAAAATTAACAGGTGTCAATAATAAGTTGACAAAATTTTTCAAAAACACTTCTGGTGAAAACAAGCGGATGAAAATCTGGAAACTACTTCTAGGGATATTACCTTAACATATATATCCAAATAGAACAATATTGATAAATTCAATTTCAAGGTCAAGAAAAATCGTATATTTAAGAAATCAACATTTATTTTCGGTCGAATACTCCGGAAATATTTTCAAATCTATAAAGCTTGCAATACTTAAATTATCAACACTAAGTTACGAAATACAGAGATATTATAATAATGCTTGCTTTATTTTGTTTTACTAATAATAATAAAAAAGATGTGTATGGGTGTCTGAGTGGATGTCTGTCAAGACGCAACGTTCGATCTAAAGCAACCAAATTTAATCCAAATATACAATGAATGTGGTAGAATGCACCCCATATAAACTTTTTTCAGTTAAAATTTAATCAATTAATAAGTAGTTTATATTTTTTTAAGATTCAATTATTATTAGTTTTTTATATTATTTATAAATATATAAATTATATTATTTATGATCTTGTGTTGCCTTAGAGCTTGTCGACCATTTGACTTCTTAGTGATAAATTTGGCTACTTTGGAGACGAAATAGAAATTATTGGAAAAATATAGTTCATTAATAATTGTTTAAAAATATCTGTATTAACATCAAATGTCATCCACTACAAGTTTTAATATATATATATATATATATATATATATATATATATATATATAATATGCGACGTAAGAAAATCTGTTACCATGAGAAGATTACAGCGCAGTAAAGACTTATAGTTATTCAAAATAAGTTTCCTTTTAGTTGGATATTTGGTAATTCAACAATCTTTGAATTCATCATACACATTTTATATTTATCATCTATCTTTATGAAACGATTTGAGCTTTGCTATTCGGATACAAGGCATTGGTTTTGTGACTTAGGACATTATTTACACGATTGCTAAGGGTCGTGGTGGCCTTGTGGTAAGGTCTTGGCTTCGGAACCGGAGGGTTTTTAGTTTCGAAACTAGATTCCACCGATGAACTGTCGTGTGAGGGAGTCTCTTGCATGTTAAATCTGTCAGGCCAAACGTCCTCCCGCTGGTGTGGCGTGGTGTGGAGAGGGGGGTTCCAGTTCAGGTGTCGTCCACGACATCTGAACTGGGGATCAAAATGACGTGTTCCGTCCCAAAATAGCTCTCGTGTTGCTTTTAAACGGGACGTTGCAACAACTGAACTTAACTAAACTACACGCTTGCAAACAGTCATTTGCTACCGATTTAAGCCGAATGAGCATCTCTTGATTTTTCGGTAGATTTAACTAGGCCAAAGTGTGGCATAGCTACTCACACGTCACAACCCTTTTTTACGGGGTGGACTTCATTCATGCATTTCATTCACTCATCCACAGATCGTCATTTAGACCTAATTCAGTGAATTATGACCTATGAAGTAGTACTCCCTGTGGTATTACTCTCGACATGGAGGACTGTGTGACCACGATAGATTTATACGTGCGCCAGCCACCTGACACACGGAGAGTTTTTTATCTGTGAGGTTTGAACTCAGAACCTAAGGGACGGAAATCCACCACCCTACCATCCTGTTTATCCCAGCCATTATAATGTATGAGTGTTTAGTTTTTTTTATTGCACTGTTTAGAAACTGATGGGGCTATGACATTGAAACTTTTAACATATTTATACATATGTTCCTATGAAACCTTTTGTCATTTTCTAAACAAACAAAAGATGACTTCTGCCAACATTCAAAATATTCTTATTTACTTTATTTCAAATGAAAAAAAAAAAATTCTCTTAGAACCACCTACCACACTTTTCAGAACACCGAATCGAATCGTTTTCCATCCAATCGTTTGTTTATACTTCCCCCAATATCGTCTGCCTGTTGTTACAGGGAGGGTTGCTGCATGACGTGATCTAGTACTGCCTGGAATGGGAGAGGTTGGCGTCATTTCACGTTCGCGTTTCTACTTCCCCTTGATTTATTGCTTCTCTTATGTTTTGAGATGTTTTGGTGGAAGACCAATTACTGTGATGCATGACAAACATCTATGTTTGCTTACAAAGCATCGCTTGTTGAAGAATGGATGTTATTACTGACTTTTATTCAACTTGACTTGTTTCGTGTTTGAGTAGATAAGATTTTACTACACCCATTTTTATTCAACTCTTAAAGGGATAGAATTATCAAGCTTTGCACATTTGTATATTCACAATATCAATATGTTATTTAAGGTATCCGAAAACGGTAGAAGAAAAAATTTCTAAAGATTGGATTCTAAAAAACTATTTGCTGTAATACGAAATGATATAAATTATGTGAAAATATTGTATATTTTGAGAAATATTTTTTTTTATGAATTTTAATGAAATTTAAACAAAATTATTCACAGTCTACACAAAATTGTTATGCAGCAATCTTATTTTTCTTTGTAGACAAGTTATATAATGCAATGATGAATGAAATGAACCAAAATCTAACAAAAATGTTGAGATGCAAAGAAATTAAGGGTAAAATTACATGTATATATGCATTTTATTCGTAAATTCACAGCTGAAGTTTTCTAAAAACAACTATAAATGAAAAAGTATTTCACCAACAATATAACTTTTGGTTTATTTCATGGCCCACATTATTTAAAACACATGCTGACATTTTTATGTAAATAGTTTTTGACATTGCACATTTAATACATTAACACTGGATAATTTTTATGGAAATTCAAGTTTTGACAAAATTGCAGTCAAAGACAAATTTTAGCTTAAAAAATATGTCACCTTGGATGATAAGTCAGGCCTTCCTTTTCGTAGAAAAGATTAACCGTTTTGGAAAGAAGAAATTAGAACTACCAGCAATAAAAAAAAAAAAAAATCACCAGTGTGGTCGATAACCTGTGTTTATAAGTTTATAACGTGGTCGGATATCTTAAATGATTTCAGAAAATTTTATCAGTTTTTAATCGGATACTTTTAATAACATTGCGTTTTAAACCAATAAAATGATTATTTAAAGACATACGTCTTAACTTTGAACTGTCGTGAGATAAAAAAAAAATCACACTTTAGCCGGTGCTGTTAGACAAACGATTGTCAATCCCTCTGTGCGTTTGCTCATGTGTTAGGAGTCGTTTAATTTGATAAAATAGGGGTGGGGGGAAATGTTTATTCTCATCGGTTGTTTAATTTAGTCACCATAACTTTGCGTTGTAAAGCACGCTCGGGTTATTTTGGGTCGGATCTCGTCACCTTGAACCATGGTCAGATGACGAGGACGACACCTGAGCTGGTATCCCTCTCTCCACACCACTCTACACCAGTGGGATGACTTTTGGCCTGACAGATTTAACGTGCAAGAGACCCTCTCACACGATGGTTCTTCGGTGGAATCGAGTCCCGAACCTAAAACCCTCTGGATCCAAAGCCGAGACCTTACCACCAGACCACCGGGGCCCATTTATGAATGGGGGCTCGTGGATTTACGAGACGTAAACATTACAGATAATTATTAACACAGAAATAAAAAGGTTCTGAGGAATAGTAAAATATTTCAGAACCATTTTCATTTAATGTAAAAAGCATAAATATTGAATTATGAAGAATAAATGAATAATTTCTATTCTTAAAATTTGGTAATTACATTTTTACAAAATAATAACGGTAGTACTTTTCTTATGGAAAATGTTTTTGTGTATGTTATTGAACTTTTTGACAATATTTTAAGATTAAACTCTGTATTATCCATTGCTGTTATTCTGCTTAAAACATATATTTTTATTTAAGGAATTGCTGTAAATTGGAGCTCCTTAAAAACATTATAAATATTATCTTTAAAATACAATATATTTTGGCATTAAAAACATTATTATCCAAAACGGATAATGGAGTAGGTGCTGCATTCCGCGTCATGGAAAACTATAATATTTCACATAAGTGGTCAACAAAAGAGCACAATTTTACCACAGTATATGAAGTTGAACTTCTAACCCTACAAACAGCCATAGAATACGCTACTAACCTCCATCCACAACACATCACAATATTAGTTGACAACCAAGTCAGCATAACAGCAACAGCTACCCGCCAAAACCAAACTCCAGTCACGAGGGCCATCTACAAAAATTTAATCCAACACAGGCAATTAAATCAAAAATTCCTGGATTAAAGCCCACATTGGGTATGGGGGAAACGAAGCCGGCAGACTGATGAAAGAAGCAGTGTAATCAAGCACGGATCAATGTCACACTAAGGCACCAAAACCCTACCTTAAATCATTCTTTAAAAACAAAATGATGAAAGAGTGAAAAAAGAAAAATGGTTGAGAAGATACTGGACATTCTACAATCAACATTCTCCCCAAAGTCTCCCTTCTACCAAGTAACTGGAAAAGGGAAGACATCCTTTTCTTCACATCTCACGGGCCCTTCCCCTCTATCTTCGGCTTTTCAATCTGTTACCTAACGCCTTCTACCCCTGTTGAAATCTCGATGCTACGCTAATCCACCATGCAACAGAATGCATGCTGACTTCGTCCTTCCACATGGCCATGCCTACATTCGAATTAGCACCAGTTTGGTTCCGCAGCCTTGCCCAAGGATCCAGGAAGAAAAATCGAAGAAGGATTCGGCATCTGAAAGCAAACCAAAATCTGAATATTATTCCCAAGAGTAGCATTCTAAGTGCATGTATTTATTTTCTGTTATTTTTGTGTTTGCACTTAGCATTTATTTGTATTTGTGTGTCTGTGTGTGTGTGTTGCTATTCGTTTTCTCCCTCTCTCCCTTTTATTTCCGTCCTTGTTTCTAGTTTTTTGTAAATATTCTTTCATAATTATTTTCCAGAATCTTCTCATCACAAACAAACTATAAATCTGTTTCTGTCAACTAGCACAAGTTTTCATTTCATGCATGATAGTTAGCTTACTAAGCCAAATCCACTTCCAAATCTGAACTTCAAAAGGTCATTTCCATCGTCTTTCCTTTATTCCCTATTGAAATCCATCCCTCACCCTATTTCAATCAATGAATATCAGACGTCGAACACTAGTCACAGGGATGGATAGAACAAGAGCGTCTTTCCATGTATCTCCCACTTCATGCTCATGACACTGTCTGAATACCCAGAGAGTTACAGTTTCTGGGCATGAAGCTGTGTTGTGAGGCCCACTACTTGATTTGGGTTTATTCTGTGACCCTTCATATCACCAAAGATGATAAATTATCGATATAAAAAAATTAATTTCTACGATAGACAATCCAGCGAAATACTCCTCGAAGCATTACCAGAGAAACTCTCTAGTTGATCATTTGGGCTACATTAATAATGACAAACACACACAGGGGAGTAATACCAATTTGTCACTTTCCTGTTTTATCCATATTATCAACATAAAGGGAAAATGAAGGCTTGTCAGTATGTCTCTTATGCCTTCCTAAGCCGTTCTTCCGATTGCGATGGAGCTTGGTCAATTTATTGCTTACATGTACGGGATGGGCATAAGGATAATACAATTATCTAAAATAATACAAAACTATTCGAATCTCAACCGCATCTATTTACCAAGGATTAATCCCTAAATAACCAACCGAGGAGACCCAATAGATTCTGTAGAGACGCTAAATCCAAGTGAAAAGTTAATATTTTGTAGATATAGTACGCAAATGTCATGCAAGTCATTCTCAGATTAAAGATTATGCGAGAAAGTTCTTTTTTAGGGTTTCATATTTTAATTGAATTTTAGCGTTTTTAGTAGTATCTACCAAAAATATTGTAGTACAAATAATTTCACACCATCTTAATTTTCAAAAATTATCATTTCAACTATATTGAGGATTCTACGGTATAAATATATTTTCTATCCTTAACCCATTTTAAAAGAAAATATTTTAATCTTATTTTCTAAAATTAAGTTTGAGAACACTGAACGAATATTGAATGAGTCACGAGATGCGATACATAGTTTCTTTCATGACCATTACGAAAGAACACCAAGTTTTAAAATTCTAAAATAATTCACATACCTAATATATAAAAATGCATATTTGTTTGTCCGTATTTTATATACTGCCGTACCGTTCATCTCATTTAAATAACATAGCCAATTTATTGATTGATGCCACTTAATATTTTTTTAAGTCGACAGCAACGCGCCGAGTACCAGTTAATAATAAACAAACATGTAGTGGTCGTAATCGATAAGTCAAAGTTAGTCGCAGGCAGCATACCCCCGCCAATCAGATTGAGTCCGGACGCACACCACCTCACCCTCTTATACAGCTCACCAATAATACATATATACCAGTATCCTAACTTCACTCCATTCCCAGCCCTGATTCATCAAAGATGACCACGGCAATTTATTGACCTATAGACTACTTTTATACTACCGTTACCGGAAATAAGCCCCTTCTGGGGTTAGGTACCCCATCATCACAACTCATAGTCATGTGAGCAGTGATCGCCTGCAGAGGGATATGGAACGTTTTACGAACACGGCGCTGGCAGATATGCACCTGATTTATGGATTGGCAGAAGGAAATGCAAGTGTGGCTGAAAGGTTGTATCGGGAAAGATGCCTACAGACAGATGTACCGGATGTTCAGTGATTCGCATCACAATTTGTGTCAATATGAGTTGTTACGAGGTGATAGGTTTAGTATAGGCAGATCACGAGTGACTAACTTCCAGGTTGGAAGAAAATGTATTGGATATCGTTATAAGGAATCCGAGTGACAGCGTACGAGCCATCACTACTGCCGTTTGATACTTAGTTAGTTAAGGGTTTTTGGCTTAATTGTCAGATTTGGCCATGCTGCGCCAATAGTGTGGTACATACTACTTGCCAAACGGTATGGTTGTTGGAGGATGTCGGAATAGTATTCATCGTGTTTTGCAACCTGAGGGCTTACAACCATACTATCTGCAAAGCGTACAGTTACTGCTCCCCACAGATTATCCTATTCTTGATTAACCTATTTTGGGCTGTGGTATCTCGATCAATGCTGCCTAGATGCGAATTTCTCATCCAACGTTTTATGGTTATTCAACTACCACGCTAGACGTGATGTTGAACTGCCACAATGCTCACTTATGGGATGGTGAGGTTCAACATTGCATAACTTCACATGCTGCCAAACATCTCTTTTTTCAGTGAATGTTTGGTCTGGTATGATTGGACGAAACAATTTGCTGCCTCGGCATTAACATTTGCATCTCAACTTTTGGCAAAAGTTTATACCAGTATTACTTGACCCTGCGTCACAACATATCAGGCCCCATATGTGATTTCAACAAGATGGATAAACTCTCTATTATGTCAGATGTGTTTGTGAACTTTTGAATCAGGTGTTTGGGCCCAAGGGATGGGTCGTGGTGGACTCGTTCCAAGGCCACCACGCTCTCCCTATTTAAACAGCGTCAATTTATTTTCTTGGGGTGCATTGAAAAGTGCTGTGTGCACAATACTCGTAGATTCACAAATGGATCTGGTTGCAAGAATCGTCTGTGTTGCAGCGGAAATCCAACAAAATCCGGATGTATTTGAGAGTGTTCGCTAGTGTATGGCCTTGTGGTGTAATGCATGCATCTCTAACAATGGTGGTAACTTTTGTGACATCTTCACATATCACGTACCATAGCAGATGCAATATCTCTGTCAGTCAGTTTAATGACACTTGGTCATACCAAGCCGAATGAGAAATAGCTCTTTCGAATGAAGGTAGAAGTGTGCGCCTTTAATTGTTAACGAGCACCGTTCAGGTAAAAGGACGACTTTGCTCGAGTACACAACCATTTTTAGGGGGCGGTCGAATTCATCCATCCCTGCGCAACTTAGCATTTAGATAAAAATCATAGACCTGATTTAGTACCCCCAGAGGTATGGGAACTTGGAGTACTTTGCAGTCAACGTGCCCCCACTGCCATCAGCCAACACGGTGGTCTTTGGCCGAGACGAGAACAGAACTCGCTACCTTTCGGTTACAAGACGGACGCTCTACCAACCAGGCTAACGCAGCCCGATGTTATACTTTTAACCAACAAACATTTCAGATGATCTTAATCTTGTGTCTTCATTAATTGTACCTGTCAGACTACTTTCACATGGCGTTTCCGACCTCGGTTTGTTATGCAAGTCTGAAACCTTATGATGTACCCCTTAAAGTTTGCCGTAATATTTATGGGACATCCAGTATATCAAAATAATCTGTATGAAACTGTGGGTGTTCTTTGCCTCAAAGTTATAGAAATAAATTTTTAATATATATTTAAATGTTAAAATGACAGATAAAATTTTGCTTTTTTTGTATTCATCATTGATGAAAAAATTGATAAAAACATTACATATATTTTTCTCACTTGATTGAGGCAGACAACCTGAAGACTAATATGAGGCATCACTTCCGACTAGAATTGTACAAATTAGAATTTAAAACATCATATTTTCAAAAATATACAAATTGGCTCATTAAATATTGATTAATTAGTATTCGTGTAATATGTTTCTTTCTCAATGAAATGAGTGTATATATACATATATTAATGACCTACTGTGAAAAAAAATTATATTTTAAAAGTTAAAATTAAAAAAAATATATTTGTAGCTTGCACATACATCTTATAATAGAATTGTGTGTTTGCACAAATTAGAATTTAAAATAAATTAAAAAATATGCTAATTATCTTATTAAATATTAATTTATTTATTAATTCATAATTAGTGTAATATGATTTTTTTCTCATTGAAAAGAGTTTAAAGATATATTAATGACCAATTATGTAAAAAATTGGATTTTTAAAATTAAATTTAAAAAAAGAAATCTTCTTCTATATACATACTCCTTAAAAAAAGGATTAATTTATTAAGCTTCTAAAAAAGATAATAATATCTCTAAGATTGATTTTAATATGTTGTCTCTTGATCCTTATCCTTCAACTCAACTAAGAGCTCATTAATATTAAATTCATCCGCCATTCGTTAGTATTCAAATTCTTTTATTAAGTACCATTATCTTTACTTTAAGACAGGAATAAACAGAGTTAATATATGCACGAGACACTGGATATCTTTGTTAAAGAGATACATGCAGCGATATTAATTTTGATTTTGATGTTTTTTTCATAATTTTTCTAACGAAATATGTAAAAAGAAAGAAAAAAGGTTTTTCACAATTTTGCCAACATATGGGTATCGTTTTCTTCCGAAAGATTAAAATAGATATTTGAGTAAGATTTAATTCGCAAGAGAGAATTTTGTTCATGGACTTGGAAGATTCTTTGAGGGGGCGTAAAGGAAAAGAAATATTTCAAAACTTTAAACATTCCAATTAAGTTTCAAAAGAGTGCATAAATTATTTTGCCTTTCACAAATGAATAATGATATAGATAATTTTTTGTTTCATCTTTAAAGGAATTTTTTCTTTAGTAGTGAAGATTATTATATAATAGATGACTGGAATGACGATATTTTGCGTTTGCACAAGTGGTCAAAAAATAAAGCAAATAAATATTGAAAAGAGGAATGTGCAGCGTTGTGCCTGTATTGGGATTTATAGCACTTTTCAGGCCAGCTGACAGTTATTTGTTGGCTGTTTAAACCATGTAAGCGTATGTTTTTTCCCCCCTTTTTTTTCAGAAATGCCAGACAGAGTCAAGAGTACGACTTAACTACTTCATGCGTCATATTCGTTTGTATAACTGCTTTTTACGGGGGTGCATATTCACACACCTCATAGGTAAAATACAAACGAACAACAGCCATTCCCGAACCGGGGCGCCCAGATCACGGGGAAGACGCACTCTTCCTATGCCAGGACGCAGACGATATTAGCGATGTTGTTGCTGTTACTAATGGCACTTTACAAGCCCGCTGACCGATAGTCAGAGATTTAAGCCCAACTGAGCGTCCCCTGTTTTGTAGTAGAGCCAACTCGGGCCAAGAGTTTAATTTAGCTAATTTCCTTCTTCACATTCGCTTCCACAACCCCTTTTTACATGGGAGAAGGCACATTCCCACATCTGAAACATAGAATACGGAATAACAACGAACTCGGACTGGAACTCGGGAAGGTCAGATCATGGGGAAGACATGCTATCCCTAGGCCAGGAAGCCGACATTAGCTATGTTATTTCATGTAATAGAAAATTGATATTTTTCTGTTGGATGGTTATATATTTCGGAAGAAATATGATACAAAATGATTATCAGTATGCTTTCTAGCAAAACAGAAGCAGCAGTTGGTATTCAACACAGTTTAAAATAAACAGCCATAATTAATTAATTTAATCAAACGGCCAGCTTTAGAAATGAACGGCCCCAAAACCCCCCTTGAAATTGAAAGTACTTTTAAATAGTAATATTATGAACCAAATATTCAGTAAAGGATATAATCTTGTGACTAAGTGATTGATTAAAAAAGTAAACACATTTCCAACTAACTCTAAAAGTTATATATTTTAGCTAAGAGCATGAACACAAAAATTAGTTACAATTTAATATTAATTTCACAAAGCAACAACACGTCAAAACAGGAACTGAAAATTATAATATGCTACATTTTTGCATACATTCTACATTTTTGCCTGGAAGTTGACTGAAAGAGTTTTGGTTGATGCGGCTAGAAAGAATGCCTAATTTGTTAAAACCTTTTAGATATTCATCACTTATTTCTCATTATTACTCTTTAAGTAAAATTCCTGTATGCCACCAAATTTAACGTAGGTAAACACTTAATCTATATGAAGCGAAATTTCAAATGGAAAAGTACCAGAACAATTAGAAATCAAAAGTGGAAAGACAAAAATATAAAAATAAAAGCAGTAAAATACAAGGGATTTTTACTAATTCGAAACGCAATAAAAGCAGGATTTAAAAAAAAAAGTAAAAAAGAAATCTGAGGTCACAAATTTCGAGTTATCATTTGAGAACATTATTTTTAAATCGTCATTTGTCTTAATTAATTCAAGTCATTGATCAAGTAATCGTAACTCAAATCCCCCCTCTCTCTCTATCTTTTTCTATTTATTTTGTCATATCTATATAGATAAATGTTATTTCCAAATGATAAAGTATTTATTAATAAATATTATTTTATAAAGAATTTTTTTAATGAAAACATCATTTTTGTAAGCACAAACTGCTATTTTCCAATTCCTGAGATCCTAAAACAATTTCATTACGGATTAATCTTAGAACAGGAATCAAATTTTTCAACGTTTCCCACGTAGGAATGAATGAAATGTTATTTCCCCTCTGGGGAAATGAGAAAATACTTTAACCAAAACTGTTATCAAACGAGAGTTAACTTTTTTGAACATACTCTAAATATTAAATTATTCAATTTTCTCTGAAAAGAATAACATTCCATGAAAATAACAGCTATGGTGTCGTAGTTCTACTTACTAAAACCGCATCTGCTATCACAGAAGCATACATAATAATAATGCAATACTGGCAAAAGCAGTTAAAAATATATACTTAGTTTAGTTTAGTTATACCAGCGGGTGACCGAGCTCCGCTTGGAGAAAACAGGTATCGAAGCTAACTCGAAGATTTAAATTTTCAATTGTGATTTATCAAAACAATACATGCCATAAGAAAATTTGTGAAACCATTGGTGAAAAGATAACCGGTTAAAGTGCACCATTGTAAACTATTCTAAACAAAGTTAGAGTTTGGAAAGGGAACTATTCTATACAAAGATAAAGTAAAGGTAAAGATTGAAGTGTGTTGAAGTTCAATATTTTTGACAAATTTATTTAGATAAACCAAACATATATACATACATAAGAAACATATTATAAACCTGTAACAGCAAAAACATAAAACTTTATTAGTTCGCCGTATTGGCTATAGATAGCAGCACGTTACCGCTTGAAAATTTAAGTAGCCATTATGGCGAACTAATAAAGCTTGAAAATATCCCATCTGTAACTCCGAACTACTCGACCGTAGCGTTTCAAAACCGGCGCCAATCGATTCCTCGTTTCCAAAAACCCCAAACCCCCAAGTTTACCGGAGTTTATTAATTCTGGGGCGATTTTCGACTTGGCAACCATTCCTCGTATTGTAGTATTAGATTAACGTCCCGTTTTAAGCAACACGAGGGCTATTTTGGGAGGCACTTCGTAATTTTGAACCATGGTCAGATGACGAGGAAGACACCTGAAGTGGTACCCCCCTCTCCATTTCACACCACACCAACGTAAGGACATTTGGTCTGACAGATTGAACGTGCAAGAGACCCCCTCACACGACGGATCTTCGGTGGAATCGAGTCTCGAACCCTCCGGTTTCGAAGCCGAGACCTTACCACCAGGCCACTACGGCCCCTTTAAAAATATATGCAATTAAAAGATGCTGATGAATATTGCCATTTATACTTTGTTCGTTGTCAATGCAATTTCGAGCTTCAGTTTTTTTTTTTCCTTCAATTATTCAAAACCTCCAAAATAAGACAAGACCACGTTTTCATGTGATAATAAGAATAAAAAATAAGACCAAAAAACAAAGAAAATAAAATGAATAAATAAAGAAAATCTGAACTATATCAATATACCAGTTGGTACCTGGTGCGTTGCAGCACAGAAAGAATAATCTTGAAATATCGTTTGGAATTTCAATTAGTTATCTTGTTTTATTAAAAAATGATAGAATGAATTATATTTATTTTCTTGTAGGTAGTGAACACACTCATTAAAATTGAATGACATATAATGGAGAAGCAGAAAAAGTATTTGTTCTATTTTTATTATTCTATCCTACAAACAAATATTCATTTTTATGCCTTATATTTGTATAATTTTTTAAGAATTTTAAAGCGTCGTGCTCTTTAAAATGGTGATGAAAGAAACTATTGATTTTATCTCGTGATTCGTTCAACATTAGTTCAGATTTCTCAAATTTAATATTAGAAAATGGGATTAAAATATTTTCTTTTAAAATCGATTAAACAGAAAGTATGTTTAATACCATAACATCTTTAATATAGCTGAAAAGGAAATTTTTTGAAAACAAAGATGGTGCAAAATTATTTGTACTCTAATAATTTCGGAAGCTATAGCAAAAAACGAAAAAATAAATTATAAGCGTTTAGTTAAAATTTCAAACCTATTGAATTGGTACCCTAAAACTTTCTCGCAAACTCTCTAATAACGCTATTACCGCATAGAAAGACTGTCGTTGATTTACGTACATTAGCTCCGAAATATTAACATCTAGCTTGTATTAAGCGCCTTTACTGAATCTTTGCTTCTCCTTGGCGAGTTATTTGGCGGTCAATCCGTGGTTAATAGATGCAGTAAACAGATCCGAAAATATTTTTATACTTTAGATGAATGTATTATACCTAGAAGCTTTGCATAATTGCAAGTAATATGCTGTCGAAATTTTATGGGAATCAAAACAGCGATACAGCAGCGCATAAGAGAAATACTGATAAACGTTCATTTTTATTTATATATATTACTAGCCGCCTTTGGCGACCAGTTGGTTCGCCATAAGTAATGCGTTTTAAAATTTTCAATTAAGTCACATATTCATTAGCATTGAAAAAATTCCGGGTATTGATTGGCCTGAAATTAAATTTTTTTTCCGTGATGCTGCCAAAATATTAAAACTGTTTTTTTAAAGAAAGCGAAAGCGAAAAAAAAAATAATTGAATTAATCATACAGATATTGTAAACGATTATAGAAATATGCCATCAAGTCGGGATTTCAATGCATATCCTGTATAAATTCAATCAGGTTCACCATAAATAAAGAAGATTTGTTGAATAAAATGATATAGATATTGCAAAAGATGATAGAAACATTTGCATTGCATTTATTTTTTTCGAAAATATCACATTTTTTGTTTCTTTCATTTTATCCAGTCACGTGCTAAAAGTATCATTTCTTTAGATTTATTTTTCGATGATAGTTTTTTTTATTTGAACTTCCGGCATTCTTTTATTTTATCCCGTCACGTGATAAAAACATGGTTAAAATATTTCTTTAAAAATTCGTTAAAAATAGAAGCTTACGTTATAAATTAAAAAATGTGATACCGTTAGAAAGCTAATTTTTTATCTTTAAATGGATATAAAAATCATGTTTGTGCAATAATATTTTCGGAAGTTATAGTGGAAAAACGTCGAAATTTCGCTTAAATTTTAATTAATTCAAATTCTAATTAAAAATTCGAAAAAAGGGCTCCGAGGTGCACATTCCCAACCTCCAAAGTATACATGTACCAAATTTGGTAGCTGTAGGTCCAACGATCTGACCTGTAGAGCGCCAACACACACACACACACATTGAGCTTTATTATAAGTATAGATTAATAAAAATATAATTTTATATATGTAATAAATTTTTGACTATTTAATAATATAATATATGAATGTAGCATGATATTCATCACACCTGTTGAGAGGAAATCTAATTACGTCTCCAGAAAACAGATCTCAGCGGTTAAGAGCCCGAGCCCAGAGACAATAAAGGCATAACTCTGCGACTCCCCATTGTCCGACGGGCCGTAATTTCGGCGGCGGGGAGACATTTATGGGCGATTCGGCCGCTATTGGTTGCGGAGCGGACCGCACTGATTCCTCGTGTCGGCCGTTAATCACGAGAAATACCTTGCGCAATTCGCCTGACGCAGCTGGAACGTCTTTCTTCCAGGTAAAAAAAAATGAAATAAATAATCACAGTGCGGAAGTTTTGTTTCAATCTTTTGGCAGTAGATCTGTTCTGTATTAGAAGTTCATAGAAATGAAATAAGGTATCTGAATACGTTAGCAGAAAGTTTTGTGAAAAAGTAGATTTAAAAAAAAACTGTTCAAAACTATGGTTCTTTTAGCTATGGTTTTAAAGCGATGTTTTTTTTTTCAATTATAAAATAAAATACTATAATAAAAAAAAATAATTCAAATAAATACAGATTAATATATTTGAAATTTAAAAACATACAAAATACAAAAAATATATTACAATGTAATGCAAAAATAAATTACAATGTAATGCAAAAATATATAACATACAAAAATATATTTTACCAATAATACAAAAAATATATAACATACAAAAATATATTTTATAAATAATACCAAAAATATATAACAAACAAAAAAATATATTTTATATATAATACAAAAATATATTTTATATATAAAACAAAAATATATTTTATAAATAATACAGAAAATATATAAAATAAAAAAAAATTTATTTTATAAATAATAAAAAAAATGTATAACATACAAAAAAATATATTTCATAAATAAGACAAAAAATATATAACATACAAAAAATATATTTTATATATAATACAAAAAATAATATAAATACGAAAATAAAATTTTTGAATACATAATATTTTTGAGAAGTAAAAAAATGTGTAGTAAATTTTGATGAAATTGAACCAAAATGGTTAACATTCTACACAAAACTGTAATGCAGCAATTCTGTTTTTCTTTATACACAAGTTATAAAATATGAAAATGAACGAAATGAACCAAAATCTGGGGAAAAAGTTGAGATGCAAAGAAGTGATGGGTAAAATATACGTATGGATGCATTTTTTTCAATAAATTTACTACTAAAGTTTTCTAAAAACACTTATAAATGAAAAAAGTATTTCACCAACATTAAAAATTTTGGTCCCTTTCATTGCTCATATTATTTTAAACACACGCTGATATTTCTATGTGAAGAGTGATAAGTGAACGGTGGATAATTTTATGAGAATTATATTGACAAAATTGAAGTAAAAAACACATTTGTTTCAAATAATATTTTCAATAATACTTCAAATAATACTTCTTATAATACTTCAAATAATATTTTTGTATATATAGTATTTTGTATTATAATCGGGAATACATTTAAAAACCATAGCTTTAAGCAGTTTTTAAGAAATCCTATTTTTCAAAAATTGTCATCCGAATGTAGTCGAAAACTTTAAATACCGAAGAAACAATGCAATCTGACTTTGTCAAATAGGCATGATTCAGATTTGTTTTCTTTTTGTATGCAGGTGTACAGTGCAAGAATAAAGTCTTTTCTCTAAACTCCAGCTGGTTCAGCGAAGATCCATTTTCTCCTTTTGTTTCTGTAACAAGATTAGAAGTACGGGAAAAAGGGAGGAAAATAAAAATCCTGTTTTTAGGGTTTGGAGAAATAGTAATTAATGTAGAAGTAACGGTATAGAGTTATTGTGAAAGAAAACAAAAACCAGAGAATAAAAAATTCAGCGATTTCTCTGGTTTTCAAATGTAATTTTCTTCTATATTCTTGAACTTTCTTTCTTGATATATCCACTCTTAAGATTCCAAGGTCCGCGTTGTCCTGCTGGTGAGGACACGGCTTCGGAAGAGGAGGTTTCAGGTTCAAGACCCGATTCCACCGATGAGCCGTGGTGTAAGGGAGTCTCTTGTGCGTTAAACCTATTAGGCTAAACGTCCTACCTCTAGCGTGGTGTGGTTTGGAGAGGGGGTGCCGGTTCAGGTGTCGTCGTCGTCAACTACCCGTGGTTTAAAATGACGATGTCTATCCTAAAATAGCTCAAGTGTTGCTTTACAACGGGATGTTAAAATATCTAAAATAAAAAACTAAATTAAATATTTTTAATTTTAAAAAATTTAGAGTAATGCACATTATAAACGAATACGTTTTTAACATAGAATATGGCACTAATTACAGTGCCAAAGGAAATTGCTTTGGGAATTTATTTTCCTTTGCATAATTTCCATATTTTCTTTTGGCATAGATCACACCCCATATTTGTGGGATGTGTTGATAACGAGGAGGTCTTTTACACATAACGAGGGGGTCTTTTTTGTGAGGGGGTCTTTTACACGTTAAATCTGTCAGGCCAAATGTACTCCCTCTGGTGTGGTATGGAGAAGGGTGTGCCATCTCAGGTGTCGTTCTCGTCATCTGACCGTGGTTCAAAATGACGACGTCCGTCCGAAAACAGCCTTAGTATTGCTTTACGACGGAACGTTAAAATAACAAAACTAAACTAAAATTAAGATTCCAAAATATGAGATTATTTTACCATACAATACTTATAAAATATTATTGGATTTTTCCCTTAATACAAACTTATTTTTAATTTTCAAATTTCGCAAAACAAAACCTCCGAGGGTACTGAATTAGGTATGAGTCGGTCTCTGATTCGGATCTCAATTCTGACTTATTGATGGATGAATAAGTGTATGAATGAATTCGACGGCCCCCTAAAAAGGGTTGTGTCGTGTGCGTTCGAGCAGAGTCGTCCTTTCACCTGAACGGTGCTCGTGAACAACG
>JAPMOQ010033488.1:185035-225474 GCA_026543055.1 Argiope trifasciata
CGAATCTTTTGTATGGATAGAATTCATATCCGTAACAATGCTGCATAAATGTAGCAAAATATGAGGGTTTGAACGAGTTGAAGAGAAACGATGATTTACGACCTCAAAGCATCACTTTCATAACGCATTCCTTTTTTTAAAAAATTAGAAAACAATTTAAAATAAAAAAAAATAATATAATGTAATTTTTTAATCCATCCATATATTCTTGTAATTTTTCATATCCGTTATTTCCGGTCCATTTTATTTCCATAGTTTGAAATTCTAGTAACTGAAATAAAACTTTTTTGTTTAGCTAAGTAATGAGATTCGAAAAAAGATAAACGATTATGTACATCATTATTCGGTTTCATTTCTAAAATCTTTTCACTTTTGGTAGGATTCCAGAAATTGGTTAGGTTTAACTATCAGAAATATTAATTTTTCTTCCAATATTTGCAACATTTTGTTTCCTCCATAGAATTGTAACTAAGAAAAGCTATCTTCTACTATGTATGGAATTCCAAACACTCAATCACTTTCAATGAAAAGAAATTCGCAATTTATCTTTATTTTTTTCGGGAAGAATGAATACAGAGCAGTATTTATATATCAGTATATATATTTATATAGCAGTTTTTATTATTCTTATATATTCATATAGCAGTATTTATTATACTTTTACTTTTTATCTTCATTTCCCAGAAAAATAACCTTTATCCTTGGGTGGTGTTGGATCCAATGCCATTTGGTCCTATCAAGCCCGAATGAGCGGAGTTCTTTCGAATGAAGGCAGAGGTGTGCAGTTTCGTTGTCAACGAGCCCCGTTCAGGTGAAAGGATGACTTTTGATCAGGCACACACGACACGACGCTTTTTAGGGGGGGGGGTCGAACTCATTCATCCATCTGCAGGTCAGAATTGAGATCCCAATCAATGACGGCTCAGTACCCCCAGAGGTATTGGATCTTGGGTGACTTTGCAGTCACGACCTATTTAACTGCCACTTTAGCCGAGATGAGGACAGAATTCGCTACCTTTCGGTTACGAGACGGACGCTCTGCCTACTAGGCTACCCTAAAGATATATTTATCTTTGTGTGATTGTCTTAAGATGTGTTTTGAAACATCACAGCGAAATCAAAATGATTAAAGATCGAATATATTATTTGTATAAATAAAAATGAATGTTTGCCAGTATGTCTCTTATGTCTTCTTCAACCGTTCATTCGATTGCTATTAAACATTGTCAGCTTATTGCTTACACCTACGGGATGGTTATAGAAATTGTAAAATGATCTAAAATAAAATAAAAAAAAATTCTAATCTTAACTTCATCTATTTACCAAGGATTCATCTTCAAACAACTCGCCGAGGAGACAATAGATTGCGTATAAAGGCTAATATTTTATAGCTATAGTACGCAAATGCGATGCAAGTCATTCTCAGAGGTAACAATTTTATGACTTATTATTCGAAGAATTTTCGGTGAGACCAATCCTTGTGGTGTTAAATTTTAATTTAGTTTTAGCGCTTTTCGCAGTAACCACCAAAATTATTGCCGTACAAATAATTTTGCACCATCTTAATTTTCAAAACTATGGTTTCAACTTTATTGACGGTTTTATGGAATAAAACTTTTTCTTTGTTTAATAAATTTTAAAATTAAATATTTTAATCTTATTTTCTAAAATTAAACTTGAGAATTCTGAACGAATGTTAAGCGAGTCACGAGATACTGTAAATAGTTTCTTTCATCACCATTCTGAAAGAGCACCAACTTTACAATTTCTATAATAATACACAAATCTAATATATAAAAATGAATATTTGTTTGTTCGTATTCTAAGTACTGTCGCACCGTTCATCCTATTTCGATAAAACGTTGCCAAAATATTGATTGATTTCCCTTAATAATATTTTTTCTCTGTCTGCAACGCGCCGGGTACCAGTTAGTTTCTTATTAAAGGAATCAAATTTGGAAATGAAATACTATTTAGAAAATATTGTAGATAAAAATACATTTTAGACAAAGAGACGATCAATTAAGTTGCCAATAACTTAATAACAATTTTAAATACCATATTATAGTTAAATCACATTAATAAAACAGCATATGAAAATGGCAGTGGAATATAATTTTATTTCACGCATTCTAGTATAAAATATTAAATAAAATTCAGCAATTTTAATCAAAATTAATGATATTTTAAAGTTTTTACAAGCTTCGAAAAGGCACGACAAAAAACAATTATCCCAAGATCATTCCGGGTCGCGGTGGCTTGGTGGTAAAGTCTTGGCTTCAGAACCGGAAGATTTCAGGTTCTGAAGAAGAACAGCTCCGTAAGGGGATATCTTGAACGTTAAATACCTCCGTCCAAACATCCTCCTTCTGGTGTGGTGTTATGTGGAGAGGGGATGGCTGCTCAGGTGAAATCCTCGTCATCTGATCGTGGTTCAAAATGACGAGGTCCCTCCCGAAATAACCTTAGTGTTGCTTCAAAATGGATCGTTAACACTAAACGAAGCTAAAACTCAAAAAAGAATTTTCGTTGTTTTTCCTTTTTATATTTTATTTTATACTTATTTGGCAATGCATTTTCTTTCAAAGAAGATGAGTTTTGAATTCTATGTTATAATCCCAAATATATTACAAAACCAGTTTTAATAATTATTATAACTAAACTAAACTCAAGGTGTAGCTCAGGAAAATCCATTATCTTTCTGTGCTTTGTAGTTTGATTGACAAATAAGAAAGGAGAAAAAAAACCCCATGAAACAGAGACAAAGAATTTGAAGGAAATGGGATTGGCATAAGAATAGCGTAAACAAGTTCATCCCAAGAATAATCAGAAACAAAGAAGTAGAATAAAAAGAGGGAAATTGGTGTATTTTTAGAAAGCAATTTTCTTCTGCGTGTGCATCCGATGGCTGAAAGTCATTTAGATTTCAAATTGCGAGCTTTACTTCGCCTTCCATTAACTAGAAATCGTTAAAGGCATTCCAAATTTAGGGAAATTCAGATAATGTTATATTTAACCTGTTTAGAGTAAGTATTGATTGAATTTGATTTTTTAAAAAAAAGATTCTTTTTGCACAAATTTTCTCACATTCTCGCATAATCAAGTACCATTTTCTAACAATAGAATAAATTCAATTTCTACTATAAATTAGCACGCTTCCTATATATATATATATATATTGATTGATTGGCTTGAATACGGATTTTCGGATGCGATAATTAAAATAACAGTATTGAATTTTTGTCTGATTTTATTTCCTATTGATACATCAATTTTTATTTTTTATTTTTAAAAATAAATCAGCGCCTCAGAATTTTATCCAATATTTCAACGCTTTTTATGAATTTAGTGTAAAAAGGAAGCATTTAAAATCCACTCCAAATTTTCAATTAATACATAGAAGTCATAACCGACCTCCTGGCATAGGGATAACATGTGTTTACCTTGACCTGGGTGTACTGGGCTTGAGCATATTTGTGAGGTGTGTGAATGTGCACCATCCCTGTTAAAAGGGGCTCTGCAACAGAATAAGAAGTGTGAAGTAGCTAAGCTGTCCTCTTGGCCCAAGGTTGCGCTACTAAAAAAGCAAGGGAGGCACATTTTGGCTTAAATCTCTGGCAGATAACTGTCGGTGGACTTGTAAAATGTCATAAATGTCAACATAAAAGTCAGATATATTTGAAATATATTTCAGAATTTTAAAACATCATTTCCTTTACCCTGAAATAATGAAAGGTTCAACATGTGGTCTTCAAAGATTTGAGATTTTCTAGATGAATTTTTGAAGAAATAAATGCTCGACAAAGTATATGTTTTTGAATTTTTATGTAAAGAAGAAAAAAAAAAACCTGTATGAAAACAAAATTACTAATTAATTGACGAAATTTTTTTTAACTACCTATTACCAGCGATACTGTTCGTGTGGAAATTTTGATGTATATGTACGAAAAAATATTAAATAATGATAAATAAAATAAGCCTAACCTAAAACCGATACATTTAAAACCATTAATATATACGAAAAATACATGACATAAATTTAATAACGCAAACACAAAGCTAACGTAAAAACAATTTATTTTCATTGTATATCTATACTTATAATAAAGCTCAATGTGTGTGTGTGTGTGTGTTGGCGCTCTACAGGCCAGACCATTGGACTTACAGCTTCCAAATTTGGTACATGTATACCTTGGAGGTTGGTAATGTGCACCTCGGAGCCCTTTTTTCGAATTTTTTATTTGAATTTGAATTAATTAAAATGTAAGCGAAATTTCGACGTTTTTCCGCTATAACTTCCGAAAATATTATTGCACAAACATGATTTTTATATCTATTTAAGGATAAAACAATTAGCTTTCTAATGGTGTCAGTGTTTTAATGTATAACTAAAGCTTCTATTTTTAACGAATTTTTAAAGAAATAATTTAACCATGTTTTTTAGCACGTGACTGGATAAAATAAAATAAAAAATGACTGAAGTTTCTAATAATAAAAAAACTATCATCGCAAATCAAATCTAAAGCTATACAACTTTCAGCCAGTGACTGGATAAAATAATAAAAATAATAAATGTGATATTTTCTAAAAAAATAAATGCAAAGCAAAGGTTTTTATAATCGTTTGCAATATCTGTATCATTAGTTCCATAAATTATCTTTATTTTCGGTAAACCTGATTGAATTTAGACAGGATAGGCATTGAAATCTCGACTTAATGGCATATTTCTATAATCGTTTGCAATATCTGTATCATTAATTCAATAATTTTTCCCTTTTTTTGCCTTCTTTAAAAAACGTATTAAAATTTTGCAATATCACCGAAAAAAACATTTTTAATATTTTGGAAGCATAATCGATAAATTATTAAAGTTACCAACTCTTTAACTACTAATAACTGAATCTTTTAACTTTAACTATTTCTTAAATTTTGGCTAATGAATATGTGACTTAATTGAAAACTTTAGAACGCATTACTCATGGCAAACCAGCTGGTCGCCAAAGGCGTCTAGTCCAAAATAAAACAAAACAGCTCCTCAAGTCCGGTCCAATACATTTTATTTATTGACAACGACAAGTCACATAAAGTACGTAACTGACGATGCCGTTACATGAAGTATTTAACAGATTTTTTTAAATAGCAGTAAGATTAGCTAACCAGCTAGTGGCCAAAGGTAGCCACCAGCTGGTCAAAGGTGTTCCTAATAAAGCAAAAACAAAAAGAAATTAAAATTAAATTACAAAGAATTAAAAGAAATTAATTTAATTACAAATTTCATTTTAAAAGATGCATAGTTCGGAATTATCAATTACCATTTTCAGATGATTTCAAATTTTTGAAATAACATACTCACATAGCTGTCAGTTACTGCATAAAGGAATATAATTCACACCGTAAATATAAAAACCTAAGAAAATGAAGCTTTCCCAAAAAGGTGTCTAATTTGAGATGAAGAATTTTTCGGCATCAAAGAAAACTCGGCTTGAATTTTAATGTCAAGTGAAGTAGATTAACTAAATTGAATTAATTTAGTCATCTGAATTTCATTAATTAAATGTAAATTAATTTAATCACATGGGTTAGAGTCATTAAATTGAATATGTTTCATCACTGAAATTAAATTGGATTAATTTAAGCTACTAAATTAACTTAAATAAGCTTAAATGAACAAATTGCATGCATGATTAGCAACAAAAGATTTTAAGGTATTCTAAATATTCGGAACACGTTTTTGAAAAAACAAGATGTTGACGTACTTTAACTATATTTCTGGATTTAAGACTATTGAAAATTAGCTATAGAGTGTCAATATTTTAAATAAACATCGATAATTTTTAAAAAATGGTGTTTTTAATAGGAAAAATTTAAAAAATTCAAATTAGTACACCATTAAATATTTCTCCCTTCCTTACAAAACTTATAACACCAAAATAAACTACATACTTTCCTCTAGAGAATGAACTACAAGAGTATAATTATAACAATAAATAAAAATTTTAGATCCAGAGGAATACACATCGTAATATTTGTAGTCCATTTATGACGTTATTATTCAAACAAAAGGATGTAAATTAAAAAAAAATCTCTTTCTAATTATTTTTAATTCATTCGTAAGAAGTTTTGATCAATCAACAACATTCAAGTATTCAGTTTCAGTTTCCATTTCATAGTAATATAATAATTATATTTTGAGTTATTTGATTTGAACTTAGAGAAAAATAAATAAAAATAAATTTTGATAAAAATGCATTTTAAGTATACAATAAAATGTTTTTAAGTTTATTCATACCCAAAATTCATCACATTTACAGGTCATACTTTTTTTCCTCTTCAGCTTTTGATAATCACTTTGTTAATTATATTTTTCAGGCAATTTTTGCATTTGATAATGAATGCCGCCCAGAATCATTTACGAAGTCTTTATCAAACTTAACAAATTTTCTAACTGCATTTACACTAGAATACATTCCAATAACCTTAAAAACATTCAGCATTCACATAAACTTGAATTAAAATATATTACGGACATAAATGCCCCTAATCTAAGAATTCGGATCTCAACAAAAACATCTTTATCACTAATTTCCGCAAAATACCTTAAAAACTTTCATTGGCATTTTGCGTTTTTTTATGAAAAAAAAAAAAAAAAAATCCGTATTTAAAAGCTAAATTTGTTTTTAGACAAATTTTTAACATTTTTGGTGGACTTTTAAATCGATACTTTTGATTATTTAAATGTGCACATTCTGTTTACCTATCGTTACGAAAATATTGATATCTAGACTTGTAATTAACATAGATACGTGGGACCTTAATTAGTTCATAAGATTCGTTTTAAAATAATATTTAATTCAGCAATTTATTTTAAAATTAAATACTATGAATGAATTTCCCTGCTTTAATTGAAGCTATTTGAAATAGGAAATCGATGAAATCCTTCAAAGTACTTGATTAACTTTAAAATGAATATTAAAATGGAATCTGTAACGTTAAAATCACATACAAAGCTTTATTATTTGGGTTCCGATTGTTATGAAAGGGACTGATAAAGCAGTATTGACATGACGTAATTCAAAATTAATATCGGTCTCAAGGTTCCCTATATTATGTTACAAATAATTCCAATTGAAAGTTTGTTAATCACAAATTGTCCGAAACAGAATTAATTAGCGTGATTTTGCATATAGCTTTTCATTTATAATGTATTAAACACAACTGGTATTTTCAAATGGTTTATACCTTTGATTATCCATCAAAAATGCTTTGAATTTAAATATAAGATTAATTAATTTTTTAAGTCTGTTGATTTTTATGTTTTAAAGCATTAATTTAAATAAAAGAGAAGTTTCTATTTATTTAAAAAAATTGTAGAGATGAATAATAAAGTTTGCAGAAGTCAAGTTTATTTCAAAAACTTTCATAAAGATTGTCAATTTTTTGTCCCATTTTTATGGATTGGTTTAATTCCTTGTCTAAGAATATATGTATTTATAAATTAAGAATTTCGTATTCAATAATTTTCTGAAAATATCTGAAAAATCATACACCCACTGAATTAATTCTCACACAAGTTATTTTTAGGATGGGACTATTTTTTAAGTTATTTTTTAAATGCATTTTGGGTAGATTACATATATTATTCATAAATAATTTATTCGAAACTTGCTAATAATTAGCTGCAACATTTTGTTTGTTTTTATAATCTATATTTTTCATATAGTTTTTTTATTTTAAAAATTTTAAAAATAAAATGTCATAATATTGATTGATTCATTACAATTTCATTAGTTTGTCTTCAAATAATGCCTACATGAGTAGCAAATGCGTACTTTTGTACATGCATATGTACATGAAGAATATATGAATTGTTATCTATATTAAGAATAAATACATATCTACATGAAGCGTATAGACATTGTTAGATATATGAAGAGTATGTGCATTGTTATCTACATAAAGAGTATATGTATTCTTAACTACATGAAAAGTATATGCGTTGTTATCTATATGAAGAATATATGCATATCTACATGAAGACTATATACGTTGTTATCTATATGAAGAATAAATTTCATATCTACCTCAAGCGGATATGCATTGTTATCTACATGAAGAATATTTCATATCTACATGAAAAGTATATGTGTTGTTACCTATATGAGGAGTGTAAGCATGAAGAATATATGAATGAATAATATATGACATGAAGAATATATATGCATTCTTACCTTCATGAAGAGTGAAGTATTATGTATTGTTATTATTATGTATTATTATCTGCATGAAGAATATATGCGTTGTTATCCATATGAGGAATATATGCATATCTACCAGATTAGACCGATATAAAATGAGTGTTTTTTAAGGAGATAATTTTTGGATTGCAGACTTCTGAATTCGGCTAAACCTGGAGTAGCCGTGTTAACTAACAGCTTGTTAATTTCTGCTAGTGTTATTTCCCCGAATTAATGGATAACCTATTTCACGATTCACCTTCAGCCTCCGACTGCTGTGTTAATATCATTCACTTCCAAATGGTGTAAATATCACATATTTGAACCTAGATTAGAACAAGTTCTTTCGTAAATGTACGGCTGCAAATGAACGAATTGTCTGAAATTCTGCTCTCTTATTAGATTGGGCAAGATCAAGACATTATAGTAGACATTACAGCACAGGTCATATCAGAGTTACAACGCCGAATGTGGACCGGTATTTGACAGTTACTGCCAAAAGAAACAAAGCACAGCATCAAACCTATCACGTTAGCTCCCTACAGCCACTGGTACAACAGTTTCATGGCAGACAGTGTACAGACATTTAAAGCAGATTGGTCTTATGTTCGTTGGCCTCTCAAATGTGTTACAATGACTGCAATTCACTATGGCCTGCTGTTAGTCTGGATTAATAAGCATGAATTGTGGACAGTACAACAGTGGACTTTAGTGTGGATTTCTGATGAGTCTAGGTTGTTTGTAGTCTAATTTCATATGGAGAGCACCAGGTTACCACCAAGAAAACATCATTGAACCCCACCGTTCCGGTGGTGCAGGATCACTCGTTTGGAGAGGAAATATTCTGGGTTCCAGAACTGACATGCATGTGGAAATTGGAATCATGACAGACCAAATCTATCGGGACGTCATTATGAAACAGCATGTGCACTTGTTTCGGGCCGCCATGAGCTTAGAATTCGTGTTTATGGATCAAAACCCCCATCATCACCTTGCAAACATCGTAAATGATTGCCTTATCGGAAAATGTCACCAGACTGGAATGGCCAGCCTTCTCACCGGACTTGAATCCGGTAGAGCATGTGTGGGACGCGCTTGGCTACGAGTTACAGCCCGTCAATCACTTTCTACATGTCTACCATAACTTCGAAAAGCAATGCTTGGTGTGTGGTCTAATATTTTCAAGATCAGATCGTTAATTTGATACGCAGCATGCCTGGGTGCTGTACGGACTGAATTGAATAATCTCGGACATAAACTATTTATTAATCATCATACCAAACATGTAATATTGGTTTTTGTGAAGAGGCTTATCTGTAATTTGCTCCAGAGAGCACAAAAATTTTAACTTTTATTAATAATATCAAACATATAGCGTCTCTTTTGCGTTTTGTTTAATTAATATATTTTAAAAGTAAGCTACATTTGTCAAACATATGTCTCTTTTCCTGAACTTGTATTATCTTTAATTGTTACCAATGACACTTTATAAGCCCATCGACCTATAGTCAGGGATTTAAACCTAATTAGCGTCAATTCTTTATCAGTATCCAAGAATAGGTGTTAGCTACTTCATGCTTCACATTCCCTAGCACTACCCCTTTTTACAGGGGGTGGGCATTCACACATCTCACAGATAGAACACAGACTAACAATGAAGACCGCATCGGGACTCGTACCTCGGAGGCCAAGATCACGGGGAAAATAGGCCACCCCTATGCCAGTTATATAAACATAAAGCATTTACATGCTTTATTTTTATATGACTGTTAATAATGCCATTTGGCGCAATTTCAGACAAAAGGAGCCAAAAGTTGCGTCTCTCTTAATGTCATTCTAATTACCTCACTTGCTGAAACAGAAAATGTAACGAGCCTCCCTCCAATTAGCGTTCCTCTTACATTCCGCTCCTTTAATGAGATGCGTCCCCTAATAAGACCACCTGTTTTTTATGCAAGGCCATTCTACCTGCGTGGCAATGAGTAGAAGCTCTTAAAAGATCTTTGAAGATTTCTTTCACTGTTGCAAAGGATATTCAGATCTGTTGTGTTGGGAGAGGGCGAATGGTGCAATTTGTGGAGATTGAATACAAATCGGGTAGTGAAATAATAAGAAATAAAAACCTCGAAATGAAATTCACGGTATTGATTGGTTTAGTTTAGTTCAGATTTGTTTAGTTTAGGCATAATAACGTTATATTATTAGTTATATATTAATTATATTAAGTTATATTGCCGGCGCCCTGGCATAGGGGTAGCTTGTCTTCCCCTTGATCCCGGGTTCGAGTGCCGGTTCGGTTATGGTTGTTATTCTGTGTTCTATCTGGGAGCTGTATGAATGTGCCCCCTATAAAAAAGGGGGTTGTGCAAGCGGATGCAGATACGGGTGTCACCTTCATATGTGCTAGAAGTCAGACTTCTTCCCTCTCGGTGCTCAGGGGTCTATACCCTCTGAAGCTATTGCACCCCCTTTCCATGAGGATGCGACATAATCATCATTAAGTTATATTATATTATTCAGTTATATTATTATTATTATTTGATTAAGACACTATTGCTACTGTTGGACATAGGTAAAAATTCAAAAAAAAA
Source organism: Argiope trifasciata (assembly GCA_026543055.1). Taxonomy (NCBI): domain Eukaryota; kingdom Metazoa; phylum Arthropoda; class Arachnida; order Araneae; family Araneidae; genus Argiope; species Argiope trifasciata. Next base: position 195,861 of record JAPMOQ010033488.1, read on the forward strand.
AAAAAATACGGCTCACTGGGGTTTGGTGATAAGGTCTCATTTTCCGAACCGGAAGGTTGCAGATTCGAGGCTTAATTCCACCGAAGAACCGGCTTGTAATCGGGTCTGGTTCCCGTTAAATCCGTCGGGGTCAAACGTACTCCCGTGGGTATGGTGTGGATGTTTGTGAAGTAGAATGCCAGCTCAAGTGTCGTCCTCGTCAACTAACTAACTAACTAAACTAAAGTAACTAACTAATAACTAAACTAAAGTAACTAACTAATAACTAAACTAAAGTAACTAAAAAAAGTTTTCATTGTTTTACCTTTTTTATATTTTATTTTATGCTTATTTGGCGAGACGTTTTCTTTCAAAGTAGACGAGTTTTGAATTACATGTTACAATACAAAGAATTAAAAAATGAAATGAATATAAATGATATTATAAAAGCTTATTCATTTAAATAATGCCATGAATAAACTTGCTCATTTTCATTCCATTTTTATGTTATCAAGAATTAAGAGTATAGGCTAAACAATCAAAATATATAATATAATAAATTATAACGTTTTTTATGAATAAGCTAATAGATTAGTTTAGTTATATTAACGTCCTTTTTTAAAGCAACACTAGGGTTATTTCAGGATGGTTCTCGGCATTTTGAACCTTGGTCAGATGAAGAGGACGACACCTGAGCTGGCAACCCACCCACTTTACACAGCATACGATAGAGAGAACGTTTGACTTGATAGATTTAAATTGCAATAGACCCGCTCACACGAAGATTCATCGGTGTAATCAGGTCTCTAGCTTAAAAACCGCAGGTTCTAAACCACCAGACCACCACAGTCTTGCTAAATGTGATATTGAGAATTAAATGAAATGCAATGTAATACCTATTCAGTACAGAATGTTCTTACTCCACTACGTATCACGGTAGAATACTAATATTTTTCAATATGAACGTTTCTACTAGCTTCCAAAGCTTATATTCCCCGTTTTTCTGTAAATGTCTCATGGAATAATGAGCAAGAATGATTTAGGGTAATATACAAATGAAAGTTAATACATGCAATATCATCCACTGCTTTGACAAGTTAATTCCTAACAACCTGGTTCCTAATAACTAATCCATCTAAACCATTAACATATACATAATACAAACTAATTAATCAATACGATTACTTGAACGCAATATACTAATTTCTTCACCCCATAACAATAAGCTATCGTCTCAATTCAACCGACTCCAAGGATTGATTGCATCCCCGTTATCAAACCACAATTAACAACACATATTTCCCAATTTCCTAAAACGCAATTCGCTCACTAAACTGAATGCGAAGTCATTAGTTCTACAAATCTTCATTAAACACAAGTGAAATCGTTATCAACACATCTCACAAATATGGGGCGTGGCCTTTGTTGAAAGAAAATATGAAAAATATGCAAATGAATAGGAATTCAGACTGCACTATTCCTTTGGCACTGAAATTAGTACTATATTCTATGTTAAAAATGTGTTCGTTAACATATATATATGAGCGTCTCTCGTGATAACTTTCGTATATTTCCTATAAATTTGGATTCGCATATTTCTTATTTGTTTTAACCAGCGGGTGACCGAGCTCCGCTCGGAGAAAACAGGTATCGAAGCTAACTCGAAGATTTAAATTTTCAATTGTGATTTATCAAAACAATACATGCCATAAGAAAATTTGTAAAACCATTGGTGAAAAGATAACCGGTTAAAGTGCACCATTGTAAATTATTCTAAACAAAGTTAGAGTTTGGAAAGGGAACTATTCTATAAAAAGGTAAAGTAAAGTTAAAGATTGAAGTGTGTTGAAGTTCAATATTTTTGACAAATTTATTTAGAAAGACCAAAAATATATACATACATAAGAAACATATTATAAACCTATAACAGCATAAACATAAAACTTTATTAGTTCGCCATATTGGCTATAGATGGCAGAACGTTACCGCTTGAAAATTTAAGTAGCCATTATGGCGAACTAATAAAGTTTGAAAATATCCTATCTGTAACTCCGAACTGCTCGACCGTAGCGCTTCAAAACCGGCACCAATCGATTCCTCGTGTCCAAAAACCCCAGATCCCCAAGTTAATTAATTCTGGAGCGATTTTCGACTTGGCAACCATTCCTCGTATTATAGTATTAGATTATTTTATTTTTATATCATGTTGTATATATAATGTTTGCATTATAATATATATTATATATAGTATTTTAATAATGATTGAAGGTCAAAACTGCTGAGAAAAGCTGAAGTTTATTTCCTCCATGATTCTCCATTTTATTTCGAATCTTCTAAGAACAATAGATATAAGAATAATTCTTTATAGAATAATATGTAATTATATTCATTTATAATTCAAAACATTTGAATATATATTTTTTTCTTTTTAGAGCTACAAAAGATCTGCCTATCTCTACTTGTAGTAAAAATAAGTGTGCATGTGTGTACGTATACATGTTTTACAGATCATATTTTATTCTCTTTTATTGTCCTATTTTAAAACCATTAGCCTTTGAAATTTAGATTGAAGAGATAGCTCTTCAAATATAATGAGAAATTAATGATCGAAAATTTATACCACATATGATGAATACTTGTTTGCAAGATGAAGCTTCACTAGCGTGAAATTTACTACTTCTTTCATTGTAGTTAATCATCGCTATATATACGTAGCGTACATACGCTAACTTTCTTGGTTCAGAAATCCAGCTTATTACTCATTTGCGAACGGTATCAGACAAATATGAAGAAAACCTGATACGAATTTGAGATTACTTCATTCTTGAAATATTTTTACACGTTTCTGATTCAAACACTTCGCTTCAGATCATTGATAAAGATGCAAAATATTATCAGACCTGCTGTTGTTGCTTCGCATGGCACATGGCATTGGTCATGGCCTCTGTGATTCAGACAACGATTTGAAGGAACAGGTTGCATCTTTTGATTTTTTCAGTGACGCCTTCTAGGGCCAAGAGTAAGACTTTACCACTCACGTGTCACAAGCTTTTTACGGGATGGACTTACATTCAAGCATTTTCGTTCTCTCAACCGCCGATCGTCATTTAGACCTGAATCAGAGAACGATCACCTCTGAACCAGTACCTCCTGTGGTATTACTCTCGACATGGATGACTTTATGACCACGTTCGATTTATACGTGCGATTGCCACCACGACACACGGGAAATCTTCAGATGGCCGATTTGAACTCGTAACCTCATGGACACGAGTCCAACGCCCTAATGACCAAGTTAACCACTCCTTTTATCAAACCTGTTATGGGGTTAGTTTTCCATATCGCCAAAGAGGATATTAAGTGAGAGGATAGAAAATATAAATGAGATCAAGAGATAGGTTTAAATCAAAAGAATATTCTTAAGAACTAGTATAAACCTGATCACTGGTAAATAAGTAATCATGGCACGGTACTGGTAAATAAGTAATGTCAGAAAGCACGACAAAATTGTTCCAATTGCCCCCCAAATTCTTTAAAATTCTGTAATCTTAAGTGTATACCAGGAATGCTAAAAATTGGATTTTAAAATTACAGTAAAAAGTATTCACGATTTTAATTGGCCATAAATCATTACAGAATGTTTCAATTTTGGGGCTCGTATATTCATCTTAAGTCTTGCCGCCATCATTTATGACTTGATTATGAAAAATGATATCCATATCGCTCAAAACAATTATCTTTTTAAAAAACACACTTTGTATTATCTTAAGAATACAAAAATTATCTCTTTAATTATAATAATTTCATTTTTGTAAAATTTATCATTTAACGTTGATAATACAATTAATTTATTTTGATACTCAATATGAATGGTTTTTAAAATGCTCTTATTGAATTCATGCTCTCCATGAAAACAATCAAGCACGAGATTTTGCCAATCATCAAATCAGCAATGGGATTTTCACTTCCCTCTTTATTTTGTAATCTATAAACTTTGTAATTTTAAGTAAAATACATTAAGTAAGTTCATGCATATTTAGTGTTATCAAATGACATGTGTAAACAATTTTTTAGAAAGAGCATGCCATATTGATAATTAATACACTATAACTCACTACTCATCTAGAGTAGTGAGTTTTAGTGTATTAATTACGTTAAAACTAGCCATATTTGGCGACCAGTTTGCTCATTTAGAGCAAACTGGTTGCCAAATATGGCTAGTGCAAATAAAAGCTTTAATTATGCATGATGAATAATGATCACACATTGGAAATTCTGTACCAGATTTAATGTTATCCAGCTAATATTTATAAGAAATTTCTTGATATAACTTTCGCTGGCCATCATTACAAAGCTACCATTGACTGTTAAGGTGGTTATCCAAAACACAGTATGGTGCAGTAAAAAAACTACTTTCCAATCTTCTCATTACACAATGAGATGCTGAGGTCTAATTTCCAGATTTAATGTTATTCAGCTTGCATTTATAAGAAAATCTTTGATATCCTGTCGGCTGGCCATCATTACAAAACTACCATTGCCTGTTAAAGTGGTAATTCAAAACACAGTATGGTAGAGTAAAAATCTACTTTCCATTCTTCTAAATACAAAATTAGACGCTCAGATCAATGTATGCAGCCCAAGAGTCCTCATTGATCCAACTGATGATGTCAATGATTCCGAAGATGTACACTGGTCATTATGTCCTGAGAGTTGAATCCCAGTGTGCTCTCCAGTGCAAACAGTAACAGAATACACAAAGCTGCACGGGACTCATTTCGTTACTGCAGCACTCAGTGTTAATTTCCACATTACTGGCAGAGAAGAAGAGGAAGCCCTGAGACGGATTAAAATGCGCTCGATGAACTAACTGACTCCGCAAACATTCCACGATTTTCAGCTATTTGCTTCCCAGACACTCGAAAGCTCTCTCTTTCCGAAGCTTATTCTTGGCAGATAGTGGAGCTTTGGAATGACGAAAATTTGGATGTGACATTATAAGTTGATTTACGGATGTAATCGTTCAACGATTTTAATTATTTTCGTTATAGATGATCGTAAAAAGACTTTTAGGAGAAATGAATATAAATTTATTATATAAAACTAGATACAAGTATGCGGAAGTTCATTGAGTTTGTTGTGCGAAAATTATCTGTATTAATGACAAAATTAATCATTATTTGCGCTGCTATAATACTTATAAATGTTATAACTCTATGTGTAATAAAATATATATTTGCACTTCTGAATAATTATTATACAGTGTGTTATCTAACTATGGATAAATATCGAATGACTGTTAATATTTCTTCTGTCAATAATCTAAATAAAATATTTTTCTGATTATATGGTATTTTTTTATGTTATATTAGGACAAGTACTTTAGCCTTTTGACCTTAGAGTAACTGTAGTGGAACTGGTGAGAGTTAAAAGTCATCTAAGCTTGGATCTGGGAAAATGGAAATTTTAAATAAAAGACGATTCATGAAGAGGTAATCAAAGGAAGCATATAATGAACTATTTACAGATATGAGGAAGATACAGAGACGATCATTACAAGACCCGAAACCACCGACAAACTCAATGATACGCATTTACATCATGGCTTAATTCTTGCATTTGCATATCGTTTGAAATAAATGCCAGTTACGATGCCGATTAATAACTATTTGTACAATGCCAAATGAAATGATTTGCTTTAACTAAATACGAAAAATAGCAGGTTTAAAATGCATTCGTCATTTTAGAGTAAGCGAGAGAAAAGAATTAGGAATTTAGAACTTTAATGATGAAATTTCCTAACAGTTTACCTCTTAAATTCGAACCGATGAGTTAGCATGAACAAAACTGAAGAGTTACTGCAATTTCTAAAGATAAAACAGAACTCTTGCATGAAGCGTTTTGCAGATTTGTTAGAAATATTTCTGACGGAGCATTTTGAATGAAATGTTTTCCTGAAACTTTTTTATCGACAGTTCCACTTGAAACCTTCCAAAGGCTATTATTATATAAGCTTACAGAAATATTTGCAGATATGTGATGAATCAAAATGCATTTGAATTATTCCGGCGTCCTTGGATAGAGGTAGAGGCTCGATCATGGCTATTCTTCCTCGGTCCTATCTATGTGTTTTTGTTTATCATGACGCTTGTCATTGGACAAGCCTGTTGTGACGTAGACAGCGATTTGAGTCAATAGGGCGCGTCACTCGATTTTTTCAGGGACATCATCTAGCGCCAAGAGCACGACTTAGCTACTGACGCGTCACAACCCTTTTTACAGGGCGGATTTTTATTCATACATTTTCATTTACTCAACCACAGATCGTTATTTAGACCTGAATCATAGTGCGATCAGTTCTGAACCATACCATACAATACAATATTTTACAATATTTCTGTGTAACTAAAGCCAATGTAATGGAACTCTAATCTACATATGTAATCCATAAAATGACTACAATATCTTCAAAAATCATACGCAAATTGTAAGAAGCCATCGGATGACACCGGTAGTATGTCACGAGAGTGTAAGAGAGTGACGTATAAGTAATACAGGCAAAAAAGTAAAATGGTTCGCTTGTTCTTTATAAGCGCCTCACTTCAATAGCCGCACAGTTATGACACAAATGAAGCATTTGGAGGATTTTTTACTTAGTAGAATTATCGGCCGTACACAAATGGATGTATCCGAGGAGCTTGAAATCTCCCAGTGTCATGTCCAGGTTTTGGCAACAATTCCATGATGAACCTAATGTGAGTAGACGTTACAGCACAGGTAGAAACCTTGTTGCAACCCTGAATGGGGACCAGTATTTAGCAGTTACTGCCAAAAGAAACGGACAAAGCAGAGCATCAGATCTGTCTCGTCAGCTCTCTAGATCCACTGGTACGATAGTTTCAAGGCAGTCCGTGTAGAAACGCTTAGGGCAGATCGTTCTGTATGCTAGTAATCCTGTCAGATGTGTTGCATTAACAGCAACTAACTGTCCCCTTAGGTCAGCCTGGAGTGGAGAGCATGCATTGTGGACAATACAATTGTGGGCTTTAGTGTTGATTTCCGACGAGTCCAGGTTTAATTTGTAGTCTGATTCTCACCATATTTTCATATGGAAAGCACAAGGTACACATGGCGAACAAAAGAACATCACTGAACCGCACCGTTCCATTGGTGCAGAATTGCTCGTTTGGGGAGGATATATTCTAGGTTCTAGAACTGACCTTATGTTCAAATTGATACCATGACAGGCCAAATCTATAGGGACGCCATTATGGAACAACATGTGCATTTGTTTCTGGCAGCCATGAGCTCAGAATTCCTTTTCATATATGACAATGCCCTTCCTCACCGTGCAAGTATTGTAAAAGAATGCCTTCAATCGAAGGATATCAGCCGTATGAACTGGTCAGCATTCTCACTAGGCTTGAATACAATAGAGCATGTGTGTTCTAAAAAGATGTTTCAGAATGCCTTGGTGTTGTACGTACTGTATTGAAAAAATAGTTTTATACTCATTAAATGTTTTTATCTAATATGTTATTTAAGACAGATGTTTGTGTTTAGAGAATTTCTTTCGCAGATAGATATTAATTATGCAATAGGAACAGTTAATGGTACCACATACCAGATATCTTTGATTATATATGATGGAATTCGCTTTTCTTTTGTAGAATAAATTAATTATAAAAATAATTAGCAAAGCTTTATGGATTGAAGTGGTTACACAGAGTGATTATTGAACAAAAAAATCTAACATTCTAAAACAGTTGGAGCATCTATTGGGGTGTTGAATAAGTTTCCTTTGTTTTCCAATAAATGGCGTTACCGAAACTGATTTTGTCAATTCATGATAATTATAAACCTATTTACTAGTACTATAAGCAAGCTTGAATTTCAATTAATTTCATTTCGCTGAAGTGAAAACGACTTTATTTTTCATCGAGTTAAATATGTCGAATTCCGTGCCAAAAAAGAGTATTTCCGAGGAATTTAAAAGCACTATTTTATTTTGAAAAAATCTGCAGTGGAAGGATACAAAATTCTTGCTGAAGGCAATAATCTGTTTGTAACAGCTTGTAGAGATTAGTTTAGACATTTTAAAAGTAAGTAGTTTAACCTCGAAGATAAAGAATGTTCTGGGACATCGGAGAAATTTGAAGATTAAAAGTTGGAAACACTACTACATGAAAACTCATGTGAAACGTTGATTGATCTTGCAGAATCCTTAGAAGATGATCAATCGAAACGTTTAAAGCATTACGAAGCATTCAACAAGGTCAATGATTGCCATAAAAGTTCAAACAGAAAGAAGTCAAACGGCATCTTTTCAAGTGTAAACAACTATTCAAGGGCAGAAAAGGAAAGGATTTTCTTATCGCATCGTAAATGGCGATGGAAAATCGTGGGGTAAAAACGGCTATACGTCAATATCTTCCATGATTCCAAATTTATGCTCTGCATTTTTGGGGTTTAGTTTAGTTCAGTCATATTAATATCCGTTGTAAAGCAACACTAGGGATATTTCGGGACGGACTTTTGAATCGCGGCCAGATGAAACCCTTAACCCAAACCTGAAACCCTCCGGTTCCGTAGCCGAGACCTTGCCACCAAGTCACCGAGATTTTCTGTATTTGAAGGATTCAGCTGGGAATAATTTATTATGAGCTGCTCAAACCAAATGAAACCTACATGGGGCATTGATACTGACAACAATTGGAATGATTAAGCTGAGTGTTGAAGGTGAAACGGCCTTTATACGAAAAAAGACACGTCAGGGTCATTTTGCAGCATTAGAAGGCATGGTCTCATGTTGTAAAACATGTAAAAACCTACTTGGAAACGCTTAAGTGGGAAATCTTACCCCACCCACCTTATTCACGTGATGTTGGCCCTTTCGACTACCACTTATTTCGGTCGATGACACATTAACACTTATATTCTTAAGAAAATGCCTAAATTTAGGTCGACTCTTGGATAGTCTTAAATATCGTGTCGTTTTTCCGACGTGGAATTCAAATGTTGTCAGAAAGATGGGGGAAGTGGTGGCTCGTGATGGGCAACACTTTCAATAGCATGTTTTTAAGGGTTTTTAGAAATAAAGCATTAATTTTCACACACAAAAAAATAGCGAGAATTTATTCAACATCCCAATAATATTCATTGCAATAATTTTTATTTTATTTATTTTGGTACTCCGATGCTTTTACCAAGTTTAAATTTTTTAGCTGAATTTTCAAGGTATATTTCTGTGTTTTTCCTTGTTGGGTAAATGTTATAAATAAAAATTAAATAATTAAAATCCACATTTTTTTCTGTATCTATTTTTCTTTCACCATATAATTTAATATTATTGGATTGCAACAAATCCTTAACCATTTTTCTAAAATGTAAAGTTTAATTAAATATAAGCATATTATTTAAATTAAGATATATTTTAAATGTTTTTAAATTGATTTTATTTTATGAAAAAAGTTCTTTTATCTACTAAAATAATATTCACGAATTTAATAAGGCTTCTGGTTAATGCATTCATTAGAAATTTTTAATTTTCATAATTATTTCTTGAGTAAATATTTTTGCGAATGATTTTCATGATGATAGCTACATAAAAATAATGATTGCAATTTCTATTACTAAATAAATTATGTTACGTTTTAAGGTATTTTTTATTATTTATTAAATTACGATTTATCGTAATTTCATATTATTTACTAAGTACTATATTCTAATTCTCAAATATATTCCTAAGATTATGCTGCATATTGGTGTCGCTATTATTCCTATATATTATGCGGTACAGACATTATCCATTTTTACATTTTTAATATGCAAGTTGTAATAATATTAAAATTATTTCTAACTATTTTCCTTTTATAAGAATATTCAGTCAAAGAGAAATTTGATCGAAAATTTTTAAGATTCTAATGTAGTAGTTAAAATTGTTGAAGTATTTAAAATTGTTCACCGTTGTTCAAAATGTCAAGGTCCGTCCCAAAATAACCCTAGTGTTGCTATGAAAAGGGGCGTTAAAACATTCATTGCCACTATCTACGCCTGATTCCAGGACCACCTATCTAATGTGATGACCCCTTATTTGCTATCTTTTCACTGTAGTAGAGGAGGTGTCATCTAATGTCATAGATGGTTTGGTGCTAGAAAAGAATGCAATCGACGAAATATCTCGCAATTGGCAGTCTACGTGTAAATATAACTAAATTAAAACAATCTATAGCGTATTCATAAAAAAATTATAATTTATCATATTAAAATTTTTGAAGGGTGGGGTACCAGCTCAAGTGTCGTTATCGTAATCTCACCGTGGTTCAAAATGACGAGGCCTGTCCTCAAATAGCCCTAGCGTTGCTTTAAAAAGGGACGTTAGTGTAATTAAACTAAACTAATCTATTAGCTTATTCATAAAAAATATATAGTTTTTGATATTAAAAATTTTGACCGTTTAGCTTGTACGCTTAGTTCTCGATAACATAAAACTTGAATGAAAATAAACAAGTTTATTTATGGTATCATTTAGGTGAATGAGCTTTTGTAATAAATATTATTTGTATTCTTTTCATTTTTTGGCCTTTGGATTGTAACACTCGAAAACTCGACTACATTAAAAGAAAATGTATCGCCAAATGCGCTTAAAATAAAAATATAAAAATTTGAAGTGAAAAAAAGGGAAAAACAATGAAAATTCTTTTTTTTTTCGGCTCATCTGTTATTCAATACAAGCTCTGACACTCGCAAATGTTTCTCAGATAAAAGATAAGTTTAAGACGGTGAGAGCATTTTTTTTCCCTCTTTCGCAAACATGACACCAGAAAGCACTTAGCGATGCTGAGAACCTTCCTGACAAAATCCCGGTCGGCTTTTGGGGAATCGGAAGATTTCCTCTGAGCTGAGCTACCTTTTCGCAAACACTTAGAAGAGGAGCATGAAAGAAGATTAGCGATGGGAGTGTTTGAGACAGGGTCAGAGATAAATGTAAAAAGGCAGCGCTATCACTGGACAGTATGAGCTTTCCAACTTTAAAAAATCTGTTTGTAACTATCGGTTACTGCGCTTATGAAAATTCAATGAATCGATCTTTCACATAATTACTAAACAGAATATATTGTTGTGGTCGTATATATATATATATATATATATATATATATATATATATTTGTTACATGAAGTTTTGCTTCCCCGATTTGATACTGTCATCGTAAGGAAAATATATGTTGCAGTAATATGTATTGGATAGTGAATGGGTATGACATCAGAAGTCCAAAGACTTGGTGACAAACTTGGCGATGAATTTGACGACTTTGGCGATAAAATGAGAAGTACCGAAACATCGAGAATTTTCTCGAGTCGTAATACATCCAGAATGTTCCTGATTGGTCCAGAAGGTGTTATCCCCACCTTCCGACGGTATATATAAGTTGCCAGATTGTAGAGGAGTTGGGGTAAAAGGAGAGCACAAGACGTGAAGAAGAATCAAGCCGAAGTACTACGGTCAGTGATTCAACAAAGAAGACAAGTGACGAGGAAGAATTAATCGAGAACACCTAACTAGAGAGGTCCTGAATTGAGGAGTCCTGAACGAAGGACTGCTGATCTCTTGGTGGCATATTATGACGAAGCCTATGTCGTGTGTCGTAGCCCGTTGTGTCGGAAACGGAGCTGTCCTGAACTGAAGAGTAGTCCCATTGTGCGAAGTAGTGAGTCGGCAGCGAAGGCAAGAAGAGAGAGAGGAATAGTTTCAGCCTGCTATGGAGCCTACGCGAGTGTTGACAGAATCCCGGAAAAATTCCCTCTCCTGCATGAAGTCTGTCTGGCCGCTTTGAGAGCTGTAGACGTTGTCATTAAGGAATTTTTGCCTGTGTACTACTATCTGCAGTGAGCTGTCCTGTGTGTTCGTCTTGGCTGTACATAGTTGTCTTCTGTTAATATTTGTAGTCTTTGTGCTGTCATTTTATTGTCCTGTAAATAAATGTCTGTGTTGTGTCGTCTTCTAAAGGACTGATCATTGTGTGTATCATCGTCATCTTTTCACACCATACATATCCACCATACGAGGTAAAAAGAACCTGACGGATTGATGATAGGAAAATCCGCAACAATATAATATAAGTGGTAATCCAAAACACAGTGTGGTACAGGAAAAAAACAATTTCCAACCTTCTCATAACACAATAAGACTCTAAGGTCCTTATACGTAGACCGAGAGTCCATATTGATCCAACTGATGATGGCAATGATTCCGAAGATACGTGCTGGTCATTATTTCCATAGAGATGAATCCCAGTTTGCTCTTCAGTGCACACTGTAGCGACTGAACACACAAAGCTACACGGGACTTCTTTCGTTACAGCAGCACTCAGTGTTCATTTCCATATCACTGGCAGAGAAGAAGAGAAAGTCCGAGACGAATTAAAATGCGCTCGAGGAACTGACTGACTCCGCAAACATTCCAAGATTGACCAGTCTTTGCTTTCCGGCCACATGAACGCTTTCTCTTTCCAAAGCTTGTTCTTGGCAGATAATGGAGCGTCTCAATCATGAAAATTTGGATGTGATATTACGCTTACACTTTGTATGTAGTCGCTGAAAGATTTCAATTGTTTTCTTTATAAATGAGCATAAAAAGAATTGTAAGAGAAATGGATATAAATTTATGATATAAAACAAGATACAATTAAGTTAAAGTTCATTCAGTTTGTTAGCGAAAATTACCTCAATCCATAACAGATTTAATCTTTCAATGTCTTTTTACTGTTAGAATACATCTCATTGTTATAACTTTGTGTATAATGTAATTTATTTGCACTTCTGAATATTACTATACTAACAGTGGATGAATATCGAGTTACTGGATTATATATCTACGCTATACATGCAAATAAAATAACATTATTTTGCATTTTTGTTGTTAAGGTAATCGACTATGTTCGAAGGTAAATGTAAGAACATTTTTTGAAAAATTTTATTTTTAAAAGACTATGGCTATTAGATTTATCGTCAATTATAAAACAACACACTATAAATATACGAAAAGTAAACCTACCTATAAATGAAAAAGTATTTCACCAACAATGAATCGTTTCATTTCTCTGTCCCTGTTATTTAAAACACACTTTGAAATTTTTATCCAAATACCTCTATTAGTTTTTAAGTTATTATGTTAACGATGGAGATTTTTTTTTTTGAAAATTAAAGTTTTGTGAAAATTAAAGACAAGTTCTAACTGAAATATATGTTTTGACCTGAAATTCCCCTGGATGATAGGTCAGACCTTCTCTTTCCTAGAAAAGAGATGGATAAAAGAATATGAATAAAAGAATTTCTAAACAACAAGAAATATTTATTTCTTTAAAAAAATCTTCAATGTGACGGATGTTTAACTGGATAAAAACCAGTGTTTTTAACGGAGTCAGATACCTTAAAGAGATATTTCAAGGCTAGTGCATTAGCCGTTTGACATTAGAGTAAATAGCAACGGAATTGGTGAGAAATAAAAGTCTCCTAAACTTATATCTGGCAAAAGGTAACGTTTAAATCAAACACGATTCATTAAAAGGAAATAAAGAGGATCATACGATGAACTATTGACAGACACGACGGAGATACAGAAATGATCATTAAAAGACCCGAAACCACCACAACTGATAACACAAACATAATAATAATATTTATATCATCTCTTAATTCTTGTATTTGCATATCGGACTAAATAAATTCCAGATAGATGACGATAAATAACTATATGTGTAATGCAAAGTGAAGTGATTTACTTTAACTAAATACGCACAATAGCAAATTCAGAATAAATAGCATAATTTTAGAGGAAAGTACGAGATATAAATGAATTTGGAGCTTAGAACCTTATTGCCGAAATTTCCTAACAGTTCCCCTCTTAAATTCGAGCTGGTGAGTTAGCATAAAAGAAAAACCTGAAGAGTTACTGTAATTTCTAAAGATAAAATAAAACTCTTGCATGTAGCCTTGTGCAGATATATTAGAAACTTTTCTGATGGAACATTTCGTATGAAATGGTTTGATGAAACTTTTTGTGTCCAACTTTTTTATCAGCAATTCTGCATGAAACCTTTAGAAGATAATTTTTACATAAGCTTACAAAAATCAAGTATATTTGCCGATATGGGATGAATCAAACCGGAATTGACTAATTCCGGATTCCTCGCATGGGTCGAGCGTCTTTCCCGTGATCTGAGCGTTCTCAGTTCGACTCCCGTTACGGGCATGGCTGGTCTTCCTTTTTTTGTTTCTTAGGGCACTTGCCCTTAGACAAGGCCGCTGTGACGTAGTCAGCGATTTGAGACAATGAGATTCGTCTCTAGATTTTTTTCAGTGGCGCCATCTAGGGGCAAAAGTACAAATTTGCCACTCACGCGTCACAAACTTTTTTACTGCGCGGACTTTCATTCATGCATTTTCATTCACTCAACCACAGATCGCAATTTATACCTGAATCAGAGAACGATCACCTCTGAACCAGTAGCACTCAAGGCATTATTCCTGATATGGAGGTCTTTATGACCACGACAAATTTGAATGTGCATCAGTCACCACCACACACGAGGAATCTTCGGCTGATGGATTCGAATTCGTAACCTGGCGGACACGAGTCCAACTTCCTATTAACCGGCCTGTCAACTTCCTATTAACCGGTCTATGCCGGCCTGTGTGATTTGTTAATATGCCACCTTGTAAAAAGGGTTTGTGTAAGCGAATGACTGATGCGGGAGTGGCAAAATCGTACTCGTGACACTAGTTGTCACTACTATAACAAGAGAAGCACCGTGCCGGCTTCAACCGCTGTGTTCGTGACAACGGGCTTGTTCAGCAGCAATGACCATAAGAAACAACGGAAAAATTTGAATAAAATATAAAATGTAAAATAAAATGTGAATATAGCTGAAGATATCTCAGTCAAAGTGTTTTTAGTTCAGTGTTGAGCTAATAAATTGATTCAACTCTACTTCCTGAGTCTTCTTAAGTTCTATCCATGGGACAATATGATATTCTGACATGCTTCTAATCAGATTTATTTTGAAAATAACAATTTTTATATATTTAAATACCAGCTTAACGCCATTTCTATGAATTACGCTAGACCTATCGAAAAGAAATCTTAGGAAAAGCAACACTCATTGTATAACGATCATAAAAATCGTTGGACAGATTTTATCATAGCATTTGGAAACATTTAAAGCACGCGAAGTTCCGTATAACTGAGTGGTGCTGAAATAATTACATTTCAAAGAGGCGACATTCAAACCTTCATATATCCGAGAATCGTGTTTTTAAAGGGCGTAACTTCACATATTGATTTTTTTAACAATATTTATCAGAATGAAGCGGAATCTACATAAATGAATTTTTAATAGGCAAAACTCATTAAAAAATTAATTTTTCTCTAAAAATCATTTTTTAATTTAAATAATTTTGTGATTAATTAACTATATATTAAATGATTTAATGAATTATATATTAATATACATTGAAAACTCATAATTATATATTATACTTTTATAAAATTAGTTAATTATATATTAATAATGTCAAAAAATCATATTTATTTATTTGATTACTTAATTATTCATGCATAAAAAAGGTTGACTAAATTTTCATCATCATTAGAGACTGCTTTATTAAAGTGCAAAACACTGCAATCTAAATTACATTCTTTCTAGGAAAAAATAAAAAAAAAACAATACAACAACAAAACAACAAGCCACAAATAAACAAATAAACATTCGTAAAAGCCAAAACTGAAGAAGGAAAATAAAGAAGGCGGAGAGAATAATAGCATATTTCATTTTAAGAACTTTTCTTCCCCTCTTCATCTGTAACTCCAGAAAGACCTCTCGCAAACGTTCCGCAGAATAAAAAAATATGAGTGTAGTGAGTTATTTTTCATTGTTAACGAAACATTACACTCGAAACCGCTTAGAAGTGGTAAAGATATTTCAACAAAAACCATTTCGCTTTCAAAATTGGGAGAAGAATTCTCTTTTCTTTACAAGCAGTTAGAAAATGAGAAGGAACATGACGAATAGAAATGTTTCGAAATGGAGCGAAGATCGAATGTGAAGCAGGAAGCATTCCTTTGGAACTAGATGATCTCTTACGAATCATAGATACTGTCAACAAATGATAGTATCGTTTTCTTTGGAAAATCGTCTCTTAAGTATTTTTTTCTTTCTAATTATTTTTACTTCGCGTATCGCTTCTTACGGCGCAAATTTTCATTCTTAACGAAGGAATCCGTTTATTATTGTTTGTTAAGTTATTATGGGTTTTGTTGGGGGTTTAAAAATACCACCTTTAGTAACCAATTTATTGAACAAATTATTTAATATTTAAAATATGAAATATTTCATAGAATGCTTTTTAAAAGATTCCATCGATCGACTAAAAATATGTATATAATTGAATTCGTTTACTTCGAACTAATAAGTGTACTTATTACAAAATGAAAGCTGAATTGAAAATTTTACAACTGAAATAATGGTTAGCAAAAACACGCCATTGAATATTTTAATCAATAAAATGGAATCCTTTTATCGCACTTAAAAATAGATAATGAAATGTACCTAAATAATCTATCACATTTAGTTAAAAATATTAAAATCATATAATACTATAAATCTAAAATTGTCATTTATAAAATTATTGTTTTCAGTCTAGAAGTAACATCAGGACTGTTTTTCAAAAAATAATTTTTACCTATTTGGCGATATTTTGCGCTTGATTAAACTTTCTACTTAAAGCCAATTTGATTTCTTTCATCTGATGAAATCTTTTCTGCATGACTGGTGAATTATCTTCGGAGCATTTCTAAAAATATACTACGACTTCATTAATTATATGACGTTTTGAATATATGTTATTGTACAAACGTTTAATGAAGTGCTCTGAAATTTCTACAATATGTTATTAGAGCAATTTCTGAGGAGCCTGCTTTATATATATATATATATATATATATATACACCAAGAAAGAGAGAGAAATTGTTTTTTGCCAAGTATAAAAATTATTATATTTAACCCACTTCTCGTTATTATTGTTGAAAAGAAGAATGAACGCTTGCAAAACTACAAATTTAAACAATGCAATAAAATTAGACAAAATAGATGAAAAAATTTACCTTAATAACATTTCAGCCAAAAAATCTCTTCTTCCCAAGAATCAAGATACCTAAAGTTACGATCTCTGAGTCAGTAGACATGATTTAAACACCTGACTGAAAAATCTAAAAGTTCAAATCCTAAAATGTTTATGCAATACACATGCATTGTGTATGCAATACCTGCATACACAATAAGTTGCAAGTATAATTATTTATAAATAAGAATAGTTATTTGTTCAGTATTTTATTATACTAGATTGAATCTTATATCTGTCATTGTTTCTATCATAATTTACTTTACATAAAAAATACAATAAAAATATTACTTTTCTTCTATGATGTTTTTTTTCTCGTATTATTTAAATGTGTTAAATAAATATTTGATTAAACTGTGAAAAATAAAATGTAAGATCATAAATAATACCTAATTAAAAATTCATAGTACTGTATTATTTAATGATTTATTTTATAAGTGACACTCTTAAAAGACTGTGCAAACCAACCATTCTTTAATTCTGTTCATCGGTTTTAATTTAGGAATTTTTAACCAAGAGGAACTGTTAGAAATAATATTTGATTTATTATTTGCAATACTGATTTTTGAAGGTAATAAAATCTAAACATTTTAAACAAAAAATGTCTTTTTTGAAATTGAGAGTAAGTAGTTATCAAAAATAATATATTTTTTTTACAGATCTGAAAAAAAAGGTATTTTTCCTTGTGTGTGTTATGGATATCCTAAAACAATATTTTAAAATATTTATGATTGTTTTCTACATGATTTCTGATTGCTCTTTCTAAATTTTGGTATAAAATTAACATAACATAAAACTTAATATGTTGTTGTATGCTTTTAATAACGCAATAATTTAAAAAGCATGTTAAGAATTCAGTAAGATGTATATTATTATATATTCTTGTTTACTTATCAGGTTCAAATATTTTCATATTGATTTAACAAATCGTATTTAAATTAAAGATCTCAAAATATATAAATTAGATATTTTTTTAACAATGCCTTCAGAAAAATAGGATAAAACCTTTAATCTTTGACCGGTGCAGGAACTAATAATTTACAGAGATATAAAAAGAAACTTATTTATTCATTTAAAATTCAATAAATTTGATTCATATTTAATTTTAAAAGAAAAGTTTCGGCATAATCCGTTTCTAAAAATTAAAATCCTCAAACTGAAGATAAATCTAATCCTTAAAATTATGTAAATATTTTTTGAAAATAATAAATGACTATGTTTATTGCATGTTGCTATTTTATGTCCTGAATCCTTCAAATTTTGGGTAAATTCCAAAAGAAAATTAGTCTAAACTATATATTTTCAATGTGTTCTATTTGCAATAATAAGCGCGCGCTTTCTAACTACATTAAATTTATATCATTAAGTAACTTTTTAAATGCAAATAACTTTCTGCACAGTATATATTCAATGTAGAATAGTGTCAACTCTGAAGATTTTTATATTTAATTATTTTTATAACATTAAGGTACGTAATTTTGAAAACTATTACAGATGAAATTGGTATATCAAGCTTCGTCATGAGACAATCATTATTATAACTCCGTCTTTTGACTCTAGATATGTAATCCCAATACTATGTAAATCATTTACTAGCTTAAAAATAGAACAAAAGCTTTACAAAATTGAATTGTATAAATCAGTAAAGTCCATAAAATAAAAAAGAAACAAATAAAAATATCAGATCCGTTGTCCAATGCAACTGTTATATGACTTTAAGCTTGATACAATAAAAAAGAACTAAAAAGTAGCCTATGAGATATTTGAAACATTATTATTTCAAAATACATCAAAAGAATTTTTCAATTTCAAATAAGACAAAAGAAAAAAAAAATAATAATTTTGGAAAATTATAAATTAGAAAAAAAATTCACTCACTTTTGTAATGTATATATACATATTTTTTCATTAAAATTCTGCATATATGCATAGCTCTTTTTCAGATTGCAATTTTAGCTTTGTAATTTCGATTACCTATAAAATGACGTCATAATTTATCATCCATATTTATCATCTATTATTATATTCATCTATAATCTATTACATGAAATAAAGTTTAAAACTATAAAGTGCAATTGAGACATATTTGAAATATATTTTCTTCTTCTTCACTTTCCATTTATCAATTTCAAAAGTAAAATTGTTTGTTTCATTAGAATAAAATCATGCATTTAATAGCAAGAAAAGAATGAACTCTCCTACTACTACTCAAATTGGTTATAAAGGGTATAGGAAATTAAACCTTAATTTAGGTAGAAAATCAAATATTACGCATCTAAAATTTCAAAACAAAGTAAGAAATGTTTTTTATGATATTTCAATCCTAACTTAAAGGAAAAAAGGAATTCTTTCAAATTTAAAAATCTACATTGGAAAGCCATTACCTCTGCGCCTTTTATAACGACGGCAACGGTAATAGATTTCCAAAAAAGAAATATATATATTTTTTCTTAGAATTCAAAGAAATTGTGACAGATACTAGAATAACGCAAACAGATTCTCTCAAAAGGAATAAAAATATTCTTTAGAATGCTCTATTTTTAGAAAGCAAATTTCTTCGATCGCCGCATCTGATGGTTGATGACTTCACTTTATCTCACGATAACTGAAAAACGACTACTGAATTCAAAATTTATGTAAATTAAAAATAGTGTTCCTCAATTTTGTCAGGCTAAAAATAAAATTAGGATAATTTTCGACAGACAAGATATCTTTGTATCTAAATTTATATATTGGATAAAATAATCAAATGGAAGCTTCTTGCCTTTAATATATTTATTCTATTTTTATTTGAAGGTGTTTTTTTCTCATTCTATAAATTATTTATCAATCATTAGAAGAATATACTATTTAGGAGAGAAGAGTGAATTTTGAGGTATTTTAATTTTTTAACTAAAGTTAAAGAAGAAGTGTCAAAAGAATTTTGCTCACAAATTGGAATGTTTCTGAATATGACTTTAAATAAAAATGCAATTAATGCAGAGCATAATTGCATGCATTAAGTTCAAATGTAAAAAAAAATAATGAAAATTATTACTCAAGAAAAGACTATTAGCTACATTTGTTAACTCTAGATTCGATGGAGCGTTTATTTCTAAACATTAAGATTGCCTTATCATTCAAATTATAAATTATATAAGGGTGTAAAGTATTGATTATTAATTAATTCTGGTAAAAATTATAGAAATATTAGGCTTATGAATTATGTACTGTCATAAATTATATTCCGAACAATTTCGATTACCCAGAAAATAACACCGTAACTTACAGCCATTACATTAACGAAGTTTGAAGTTGTGTTTTTTTTTCATACATGAAATAGAACATATATGAAAATAAGAAAAATGCATTCAACTCAAGTTTCTACATCCTTCATTAGTCAATATTAATGTAAGAAAAATTTAAGTTCCTAATTAAACAGTTATTAAGAGTTTTTAAAAAGTTACCAAACTTATTTTATTTTTTTCATACAAAATCAATAAGTTATTTGAGAATAACTTATGATTAGTAGAAATACGACTTCCAATGAATTCGTAACAGAAAGGAATTAAAACAAATACAATACGCAAAAACATCGCCGACATAGAAACTGAATAGAAAGGAAATGATTCATCTTTCCAAAATGTAAATTTAAACAAGTTAAACGAGTTCGGAAAAGACATCGCTATTCTGTCGAACACTTTTTGTGACAGGCAATCCCATCTTGTTCGAAACACAAGCATCCGAGATTTGGAATTTCTGTGATTCTCAGAGGAGTACTTGAACGTTTTTTTTTAATCTTTTCAGTCTGAGAGTCAAAAATTATTCGAGAGCTAGCGTTTGGCGAACGAAAAAAAAACAAAAAAAACCTCCCCCACTTTTGCATGAGAGACATTCGATTTGGAGCTTTAATGCGTGGGAATTTCCCAACAGTGAAAAGAACGTCGAATTTATAATGCGAATAGATTTGCAAGTCATGAAAGCAAATGGACGGCGTGTACGAAAAGAGACTGGTAACAAACGGTTCTTGTCTTTGCTAAGTTATGATGGCATTTCATCTTTTATTGCAGAATGAAGTGCAGAAATCGTCGCCAATTCGGCATTCTCTCTGCGAAGTATTTGATTGGCAAAGTGGGAATAGTGGAATATGCATGGGAGAGGGAAGACGCAGAAGGTTATTTGATTTCCAACATCATGCATCTTTTTGAGAAAGATGTGTGTTTCATTTTAATGATCAATACTGAGATGGTAGACACTTAACTGACATCCTACAGAAAATTCTAAAAATTAAAACCTTAAAATGGTTATATCTTGCATATAAAAAAGGTTATATCGATAATTATTTTTAAACATTTTGTATTCTGTATTTTATTATACTATATTGAAACTTTTACATGCTATTGTGTTCCAACAATAATGTACTTTACACAAAAATGAAAGCAGCATATTACATTTCTTCTATGATGGTTTCTTCTCGTATTTTATAAATTTGTCGAATAAGGATTTAATTGAACTACGAAACCTAAAGCATAAAAAATATAAATTCTATCTAATTAAAAGTGCCTAATTAATTAAAATATCTAAGTATCTAATTAAAAGTCTAATTCGAAGTGCCGTAACGTTTTATGCTATATTTTCTAAGTGATACACTTTAAAGACTGTGTAATTCAATCATATAGTCTTTCATACAATTTTTTATTTAATTTTAATTCTCTACCTCTGTTTATGTTTGTCAATCTCAAACCAAGTGAAGCTGTTGGAAATATTAATTTAATATTAATTTGCAATAATGCCAAGGTAGTAAAATTATACCATTTTAAACAAAATATATATGTTTTTTAATTTGATTGTTAATATCAGAAATAATATATATTTCTACAGATTTGCAGTTTTAAGTAAGAAAATTGAAAGATTAATTGTTTAAAATACTCAGGGTCAGAAGAAATTTAATCCTTAAAATCGTGTAAGTATTTATTGAAAATAATAAATAATTATGTTTACCGCATGTTGCTATTTTATGTCTGGAAAATTTTAAATTTTGTCGAATTCCTAAAGGAAGTTGCTCTTAACTCTTCACTTTTTATTGTTTTATATTTGACTATTAAGCAGACACTTTCTAACTACATTAAGTTTAAGGCGAGAATTTTTTTAGTGCTAATAACTTCCTGCGTAGTGTTGTTTCAACAAAATGTAGAGTGGTTTCTACTCTGAAGCTTTTCATATTTAAATGATTTTCTTATAAATTTAACATACACAATTTGGAGAACTATTACAGATGAATTTGGGATATTAAGCTTAGTCATGAGTCGATTTTTATTATAACTCAGTCTTCTAACTCGAGATATGTAAACACAGTAGTATGTAAATCATTTAATGGCTTAAAAATACAACAAAAACTTTAAAAAAAGACCCGTATAAATGAATAAAACCCACAAAACAAGAAAAAAATTAATAAAAATATCAGATCCGTTGTTAAATGATAACATTATATGAATTTAGGCTTGATAAAATATGAAAGAACTAAAAAATAGCATATGAGATATTTGAATCATTATTATTAATAAAGATTTGAATTCAATTTTTACATTTTAAATAAGATAAAAAAAGAAAATTTTCTTTTGAAAAATTATAAAGTCGAAGAAAAGTTTATTCACTTTTTAAATGTTTTTAATTAAAAAAATATATATACGTAGATCGTTCCTTTTCGGATTGCCATTTTAATTATGCAACTTGCATTACCTATGAAATTGAGCCTTTAATTATCAACTGTTACATGAAATAAAATTTTAAATTATTAAGGGCAATCAAAATAATTTTGTAATATGTTTTCTTCTATTTCAATTTCATTTCTCAATTTAAAAAAGTAAATTTTAATCGGCATAAAGATTGTTTATATAATATAGA
Source organism: Argiope trifasciata (assembly GCA_026543055.1). Taxonomy (NCBI): domain Eukaryota; kingdom Metazoa; phylum Arthropoda; class Arachnida; order Araneae; family Araneidae; genus Argiope; species Argiope trifasciata. The sequence goes on from JAPMOQ010033488.1 coordinate 218,902, forward strand.
GAAGAAAAAAAAAGAATCTTGAACTTACTAGAATTTGAATTAGTTCTATGAACTACTCAAATTGGAAATTAAGATTTACGAAATTCAGTTATGTAGAAAATTAAATATTGCATTTTAAAAATTTTAAAACAAAATAGGATTTTTTTATTATACTTTAATCCAAACTTCAAGAAAAAAAGGTATTCTTTCAAATTTTAGAAGTTACACTGGAAATCCATTATCTCTGCTCGTCTTATAACGACGGCTTCGATAATGGATTTCTAAGAAAAGAAAATATATGTTTTCTTAGAATTTGGAGAAATTGTGATAAATGCAAGAATAACGGAAGAGAACGGATATTCTCTCAAAAAGAATACAAAAATTCTTTAGAGAGATCTATTTATAGAAAGCAAATTTCTTCGATCGCCGCATCTGATTGTTGTTGACTTCGTTTTACCTGAGGACTTCAGAAAACTATTACTGAATTCAAAATTCATGGAAATTAAAGATAGTATGTCTCAATTTTGTCAGGCTAAAAAAATTAGAGCATTGATAGATATAAGAGATTTTTTTGTGTCAAAATTTATCTGTTGATTAAAATAGTCAAATGGAAGCTTAATGTCTAGAATATTTGGCAATCTATTTTTCGTGGAGGGTTTGTTTTTTCAATCTATAGATTATTTATCAATCAGTGAAATCATATTATTTTGCGCAGAAGAATAAATTACTCCGTTTTTTAGAGGCATTTGAAGTGAAGTTCCAAAATACTTTTGCTCACAAACTTGAATTTTTCTAAATATTGCTTTTACTTTAACATTTAAGGAATTTAAACCATAATTGCAGTCATTAAGTTCAAATGTAAAAAGAATATCTTTTAATGAAAATTGCTACTCAAGAAATAACTACGAGTCAAATTTGTTAACTCTAGGTTAGATGAAGCGTTTAACCCTAAGCTTAACGATTCAATTTATAAATTAAACGCTTGTGCAAATTATACATTATTAATTAATTCTAGTCTAAAATATAGTTACAGTATTTTAATAAATTATGCACTGTTATAAATTATACCCTGCTAAATTAAATTATATCCTTCCTATTACCTATAAAATTACGCTTTAATTTAGCAGCTATTACATAAAATAAAAACTGATTTTTTTTCCTATATGAAATAGAATATACATGAAAACAAGGAAAATTCATTCAACACCAGTTATGTATCTTTCATTAGTCAATATTAAGGAACGAAATTTGCATGTCCTAATTAATTAATTATTCACAGATTTTTAAAAGTTACCAAACTATGATTTATTTTTTTCACACAAAGTCTATAAGTTATTTAAGAATAACTTATGATTAGCAGAGATATGAATGACTTCCAAAAAATTCGTGCCAGAAAGGAATTAGAATAAAGAGAACACGCAAAAACATAGCTTACGCGTTTATAAAACTGAACGGAAAGAATTTCATTATTCCGAAATGAAAATCTAAACAAGCAAACCTACTTCAAAAAAGACATTGCTATTCTGCCGAACACTTCTTTTGACAGGTAATGCCATTCTGTTCAAAAGATCCAAGATTTGAAATTTCTATGATTTTCAGAGGAGGTTTGAACATTTTTTCCCCTTCTCAAACAGTGCGAGAGGCAAAAATTATTAGAGAGCCGGCATTTTGCGAACGAAAAATAACCCTCCCCCCCCTTTTGCATGAGATACATTCGATTTGGAACTTTAATGCTTGTTAATTTAGTCAAAAAGAAAGTCGAATTTCGAATGCGCATAGATTTGCAAGTCATGAAAGCAAATGGACTGGAGGAGCGAAAAAGGCCGGTAACAAACGGTTCTTGTCTTTGTTAAGCTATGAAGGAATTTTCGTCTTCTATTGCAGCGTGAAGTGCAGAAATCGTCGCCAATTTGGCATTCTCTAGGTGAAGTATTTGATTGGTAAAGTGGGACTGGAGGAATATGCATAGGAGAGGGAAGATGCAGAAGGTTATTTATTTTCAAGCACTATGCATATTTTTCAGAAAGTCTATTTATTTTTAACGATTTATTTTCAGAACGACTTAATTCCTGAAATAGACTTTAATTGATTCAGCAGTTAACAATCATCATTGATTGATCATTTGAATGTATGACAAATGATGCATTTTTCATGCATTCACATAGAATTAATTTTCCAGCAATACGAAATTGGTATTTATTTTTTCATAGTAAAAATTGTGTAATGAATATTGATTAGCATTACATATTTTTGTACTCATATTAACACTTCATAATATATAGACATAAGTAGTTATACAAATAAGATTGAAAGTAGAAAAATATTATGCTTAATTGCTATTCGGCAAGTAAAGACTTTACGTTTTAAGACACTACATAAATCATCCGAAAAATGACATCACCTATCTTCAAAAATCATATACAAATTGTTCTAGGCCACCAGACGACTCCGATAACACCTAGCGAGAGTGAAAGGATTGATATATAAGTATTACAGGTAAGAAAACTAAAATGGTTCATAAGCTATTTATAAGACTTTCAGTGCAATAACGACATAGTTATGACACAAAGGACTATTTAGTGGAATTTTTTAAGTGGTAGAATTTTCGGCAGTCAGGTATAGGCTTACGTAGCTAGAAGTATGGGAAGAAATCCTATAAATAAGCACTTGTAAGTACAGGATTGAAAGTAGAAAGAATATGATGCAAAATTACTATCCGGCAAGTAAAGACATTCATTTTTAAATTACTCCTGCCCATAAACGAATTATAATTCGGATTCACGTGGAAACTGAACTCTAAACTGCATATACCATCGCCAAAATGACTATACACATCTTCAAAAATCATATATAAATTGTCGGAAGCCACCGGATGATACTAATAGTATGTAACGATAGTGCAAGAGAGTGATGCGTAAGGAATACAGGCAATGAAAAAAATTGTTCTCTAGTTCTTTATAAGCCATTCAGTGTAATAGCCACATAGTTATGTTACAAATGAACCATTTGGATTATATTTAAGTGTTAGAATTACCAGCCGTCTGGAATGAGGGCGTACCAAGCTGGAAGTATCCGAGGAACTTGGAGTCTCCCAGTGTCATCTCCAGTTTTTAGCAAGGATTCCAAGATGATGGTAATGTGAGTAGACATTAAGCACATGTCACCATCTAGTTACAACCCTGATTGGGGACCAGTATTTGGCAGTTACTGCCAAACGAAACAGACTGAGCACAGCATTAAACGTGTCTCGTCAGCTCTATGCATCCACTGGTACGACGGTTTCAAAGCAGTTCGTGTACAGACGACTAAGGCATATTGTTCTGTATGTTCGTAAGCCTGTCAGATGTGTGGCATTCACTGCAACTCATTGAAATCATTGAATCAACTCATTGACTGTAATATTTTGGTTAGCCTGTATTATTTTACATTTAACACCACACCACACCTCTGTTTCTAGAGCACATGTGGCCCCTTTCCGGTTTGGTATAGATGTAGGTGGACTTTATTAACAAAATAAAGGTACACCACAATGAATTTGAAAGATACAGAGAAATGACTAAATACATGAAAATACAACATAACAAGTGATGATACATGCTAAACTAAACTGCTTGAGCACAAGAAACTGGATGAATGAACTTAGTAATGTATAATATGAATGCACAAAAGAGTTAAAAATATTGAGAGGGGGATGAAAAACAAGTTATGGATAAAGTACGAGCTGTATTAAATGGTGTCCTAAGAGATAGTAGAGTTACTCTAATTGATGCAGCTTTCCTTGTTCTATTAGGAATCTAATGTTTATGATTCTACTTTTGGAAGAAGGATTATTAAGGAATCTTTTGTACAACAGACTTTCTAGCGAAGATGAAGGTTTTCCGAGGTGCCATAAAAGAGTAAAAGGGCAAGATGTCGCCAAGTGAATTGGATCGCCAATTTCTCCACAAGACCAGTAGTCATGATAGATGGAAGCGGTGAAGAAAAGAAGGGAAAGGGCCATGTCCTGTAGCAAACAGGATTTCTTCACCAGTAAAGGAGAGTGGTTGCAATTTTACTGTTTTGATGACTTTATAAACAGAACAACCCGTATTTCCATTATCCTAAAGATTTTGCCATTTTCGTATAAATATTTTCTGCAGCACAGATTGTGGACACCACAACAGTGGGTTTGTGTGATGTTTTCCGATGAGTCCAGGATTAACTTGCAGTCTGATTCACGCCAAACTTTCGCCCGGAGAACGCCAGGTACCAATTACTCCCAAGAGAACAACATTGAATGGCACTCTTACGGTGGTGCAGGATTGCTGGTTTGAGGAGGATTTTTCCTGAGTTCCAATCTGTATGTTCGAATTGATACCATGACAGACCAAGTCTATAAGGACACCATTATGGAATAACATGTACGTTTGTTTCGGGCCTTCATTAGCATATAATTCGTATTTATGTATGATAATCCCCCTCTTCACCGTGTAAGTATCGTAAACGAATGACTTCTATTGGAGGATATCACCAGAATGGACTAGACAGCTTTCTCACCGAACTTAAATCCAGTAGAGCGTGGGACGTGCTTGACCGACGAGTCACAGAACATCAACCACATCTTACATGTGTATCGGAACTTCAGATAGCATTGCTTGAGGGGAGGTGTAAATATTCCCCAAGATCAGATCGAAAATTTTATACTCAGCATGCCTGGGGGATGTATGGACTGTATAGTATGGAAGAAATACTATGTATTACCCATAATACCAACCATGTATACCGGATTTTTTAATTTGCTCCAGGGAGCATAAAAATCGCATTTTTTAATGATATGAAACATATGTCATCTATTTTGCTCTTTACTTCTTGTTTAATAAACAGGAAAAAAAGAGTCAGAAGCAAAACAAATAAATCACATTTGTTTTGCTTCTAACTTTTTCTTTTCCTCAACTTGCATTATCTTTTATTTATGGAGGTGAGTGTATTTTCCTATATTTATGAATATGTGCTATCAATAGATGAAAATTTTAGGCTTCTAAGCTGCATGAAATAAAATTATAAGAGACAGTACCTTGATTTATAACAAAATAAAAAACTATCTCTCTTTTATATATTTAGAATTTAAACAAAGTATAGTAGAAATATACATAATAAAAGCATCTTGAGGATTGAGGCAGTTGCCTTTCAAATTAATATCCACTTCAAGATAATTTATCATGTGTATTTAAATTAACCCAGTTTGTTTTAATGTATAATTGTTTGTTTCGTATAAAAATTCGTATTAATTTTTCCGATTCTCTTCTTACTAGTGATCATCAATTACTTTTACAATTTTTCTATAGCTTGGCATTTTATACGTATTCAGTTTAATTTTTAAAACTTTAATTGTGCAAATACAATTATAAATTAAGGTATTCGACTTTTTTGAGAAATTTTTTTAAACTATTTAAAACTACAATTTTTAGATATGTTGTACATAATAAAACAATATAATATAAATAAAGCAAAATTATTTAAAAATTTGATACATTTTGAAAAATAGGTAAATTAGTAGTAGATTTTAATGAAATTTAACCAAAACGTTTAACGCACTACACAAAACTGTAATGCAGCAATCATATGTTTCATCGTATTCAGTTTATAGAATATAATGATGAATGAAATGAACCACAACCTAAGAAAAAGTTTGAATGGTTTGATAGATAAAAATATACTTACATAAGCATTTTTTCCACGAATTCACAAATTAAATTTTCTAAAAACACCTATAAATGAAAAAGTATTTCACAAATAATAAATCTTTTGGTTCATTTCATTGCCCATATCATTTAAAATACACGCTGAAATTTTTATGCACATATCTCAGTTAGTTTTGGAGAAATCATGTTAAAGGTGGAGAACTTTTATGAAAATTAGAGTTTTGAGAAAATTGAAGTGAAAGATAAATTTTTGTTGGAAAATGTAACTCTGGATGATAGGTCATTCCCTCCTTTTCCTAGAAAAGGTAAATAGTTTTGGAAAGAGCAAAGTCTGACCTACAAGAAATAATAATTAAAAAACTCATTCATCTGTGTGGTCGATAAGCAATGTTTTTAATGTAGTCGGATACATAATTAAAATTATTTAATTAATTATTTAAATTAACTTGCAGAATAAAAGTGATTGTAAAAATCAAAATACTTTGAATGATACTATAGAAGCAAGAACTTTTTATATCCCACCGTATTTTGACTCTAACTGCGTTCGAAGGTTACTCTAAAGATCACAAAAAACCTGCAGAAGTGCAGAGAAGCCATAAAATCGATCTCATAAAGAATTATTTAATGCGATATTTTCCTCAGAGGAATTGAGGAAGAAAGCAAACCTCATTTCATAGAGTGTCTGTTTTCTTCTTTAAGGAGCGAAAAACACAATAAAAAAACATAAGGAATAAAAACTAGTGAAATAAGAATCTTTTGTGGAATAAAGAGAGATCATTAGCATTGCTGAAAACAAATGAAGAGTTGTGGTTGCTTTGTTCCATCCCAGAGCGGTAGTTTCGCGGAGAAAAATGCCAAAGTTAAACTGCGGGAAAAATTTATTTCATGTGATGACTTTGTAAGAAAAATGTAA